>JAFREQ010000184.1:0-453051 GCA_025331565.1 Holacanthus passer
CACGTGCTCCGACACGTGGTCCTCTGTGGCGGTCACGTGACGTCAATTAACAGACGACTTTTCACGGTGATCCCCTGCAAACAGACACACATGTGACTTTGTTGTTTCTGGTTTATTGACGTTTCTCCTTCAAACCCACAGTGAAAACTACACACAGGAGAAACAACACAAACATTTCACCAAAGTTAAATTCAGACAAATATGTAACTGACCTCGTTGTCTGTAGGATACAAAGAGAAAAGTCTTCGAGGTGTCCGACACAAACTTTTCCTGCAGGATGGATCCGTGATTACTGAGCGGCTGCAGGTGATGAGATGTACTCACGCGAGAACAGCCGAGACTTGAAATGTGACTTCAAAATAAAAGCGGGTGACTCTTACACTGGTTAAATTTGACTGTAGTCAGCAGGTAAACACTGAACACTTTATTTGTTCTGCTGGTTGCAGATATTGTCTATATTCAGCTTTAACCACTGGGTTTACCTGCTATGAAACAACATACATTCAAAGCCTCAAAGTTAAAAATGTCACGTCGCCATTATTTAAGCCATAAGAAATCAGAAAAACTAAAAACCCTGTTTTTTTCTAGAATAATATTTCTGTTTCCTTTCCATGCACAAGCACATCCTGCCTCCGCTCAACAAAACAGGATGTCCGAATTATTTCCCATAACACCCACAGAGGCATGTATTTCCTATGCCTTCAATCTACTAATAAATGTTATAATTAATGTTTCATGGCATGAGTGAAAAAAAAACTGCACTTCACTCCAGACATACAGCTTATTTCTTTATACAGTAGCCGATGAAAATCTGTCAGAGTCTGGGCCAAAAGGTCATCTGACGCTTTTTACGTTTCTGTCACAAGGTGGCAGCAGCGTTGTTTGACAATCCATTTCCTGTTGTCCAGGTGCTGCCTTCAAGAACTCCTGGAAAAATTCTCTTTCCAACAATCGTTGGAATCAAAATTGTTTGCACACCTAAATGCTTCAGGCCTGTATATGTATGAATTACATACTAGAAATACAACACATTTACTAAACAAAATACAGTAACAGTATATGCCTCCGTGCAGTTTACAGTCAGTTGTTGATGCCGCTTTTCCACCTTTTAAAAGTCTCAGTAAGTTGGGGAACATAGAAGTTTGTGACCTTTAAAGCAATTTAAGGTGTTTGTGTGCATTCAGGTTAATGTTTGAATATTTCTGATTGTACCTGATTAAGCACAGTTTCCTTTAGATTGATGTAACACAATGTTCATGCATGTAATAATTCATCATAAACTCCATTTATATGGCACTTAAAAAAAAACACAGCTATAATGTGCTTTTAGTGCTTCACAATAAGACAAATGAAAACGCGAGCTTGAACAATAAAAAAATAAAAAGCTAATTTAATAAGAAGATGGATAAGACGAGGTTTCTGCATTAATCACTCTTGTCAGCTTTTAAATTGTCGACATAATATCATGTCCTCTATAACGGAAAGTAATGCAATATATGTTGATAATCCTTCTCTTTGTAGTTTCCTGACAGCACTGGAAGGCAGCAGTGAATGACCGACAGTACATGACCACCAGCAGGCAATCAATTGTTTTCATTTGTAAGCTTGCAGGCTCCATCAGTCATTTTTATGGCAGTATAAATCACAAGTACTATTTTTCTCATACATAATTGAAGCGTCTGATTTATAGATGAAAATTAAGCATTTTGTGTGAGTCTCAAGTGATTAATATCTAAAATATGGGCCTGTTGTACTCGAACTTTAATGATATAAACAAACCTTTGCAGAAATCATTAATATTAGATTTAGCTCTTGATTAAGGGCAGGCTTACTTTTTAACTTTGGCTCACAATATGTACCTTCAACAAAGACTCATGAAGAACTGATGCACATAAAAGTAGATACAGGCTGTAGCTTAATTTCATTTTTACTTTTCTTCCAGCATTCAGCAAAGTTTTCTCAAACAAAGGAATGAAGAGAAATGTCTCATAGGGTTAATAAAGTGTCACAAAAGGTCAGCTGACATTTTAAATTATTCAGTTTACATGAAATTAACAATCACTCTTTATTTATTTCATATGTGTGTTTGTGGCTGTATTTGAAACTTGCAGTATGAAAATAATATCCATTCCTCTAGTTGTTGCATTCGAGGTGAAAAACGATGTTGGAAGGCATTCCAGCTGCAAGAGGGCAATAACCACGAGTTCAACATGTCTGAATGTCAACACACGACTCGTGCCCGCATGAGTAGTAAAACTGTGTTGTATCTTTAAAGCGCCTGTGTAACTTTGGATGAACAGTGTGGTGAAATGCATATGCATCCATAATGTAACATTTGTACACTGAAAGCTTTATTTTGCAAGTTGAAAGAGAAAATTAACCTCACTTAAGCTTCCCTATAATGGCTATTTTTCATTCCTACAATTCTACAATTTCATTCAGCAGATGCTTTTATCCAAATTGACGTACATCTGAGAGTTGTAGGATTGCATCTCAAACTTGACAGTTTAAGAAGTCGAACAGAAACGTACCAATCGCAAACTCTCAGGTAAAACCACACACTGCTGCAAACACACAACCCTGACACAACACATAAGGTTAATACAAAAAGGGGGCTGATATCGCGTTATACTCGTCTAGACTTTTAGACTATTTTTCACTTCAGACCCTCTGAAGTGTCAGGGTCCATCTCTGTCAAACTCACAACTGAAACTTTTCCACTGACATTAAGTCCAAAAAGTCCTTCAGCCGGTCGTCAATGTCGAGACAAAGGCTGCTTCCAGTTTATTAGTATTACCCACTTGGCTGACTGGCAAGCTTGTGTAAGAATGCAGTTATCTCTGAGTATGACCTAAATTCTTCAACCTCATAAAGATTTACTTTATATTGACAACTGGTGCACAATTTGTCTGAATAATGAGAGAATACAATCTTGACCGTGACACTTAGAAGAAGTAAGTCTAATACATGAATCTAAATTGGGGTTTATGTCCATTACACACATTTATTACATTAGACTAGTTTTAGATTTCCTTGATAATTCACACCTGAGTTCTGAAGACAGTTTTAAAAAAACTTCATTCTCATTCACTTTTTTGCTTCACATTTGCTTTTGGAGATTTTCTTTTGCAATGCAATAAAAACACTTTATAGTAATCCCATTGTAAGTGAATATATTAAATCAAGTGATCTGCAAGCTGGGTGTAGTTATTAGTCCACTGAAGCTGTCACAACATTGTTTTAAAGGGCAGTTCTCAAATTGCTTGAGCTTTCAAAGTAATTGAAGAACTGTCCACTAAAGCCTCTTCACCTAAATCCTATCAATCCCTGCACTAATCAGGACCTTTATGAAGTTTCAGGGTCTGTCGAATCATTTCAAGTCCTGGAGAAATAAGCCTTTTCTCGTGTCCAAACTCTCAAACACCATTTGTCAGAGTTGAAACAGTTTGGTTTATGCTGCTTCTGCTTTATTAGTATGAAGCGCCTGGCTGCCAGGCAAGCTGCCGTAATAATCCAGTGTGCCATAGTATTGGCCTCACACAATGATTTCTTTTTCTGCAGGAGCACATGAGGATATGATTCATAAACTATGTCACATCTAAAGAATATTAAATCAAAAAGATGACATAACACTCATTTAAAGTTCTCACCTGTGACACTACATCAGTCACGTTCGACCAGTAACGATGCAGAAACAGTGAAATGTTTGCCCGCCGGGGTCAGTGGCCTTTTCAGCAGCACAAACCGACAGGACACTTACCCTCAAACAAAACACTGACCCTGAGTTCCAACCAAGCCCAAGTCTGTCCAATAAGAGCACGTGAATCACCGCCAAGGTAGACAGTGTGTCGTCCTCTGCCCGAGTGACAAGCTGCCATAACTACACTGAGCTGGGGGACATAACAACTGCACGTCTGGATGCTGGACTTAATTGCAGGAGAGCTGCTGTGACTGCTGCTTTAATTTCCTGTTGTTACAACCCATGATTAGTTTTAATCAAGGATAAGAAAGATCTTTAGCTCTTATAAAGAAAAAACGTGTAGGTAAGTTTCATAATTTCTCATGACGCAAAGAAGCTTTTTGATTTTTCCTCGAAAGTGGATGACGCAAAAAAAAAAAAGTACTCTCAAGTGGGATTTAAATGTAACACGACCGTCGTTTGCTTTCATTTTGCTTTTCCTAGATGAGTCAACATGCCATCTGGATCAGTGAAATTGCAAAGCATCAAAAAACTGGGACAGGAAAACCACAGCTATGAGTTTTCAGATGAAGGTAATGCACTGTTATGTTTAATTCTCTAGACGCAGGCTTTTAAACAGAAATGCTCCAACATGATCAAATTATATGGAGATCTGTTTTTTTAATAATAAAAAAAAATGGATAAAACATAGATGTAAATTATAAAAAACTTTAATGCCTTTTCTATTCTTGTGTTGCAGAACCAGCTGGCTCTTATAAGTAAGTGTTCCTCAGAGCATTTTATATATTTTTTTATAATCTAGTTTTAAGATCTATAAATGCAAATACAAGTAACAGTGCATCAGTAGAAAAGGACTGTTTTTACTCTGAGGTTTGCTGTCAGTAAGGATGTTCTGCAAAGACGACATCAGTCTGGTGGAGGGCATTTAAATATCCATGCATGGCTTCACGACTTAAGTGCAAAGTGCAGCCACCAGCGAGCCAGAAATATTAAAACAGCAGGAAAAAAAAAAAAGAGGCAAACTGAAAAGGCAGCTGCCCGATTTCTGAACAGGAAGGACTTGGTGTCAGTGTGATGTAAAACCCTTCATGAGAAATACAGCAGCTAGAAAGAGAGTTATCCACGTGGAGGACAATGATCTTGGCCATGTGTTCTTGTTTGTATGTAGGCAGGCCAGTGCACATGCATTTATTCTCCACAGCGCTGCCATATGAGAGAATAGTTAACACTTTATAATGAGGGTGCAAAACATATGTGAAAACTATGAATTGCTGTATTAACAGATGATCAAGTCCCTGCAAGTTTATGTGACCAGTTAACACATGCAAATAGAGAAAACAGGAGCAAATGAAGACAACATCTGAGCCAGCTTGACAACACATGCACAGCATTGAGAAAAAAAAAAAAAAACAGCTGCAAAGTGAGAAATTACAAACAAAACAGAAAACACAAGCAAATGTGCTGCAAACAGATTTCTCTATTTCTATCTGCTGTGTCTGTATTCGCAGTGAGTTGAGCTCTCAGGGCCACCTCCAATGGATCGTCAGTTAAATTTACAGTTGATGTACATGTATAAAGTCAGTTAATTGATGACATATTAACTAATGTCGAACGCCAACGCCGTGCGAGTTGATCATTTCTCATTCATGACAGAATTCATGATAAATGCTGCTCTCATTTTCCCTTTGAATCATCGTGCATTTCTGAAGGATGTGTTACGGAGGGTTTGGGTCTGTTTTCTTCCATGCAGGACCGTGACGACGTCCAAGGACCAAGAGAAGTGAGTAAAAGATAGAAATAGAGGCTGTGGATACTGTGTCACTTTCACCTCATATAAAAACTGACTGGCCTTTTATTCGAAACAGGGGTCAGGGGAATGGGGAGCAGCCGGCGATAAGAGTTGGCTTCTTTCAGCTGGTAAAACATCTTTCCACTTTTCATTCCTCTCTATCTAACATTTGCATCTTGTAATACGTCCATTGCAAGTGTGTGTTTTGTGCTCGTTTGTCCAGTTCCGTTTTGCCTCGTGCAACGAGGTGCTGATGATGGTGGTCGGCAGTGTGTGCGCGGTGCTGCACGGCTCGGCCCAGCCCCTCATGCTGCTGGTGTTCGGCCTGCTCACCGACACCTTCATCGAGTACGACATCGAGCTGAACGAGCTGAGCGACGACAGGAAGGAGTGCGTGAACAACACCATCCAGTGGAAGAACTACACGCCGACGCACGAGCTGTTCTTGCCGGTGAACGAGTCACACTGGATCTTCGTGAATAGTTCAACAGTGGAGATGTTCGAGCCGCTCAAGCCCAGGTCGTGTGGGTAAGTGGGTTGTGTCTAATGCATGAGGTGGGCTTTTTTTCAACATCACATATAGTGTAAGATGTGATATTAAAAGTTTTAGATCTATGTGGTTTTGTGGTCCTCACATATGATTTATTTACTGCGTCTGTCTTTCAGAATTCTCGACATTGAATATGAAATGACTCAATTTGCCTTCTACTACGTTGGAATTGCAGCAGCTGTATTTTTACTGGGATACTTTCAGGTTGGTCTTAAAGTGTCATTTTCATTCAAAGAGATGCGTCTAAAATTAGATTAGTCTGTGTCATCCTCCTCCAATCAGCACAACACAATTTGATCCTATCTAACTATGAAGGAAATCATCTGAAATCCTCCTGCTGCTGCCTGGATGTTCTGCATACAAGCTTTTTAAAATGATCTTCTGCAAATAGCCAACTCTTCTTTTCTTCCAAATTATTTCCCTCAACACTGCAATTAAGCCTTTTTAAAGAATCTAGACACCTCACTAATGAACAATTACAGGCCAATTACAAACCTCCTACTTATGAGTAAAATCTTTGAAATGGCTTTTTTCCACCCAACAACAACACCATCTGGGCCTTGAGCAATTGTTTGGATGTTTTCCAGTCAAGACTTCAACCACACCACAGCACTGAGACAAGCTCTTGTTAAGATCCTGAATGACATTAAGCTCAATGCAAACAGGTGAAATTTGGCATTTTAATAAACTGGTTTGAATCTTACTGACTTTGCTGGGCACTGACTTCTTGTGTGTCAAAGAAGTAGAAGTATCAATTCTTCTAGTGGTTTATAAAGCACTATATTGTTTAGAGATTTAGCATCACACTTTCATTAAGTTGGGAGCAAGAGACAGACTGAAGAAATGATTGAAAAATATGGTCAATATCAAAGCAGGAGGGGTGGGATCCTGACTTTGGGTCAAACTCCAAAGGTGCCAGGTCCTACAGAGGCCCACCGTGAGGCTGAGGCTGAGTTGTATTCAAATATGGCTATATGCTGAACCTCATCATGTAAAACGGGTGTAGTGGCCCTTTATATGTTTCACATGTAAAATTCCTCTTTTTAGCCGTCAAAAGGTCAAAGGTCAAGTTTTATATTTTACAATGAACATATCTCAGTACAGCCTCTCTCCTACAACTGCTAGATCTCCCTGTGGGTGACGGCCGCTGCCAGGCAGATCCAGCTCATCAGGAAACTGTACTTCAGCAAAGTGATGAGGATGGAGATCGGCTGGTTTGACTGCACCTCTGTGGGCGAGCTCAACACTCGCATGTCGGAGTGAGTGGGACAATGATCACATGATTTCTGCTTTTGGAGTATTGGTGTGGATGTTTTACAGTGGTTGTATCTGTATTACAGTGATATCAACAAGATCAACGACGCCATTGCGGATCAAGTTGCCATTTTTTTGCAGCGCTTCACCACCTTCGTCTGTGGTTTCTGCATTGGCTTCGTGAAGGGATGGAAGTTAACACTTGTCATTGTGGCAGCGAGTCCACTGATCGGTATTGGAGCTGGTCTTATGGCTCTGGTGAGACTTGATTTCTGTCGGCTTGACGACTTAACATCTCTCGATTTGACTTTTTGACTAGACTTCTCTTATCTTTTCCATCAACTCTGCTTCACTCTGTTCTCCCTCCAGTTTGTGGCCAAGCTAACAGGGATGGAGCTGCAGGCCTACGCCAAAGCTGGAGCTGTAGCCGACGAGGTCCTCTCTTCCATCAGGACCGTGGCTGCTTTCGGTGGAGAGATAAAAGAAGTGCAAAGGTAAAATCTGCCATATGAAAGCTGAAGTTTGACCTTTTCCTATATAAATGCGGCTGAGGTGAGCTCCACTCCTTCTCCACAGGTACGACAGGAACTTGATCTCAGCGCAGCGCTGGGGCATCAGAAAAGGTCTGATCATGGGCTTCTTCACCGGATACATGTGGCTGGTCATCTTTCTGTGCTATGGTCTGGCCTTCTGGTACGGCTCCACTCTGGTGGTGGACACTATGGAGTACACACCAGGAACACTACTGCAGGTATCACACTTACCATGGTGACAACATTTGCATTTATGTGACAGATTAGCACTGCAGCAAATGGGAAAATTCTTCTCTCATAAACATCCTTTTCTTGTCAGATTTTAATGTCTGGTTTAATTTTGTGATTAAGTTTTTACAAGCTGAACAAAAAAAGTGCTGCTTTGATAAAACAACTCTGATAAAACCCATCACATATGGAATCATTGTCCTGTGCAAAGCCAAATCTGTCACACTGGAAAAGCTAATGTGCAGCTGTAATACTGTGACCTCTTCCTTCCAGGTGTTCTTTGGTGTGTTGATAGCAGCCATGAATTTGGGGCAGGCCTCCCCATGTCTGGAGGCCTTTGCTTCAGGTCGAGGAGCTGCAACCATCATCTTTGAGACCATTGAGAGAGTGAGAATGCCTGATGTTATGATTTTAATCTGTATTTTCACAGGAAATCACTGCTTCTTGCTGACGAGTCTCATTTTTCAAATGTGTCACTGTCAGGAGCCTGAGATTGATTGTTTATCTGAGGCTGGCTACAAGCTTGACAGGGTCAAAGGAGATATTGAGTTTCACAATGTGACTTTCCACTACCCCTCCAGACCGGAGGTCAAGGTACTTTATTCCTTATCATATGTAACTGATGATTTGATTTCTGGAAGCAGTTTTAGAAATTTCCACTTTTGTTACGGTGTCTTGTGATCTCTCCTCAGATCCTGGACCAGCTCAGTGTTGCGGTGAAGTCAGGGGAGACCACAGCCTTTGTAGGTCCGAGTGGAGCCGGGAAGAGTACAGCCATTCAGCTCATCCAGCGCTTCTATGACCCTAAAGAGGGAATGGTGGGTTTGACTTTTGTCAACTCGGGAGATTAAAGATTCCCTCGACACACTGTGGCTGCAACCTCCTTCCTTTCAAGCTTTATTCTAGTCATTTCAAAAATAACCATCCCCTGAGGGTGATAGAAGTACATGATAATCTGTTTCATTATTCAGCCAATGGGTTCTAACAGCCTCATTTTTCACTTTTACTCGAATTAGAGGTCTTGGCACACCTTATTTTCTTCCTTTCAGCTTCTGGAGAAGGAAATAGCCTCTTATAGCACAATGGAGGTTATGCACATGACTAACAAATGCACCATTTGAAACTAGTACTTCTGCAAAAAAAAAAAAGCAAAGTGCTTTAATAGCGTCATCCATCAATTTGAGCAAAAGCTGCTCTATGCACCCTCTTTCTCAGGTGACCCTGGACGGTCACGACATCAGAGGCCTGAACATCCAATGGCTGCGCTCGCTGATCGGCATTGTGGAGCAGGAGCCTGTGCTGTTCGCCACCACCATCGCTGAGAATATACGCTACGGCCGACCGGGCGTCTCCATGGAGGACATCATCACTGCTGCCAAGGAGGCCAACGCCTACAACTTCATCATGGACCTGCCACAGGTGAAGCAGCAGGTTTCACTTTCAGGATTTATGAAAGCATAAAAGCACAAATTCAATATAGCTTCAAACACCAGTATGAGTAATTACTTTCCCTGTCATTTTTAATCTGACAGAAATTTGACACCTTAGTAGGGGAGGGTGGAGGTCAGATGAGCGGCGGTCAGAAGCAGCGTATCGCCATCGCTCGAGCGCTGGTCAGGAATCCTCGTATCCTGCTGCTGGACATGGCGACCTCTGCCCTTGACAACGAGAGCGAGGCTATAGTTCAAGAAGCTTTGGATAAAGTAAGCGATTGGTTTGAAAAGGATGAAGCCTCTGTTTTTATCTCACGTTTTGATCACTCTTTTGAGATGAGGTGTCCATCCTGTTGTTTTTTTCAAAATCAGATAACCCAGGATCATCAAGGCATCAAGAGCGTTTCCTCCCAGCATAAATGATGCAACAACTCGTGTTCGATTCTGTTGCAGGTACGCATGGGTCGCACCACTATCTCCATCGCCCACCGGCTGTCCACCATAAAGAACGCAGACGTGATTGTTGGCTTCGAGCACGGCCGAGCTGTGGAGAAGGGCAAACACAATGAGCTGCTGGAGAGGAAGGGGGTCTACTTCACTCTCGTCACCCTGCAGAGCCAAGGAGACAAGGCTCTGAACGAGAAGGCTCGACAGAGTAGGTCCAGCACTGGGGGATAATTTATTTTTATCCACATATAGCGACTGTAAGGATCGACTGATTGTGATCACCTTTTGTTGGATCTCTTGCATTAGTGGCCGACAAAGAGGAAGAGACAGGGAGGTTATCCAGAGCTGGCAGCTACCGAGCCAGTCTGAGGTATCACACAAACACATTCCCAATCACCCCCTGAATTTGATCACTTGCTCATTAGCTTTCTCGTGCATAATATCCATTTAGGCGGTCCTGACCGTGCATCTAAATAGGATTATTACAGTAGTCACTTTATGGCTGAAATTGAGTTGTGTCATGGCAGAAACTGGTACCTTCATTTACTTAATTACCCTTTTACATTTGCTCCGACACTCGGGGCCTTTAGCTGACACTATCATCCAGAGACACTTAGAAATTGTGCAAGGCTTGAGGTCGTCTATCGCCACCATTACAAGCACCCAGTAATGAGAAGCAAGAAGAGCAACAACAGTCAAGCAGCAATATATTCCTGTGTCCTCAGAATATTCATGAGCGCGAAGTGATGGATATAGATAACAGCTGTTCAGAAAACAGTTTTTTAATTGGTGAGTTGTTTTTTTTTCCTGCAGAGCCTCGATCCGCCAGCGGTCCCGCTCTCAGCTGTCCAATCTGATCCCAGAGTCGTCTGTTTCCATCGCTGGAGAACTCGGCCCCAGAGCCTACGCTGTGTCACAGGCAGACAAATCCAAGGTGTGTGTGTGTGCAGGAGTGTTTGCATACATTTTTTTATACGTGGGTGGTTGAAGCAGGAGAGTAAAACCACTTGTTAGAAATGTTCCTGGTAATGCATTTGTTTTTTTTTCTATATCGTTCCTCAGATAGCATGCACGGTTAAAAGCTTTTCCTGCAAATGCCTGCTGATGTGTATTTGTCCCTGTGAATGCTCAGAATGCCATCCCAGAGGAGGAAGAGGATGAACCTGTGGAGCCTGCACCAGTCGCCAGGATCCTGAAGTACAACACACCTGAGTGGCCGTATATGCTCTTTGGATCCTTCGGGGCTGCCATAAACGGAGGGGTCAACCCCGTCTACTCTCTTTTGTTCAGTCAGATATTGGCGGTGAGGTTCAAATCACAAACACACATATCAGGCTAATTCTAAAAGCCTTAAAGCCACTTTGAAGAATTTGTCATTTTTGGCCTCCACAGTAAAACTGTGACAGCGACAAGAGTTAGGGCAAGCAACACTTTCACACCAGAAAGTGGAACAGCAAAGTTAATCGAGTCCTAGTGAAATAAATGTGCAATAATTATGAGTTGGAAGAAAGATTCATGTCATTATCCCAGTTTTCATGCAAATAAAGCAATGATAGCTCCCACTGTGACAAGAAGCAAACCAGGGGCAAAATGGCTGCAAAGTCACCATCGCTGGCAGTTACTGACAAATAAAATCTCTGTTTTGTGTTGTTGTCTGTGTCTGTGTGTGTGTGTGTGTGTGTGTGTGTGTGTGTGTGTGTGTGTGTGTGCAGACATTCTCCATAACAGATCCTGCGGTTCAGAGGAGGGAGATTGATGGTGTCTGCCTGTTCTTTGTCATGGTCGGCGTGGTCTCTTTCTTCACCCAGATGCTGCAGGTAGAGTAGTGGTTTGCTTTAGTAAGACTGATTGCTTTAGTGCTCCGTCTTCACCCCCTGCTTGTTTTCAAGGTTGGGGGAAAGTCACAAACAGACCTCCTTTATTTTGGCAAATTAAAACCTCCTTTGGATGAAAAAGTCTGCAGAGTTGCGGCTCTATAACTGAGTCATGGGCAAAGACTAATCTGATATTTCCTGTGTGTCTCCAGGGCTATGCCTTCTCCAAGTCTGGGGAGCTGCTGACCCGCAGGTTACGGCGGCTCGGCTTCCACGCCATGCTGGGCCAGGAGATCGGCTGGTTCGACGATCACAGGAACAGTCCCGGAGCTCTGACCACACGTCTGGCGACTGATGCCTCGCAAGTTCAGGGAGTGAGTTACAGCTGATCATCCAGTCCAATATTCAGCAATAAAATGATAAAATTTAAACATTTTTTACAAAGCTGATGAGCTGTATCTAATTCAATTTTACAAATCAATACAGGCCACTAGTCTGGTATTAAAATATAATTTGCATAGAGGTGATTTTCCGTCTCCTCTTAAAGGCCACGGGGTCGCAGATCGGCATGATCGTCAACTCCCTGACCAACATCGGCGTGGCCGTCCTCATGTCCTTCTACTTCAGCTGGAAGCTCACGCTGCTCATCCTGTGCTTCCTGCCGTTCATCGCCCTGTCAGGCGGCTTCCAGGCCAAGATGCTGACGGGGTTCGCGAAGGAGGACAAGCAGGCCATGGAGGCGGCCGGACGGGTCAGACACTGTTTCTACTGGTCACCAAAATCTATTTTCACCTATCTTGACTCGTGACTGTATCAGCCTCCTGTTTGAAAACACATTTCTGATAATGAGTGACAAGTCAAAAGCATCATCTCAATAATCCTCCTGACGTTTCAGGTGGGGGGGTGACATCAGCTGACTTATCTACTGACAGCGGATAAGAGACGGTTTAACAACAGCGTCTATTTTAGGCTCCGGGTTTCAGCTTGTTCTCATCACTGAAGAAAAGCTCCACAGCCCCGCAGCTCAGCTCACATCTCGGCACAAAAGCATTTTATTAGGCGCTCCTGTAATTCTCCAAGTTAGGAATGGAGCAAACGCTGTCAGGCTCAATTCCTGCCGGGGCCACCCATGTCTCGAATGCAGTTACGGTGCGGAAACACGGCGGATGAAACCTCGGGCCAATACAGTGAGAGCAGGAAAGTTCACAATGAAAGAAAGAGTGTTCCAAAGTCAGTTTCCTTGGAACTTTCTTCAGCTATCTTAATCATCCCGATGGAGTAAACCTCACCCATCCAAATAAAGTGGATTAGATGTAAGTTTAATGATCCCTATGGGGGGAAATTGGCTTACTGGAGCGGCATAAAATAGGATATAGATAAGAACAGAGCCAGTGCTTTATCTATATCTTCTTCTCCTTTGCACATTAAAAACACATAAGAATTGGGAACAGTCTCTTTTCACTATCAGTCTTTTTTTTGCCTGTTTAATCTGGTATCAGAATTTCAACCCCAGTCCTTTATTTGCAGATTTCCGGCGAGGCTCTAAACAACATCCGCACCATCGCAGGCCTGGGGAAGGAGAGGAATTTCGTGGAGATGTACGAGGCCCAGCTGGACGCGCCGTACCGAGCGGCCCTGAAGAAGGCCAACGTGTACGGAGCCTGCTATGGTTTCGCCCAGTGCATCATCTTCTTGACCAACTCCGCCTCCTACAGGTTTGGAGGTTACCTGGTGCGGCAGGAAGGGCTCCATTTCAGCTTGGTGTTCAGGTGAGAGAAGAAGTCTGGTATTGATTTTAGAAGAATTGTTACTTTAAAATAAAAAAATCAGTCGTACCAGGAGAAGGAGAGAGGACTCAACCCTGTGGTGAGCGGATGGATCGACTGATAAGTGACCCTACACCGGTTTCTCTGGCAGGGTCATCTCAGCCATCGTCACCAGCGGCACAGCCCTGGGCAGAGCCTCCTCTTACACGCCAGACTACGCCAAGGCCAAGATCTCAGCGGCACGTTTCTTCCAGCTGCTGGACCGCGTGCCTCAGATCAGCGTCTACAGCGCAAAGGGAGATAAATGGGTAGGAGGGCATTGGTTATGCTATGTAATGTGCTATGGCGCCACATTGCATGCTCAGTGTATAAAAATGATACACTCAGAAGGAAATCCAGATGAAAAGTCTGATTTCTT
Organism: Holacanthus passer; assembly: GCA_025331565.1. Classification (NCBI taxonomy): domain Eukaryota; kingdom Metazoa; phylum Chordata; class Actinopteri; family Pomacanthidae; genus Holacanthus; species Holacanthus passer. The sequence goes on from JAFREQ010000184.1 coordinate 13,933, forward strand.
ATTCCTTTATTCCTGAGCTTATTAATTATACATGAGTTGTGAGAAGACACGTGTAGACGGAAGGAGGAGACAAGGAAGGATTTTTAGTCCTTTATCACACGCTGTACATCCAAAAGAAAAAAACACAAGTAGCTTTTTAAAAGAAGGAGGTGGCGCCCTAACACATCAACTAACCTTTGCACTCTTTTTATTTTTGTTCCCCCTCCCTCCCTCCGCTGTGTTTTCAGGATAACTTCCAAGGGAACATCGAGTTCATTGACTGTAAGTTCACCTACCCCACCAGGCCGGACATCCAGGTCCTGAATGGGCTGAATGTGTCGGTGAAGCCCGGCCAGACGTTGGCCTTTGTGGGCAGCAGCGGCTGTGGGAAGAGCACCAGTGTGCAGCTGCTGGAGAGGTTTTATGATCCCGACCACGGCCGAGTGGTGAGGAGGACACACAGCTACAGACTGTAAAAAAACACCTGGTGTTACACCCACTGCATTTATTCAACAGTTTATAACCAGTTACTTTCCAAAGTAAGATTTAACATACATTCATATATATAATCCAATATAATGTACAATAATATAACACTCACAAGAGACATACTTTTACTTAGTGTGGCACTCGACTGATTTTACACATGAAGTGCAATTTACTAATCCTGAGTGCTATTACTGTAATTCTGTGTCAGAATATCAACCTCTGCTACTTCAATCTTCTACTTCACGTTGCGTTGTTTTCTGTCATGGCAGGCAGCTGTTTTCAGTCAGTTAGCAGCCAAACAGCCAGATATTTTTCTTGGGATGTGGTGGAGACCAAAAGCAGAGCTAAAATGAGCGTGATTATTAGTCTTCATAATAATGTTGCAACACATCTGCTATTACAACTATTTGCTAACATGATAGTCTTATTAAAAGGGGATGGTATGTCTGTATTGTGTTTACACTCAGTTTCCAATGAGGGCAAAAAAAAAGATGAAAAAAATGAAGGACACTAACACTTCACATCATAAAGTTACTTATATACGTTTTGTAAAAAACATAAGCCTGCACAGGAAGAATCTAGTAAATTCTTTGCATATTTCAACAAGGATATGTGCAAATGAGAGGTCTGACTTTAAAAACAGCCAACTTTATATTGTCATAGCTGTTGCTGACCTTTACCGAAATGTCAGATATCTCATCCTGAAATGAATAAGTCATACGTACAGTCTGCTTTCAGCTCACACTCGTAAGGCTCGGTCCTACCTTGAGTGTCATTGTGCAAAGTAAAACCCGCAATTTGTCAAAGTCAAAGAATAATTGCTGGACATTTAGCGCACTTGGTGATTGAAGTATTTCTGACTCTTATATGGCTTCACTTCATTCATCAGTCAGACATTTATGCTGACTTTGTGCTTTATTTAAAAAAAAAAAAAAAAAAAAAGGGGGCACTCCACCCAGGATGAAGGTTTGCCTTTGTGCCAGTATGGAAGCTCTGCCAAGATTCAAATGGCCTTAATTGAGTTGGAAGTGGTTTGGAAACGCGTGGTCCTGATTCCCTGTCAGAGATTTAAAAAGGACAGTATCACCTCTGCATAGTTAGGAGAGAAATTACAGCAGAGATGGTGTTATGATAGCTCATTAAGTGGATTGTATTTCCGGTCTTTGATTATTATATTGCTTTCCGCTAATGGCAAAATCAATCGCTTCCTGCAGCTGATTGATGGCCATGACTCGAGCAGTGTCAACGTGCCCTTCCTGCGTTCCAAGATTGGCATCGTGTCCCAGGAGCCCGTCTTGTTTGACTGCAGCATCGCAGAGAACATCAAGTACGGCGACAACTTGCGGGAAATCAGCATGAACGAGGTCATCTCGGCTGCCAAGAAAGCCCAGCTCCACGACTTTGTCATGTCGCTCCCAGAGGTACGTTTTGTGTGAGAGGGTTGCGCTTGTGCTTGAAAGCAGAGGTGGAGCAGGAGAGGCTGAAATGAGCTTTGCTTTGTGTGCGCTCAGAAAACAGGTTGACATGATCATGGTCACAACAAATGCACATACAGAGAATGTTAGTAGGAGAGAGGCTCGTATATACACACACACTGAGGTTGATGACGGACAGGTGTGGCTTGATGTGTGAATGAGGAACAGGCGTGCAGGTGAGTGTGATGCTTCCCAGCGTATCTCACCAGGAGCCCTCCTAAAGTTCCAGCTAAGAATTTCCTCTTAAGACCTTTTCACAAACCTGCTGAGAGTAACTGTGATGCGAACTTGAATTTGTTCTTTAAAGAATTGGGACAAAGAGACACAGAGTGCATAACATCACATGTCAGTGCCCCCTGGTGGACAAACTATGTAGTGCAGCCACTGTTTCTAAATTACTTTACAATTGCTTGTTACTTATTAGCTGACTTATACACCGATACTGATCTGCAATTAACTAATATCAACCTGGCAGATTTGTCGGTGTCGTGAGTGAGTTTTCCTCTTAACTTGGCCTGGTAGGAGCTACATTCAGCCTCGGGATGTTTTGAGTCCCAGGTGATGGGGAAGGGCGAGAAACTGTGAGGGCGAGTTATAGAAAGTCGCAGTAATCGAGAGCCGAGGGGAAGCGAGAGAAGGTCGGCTCATGATACTGTTACTGACACTGAATCCAGCTAAAAGTCATCATTGCCACTTGATTTTTATGACCTCACATGGTCGCCAGCGACCTTTGTTGCATGTCATACCTTTTTCTTCTCCTCATTTCCTGTCCGTCTAGTAAAGGTATCAAATAATTAGGGATTTTTTTTTTTAGCTTCAAGACAAATAAGATGTGACTCACCATAATTCAGAACGCATAACTCAGATGTTCTTCCTCCCTCCTGCCTCAGAAATACGACACCAACGTCGGCGCCCAGGGTTCTCAGCTGTCTCGCGGCCAGAAGCAGCGCATCGCCATCGCCAGGGCCATCATACGCGACCCCAAGATCCTGCTCCTGGACGAGGCCACCTCCGCCCTGGACACAGAGAGCGAGAAGGTACGCTTCATTTAAAAACGGCAGCGTCATCGTTTGCTGAATCCGCAAACCTCGTCTGACAGTACAGCGCAGATGCTTGATATTCTCCGGGCGGCGAGAGCGAGGAGAGCAGGCAGTTAATTATTATTATCATTAACATCGTTATCATTCATCATCTCTATTATTATCACCAGCAGCTCACAGTTCATATCAACCCTCCAGTCGAGCCTCTTTTAAGATGAATATGGTTTGTGGCTCTGTGCAGTAGCTTTCCCAGCTCAAAAAGGCTGAACCACGCTGAGGACAAAGAGGCCTCTGCAGCTCGCTGATCCGCTGAAGCATTCTAATGATAGTAATCAACGCATGATTGTGAAATTGCTATAATTGTGAGGCTCGTGCGTCTGCTCTGCGGGAGAACTGATGACGGCTCCCGCCTGAGATTTTGTCTCTGAACGCTGCTTCACGTGTGTGTTTTCATGACAGACGGTGCAAGAGGCCCTGGACAAAGCCAGGGAGGGGCGGACCTGCATCGTCATCGCCCATCGCCTGTCCACCATTCAGAACTCGGACATCATCGCCGTCATGTCCAGGGGCTTCGTGATCGAGAAGGGGACGCACGACCAGCTCATGGCCCTGAATGGAGCCTACTACAAGCTGGTTACCACAGGAGCGCCCATCAGCTAACTGCTCAGGGATGTCGAGAGAGGCCAGGGCTGGAAGTACACTTCAAATTACAAAGCATGTACAGTAAAAGAAAGGAAGCTACACCTGTTTACTCACAGTATTTATTTTTGGGCAGGGATCCTGTCATGAAGGGTATTTTATGTCATTGTCTTCCTGTTATGTTGGCAATTGCTTATCTTGAGAAGTGCGTCTGAAAAAATGCCAGCATGTCGTACAGGTACTCAGAGCTTAGTGTATCCCACAATTCACCACGGTCCAGTGCATCAAACCAGTCCTTTGGTTATTGGTATTGTGCCGATAAACTGGTTTATAATCAACAGATAAAGAAGTTGAAGCTGAATATTATTTATATCACTCATTTCCAAACATGACACAGTTATGGCAGAACCTCCACAGATGGCTAACACTTACTGTGCTCTTATTGTAATATAGAAATTCTATGATGATGATGAGAATTATATATGCATACATACACAAATGGTACTGTATATAAAATAATTAAATATTCAATCGCTTCATTTCGTCAAGCTAAACTAATTAACTGTGAACTGTACCTTTACATTTCCTCAAATGTCAAACTATTCTTTTAAACATTTTGTCAGACATTCAGACTAATATCATGTTGTGTCTTGTGTACAGTGTTTCTTGATGATTCAATTTAATAGCTTCATGAGGTATATTCTTTCTCCCACATCCTTAATGTGTTTGTTTTTCACTGTCATCTGATTGTGACTCTAATGCTCGATGGATGCTCCTATTTTTTATGCTTTATGTGGAAATTAAATAAAACCATCAAACAGTCCGAGTTCCACCGAGCCACGTGTAGTATTTACGTGAATGTGAGGGAGGAGAGACGGCCTCGTTTATCAGGAGCGTCCCGGTGGGCTCTGATAAACTGCCACATGCCCGTGGTCTTAAAAATACATCACATGAGCAGCAACTTGCAAATACTGCAGGTGATGAAAACCAGATATTCTGTTGACGTGAAACATTCAGTTATGTTAAATCACATGCTCTCGTATAAATACAACTCAGAATGAAAGTTAGGTCAAATGTTGAAAGTGATTTTTACAACCTACCTGTGTGGTGTCAGGCCAGTCAAATATCTCCCGTCCTTCATCTTTTGTTCTGCTTTAATGCATTTTAAAAGGGCCTGCACACACACACAGGTGTTTTCAGCCAATTAAGACTTCTGCTCAGGTTGAAGGTGGGCGGAGCTGCTGGTGTGACATAGTCAGATAGCTGTCAATCAAATGTGTCCACGCCCACAGAGGAGACTGGAGGAGACTTTTGATCAGCCAGGTCTGCAAACAGGGGCGACTACGAAACTCTAATTAGCGATGCGTTCAAGGGCATTTCATCTAACACCTGTCTGCTTGCATTCATGCTGAATTTGTCAAAGTCAGAAGACAACCAATAAGCAAACAGAATTATTTTGGAAAGGATCATGTGCAAAATGAATGGCAGCGTGTCCTTGAAAACCACGGAGCCATGAAAGGGACAAAGTGCAGTAAAAGGTTATCAGTTAACAATACTACTCATTAAAATGGAATTTAAAAGGAGAAGTAAAGCATTGTACTTCTCTTTAAACCTCCAATGGGTATAAAAGGAGAGAAACTAATACGTTAAATAAATTTACACCTAATTCACTTGACTCCTCGTTCTTATTCATTATTTATTTACCTCCTGTTTTGCTTTTTTGTAATAGCTCACTTGTAATCATTGCAATGGGAACTGTGTTATCCCTGAATGTATGAGAGTATTTGTTGACTTATTTAGTTATAAATAACCTGTTGTCAGTCTCGGGCTCCATAGATGTGCCACTAAATGAGAGAAAACGTCTCCTGCTTTCAACTGCATTACCTCATGGTGATAAAATAACTTTGAGGGAAAAACAAGGGCGAGGAAACGGTCACTGTGATGGATTACATATCTCACGCTGGTTTCTTTCTCAGCACCCAGCAGAAATGAATACAAATCACATCCCACCTGCAAGGTACTGTACGAAATCCACCTCGAGATGAACGGCGTGCGCCCGGCTCAGCGTGTGTGATTTGTATTTAATAGGCGAGAACATGCAAAATCGCTGGTGTAGCCACATAATTCCAAACCAGGAGTTTATTATCGAGCTGTCAGTCAGTTGTTTAAACGACAAGACGACGTGCCTGTAATAAACAGAGGAGCGCTGTCCGTGGTGCTCAGCACCAGCACGGCAAAGCACGGGCACATTAAGACCTGCTGCTCTGAAATGCCTTCCTCTGAGACACATGTTGGGATAATGCACGGCAGGGCTCCCTGCTACGTGAAGATAATGCTGGATGGCAGCATTTCAGGGCTTAGCTGTTTATAGCGGAGAGCCGCTGCAGGCCTCTCGCTCTTTCACTTAGATAAACTAAACCATGAATAAGCAGTTTGATGGCATAACACAGCTACTTAAGAGCGCCGTGACTGACTGACTGAATGAATGAATCCTCGACTCTGACAGGAATATTTAATGCGACGCAGCCGCCTGTTTCTCGATTCCGTGTTAATGTGTGTCGACGCCGTCAGGAGTGCAGATGTCAGAGACACTCCATCAGTTAGTGGTAATGTGTGATCACGCCGCGCTGACCTCTGGGAAATTGAGTCTTTAATCACGACATCTCCAGGAAAACCAGGCTCCAGGTAAATTAGCATTCCTCAGATGCAATCTAATCTCACGGCTTCTCCTGCCAATTCATTCGGCGAGAGGACGCTGTTTGACTTTGTGCCATGTAATGTCAGTGCAAGTCTGATTGATGAAAACAGGCACCGGAGGCAACTCATGTGTCTCCGTTGGGCGTGAGTGATAAGCCTCTGTGTGTTTTGTATGATCTCGGTGTATGTTCACATAAACACATGGAGAATTTTCCCCTGTGTTGACTTGCATTGTAATTCCTCATAAAATTTTAAAAAACTATGCTAATAATCCATTAAGCTCAAAATAAATTCAGAAAACTCACATTAGCTTTGGTGCAGGTGCATTCACATGGATTATTTTGTGCGCCTCTCATAATTACACCTCCCCTTAATTTCCCATAAGGATAATTTGTTTTACTGTCTTTCTGCCCCGGACTCACCTACTGCGTGCCGGACAGCGGGTCTCCAAAGGATTTAAAGTGCTGACAGTCAAGAAGCCATTACAGCTCACTGAAGGGCCGGCCGGCAAATTGGTTGGCTCGCAGGAGTAGTAAATAAGATGGAGGAGACCCTTGTTTTTTTGCCTTGTCAATAGCTGGCCTTAGGGCAGCGGCGTTCTGAGTCAGAATTTAAATGTGGTGGTGGAGGCTCGGGAGGAGAGAAGAAATTAAAATGAGACTCGGCTTCAGGTGAGAGGAGCATAAAGAGAAAGTTCCATGTTTGATCGGTGACAGCAGCCGGAGGTTATTCCAGCTATGAGCCTGCGAGTAAGTTTCGCTCAAAAAGCTCAACTGCACAAAAAGGTTTTCAGTTGTTCAGCAGGTCTGTTGAAGTGTCCTCTTAACTCTGAATATTAATTCAATCCTGAACATACATGCTTGACTTTTAATAAAGAAGCGAGGTGATGGCAACACAAGCAGGATTCAACATAAGAAAAGAGTCATTCTGTTCTCCCTTATGAGTTCCTGTGTAATTCTATAATGAACCTGACATCAGGTTATATAACTGTAATCTGGACTTGATTTGATTCTTTCAGCTTTAACACAAGGAGGCAGGAACAATATTAAAAACTGCTGAGGTTTCATGTCTTTTCTCTTCTGTCAGGCCCGAACGTGGACGCTCCCATAAAACTAAAATTACGGCGGTCATTGTAAAATAAATCCATACTTGAAGATGTATCATTAACCCAAAGGGGAAGTGAAAAGGAGCTACAATATAACACGAGCCTAATTTCATCATTACGGATGACTGTCATTACCATTAAAGCTTTTCATTATCATAATCATTATTACAGCACCAATAACAGAGCAACTGTGACCACAGAGAGAGCAAGGGGCTGAATTAGAAGAGGATCCTGTCATAAGTCTGTCACTGTTACGAGTGTGGAAGCGTTCAGTATTAAAGCACGACGTTTCAGGGACTGAGCATTGATGGAAGACGTTTCCCATTTACAAAAATATCAAGGATGTGCATGAAGGAAACACAATGTCATAATAGCTTCTGTATGGATGTTGTCAGTAAGTGGCATAGTGCGGCATTCATCTCTGCATTTCCATGTTTTAATGTCAGACAAAGCCAAGCCAGCTGTCTAATGTAACACTGATTCGAAAATACAGCTTTGAGGTCACTAAAACACATCACTGTTCTCTGGGTGACTGTCACATGTGGACCAGCAGCATTTACATCATTAGCAGAGATGATAATAAAGATCCTTCCGTTCCTATTTCCCCTTCAAAGATAAGGCCTTACAATCACCGTGCACCTCCAGGGTGACCTTTCAGACGTCCTGCGGTGAGACGGAGAGCACCTCTGCACACAGCGCTGGAACATATGAACGAACGACATTACCTCCATTAGAAACAGAATTCAATTTCCTCTTTATCTCTACTGCTACATTTTTCGTAACGGTGAATACGCCTGATAAAAATCACAATTACAAAAGCAAGACATAAATTATAAATTATAACCCGTGAGCATTGTTGAGTTCTGGCTGGCCTCGGGTAAGCCTATCTATTACTGAGGCATTCAAGTGGTAATTTAAGTTTCTTGCGGGCAAGTTGCCGAGGCTTTGTACAAGGCTGTGTAAGCAGCTCAGCTCGCATTAAGCGCAGACCTTTGTCACACTGCATTCACCATTTCGAATAACTGAAATGTGTGACTCTTAAAATCAAGGTGATTATTTTGTATAATGGGTTTCCTGGTTTATTCCTTCGTTTTAGGGCAAAGCCTCGCTAATGTGCCATTCAGCATTTATGAATAACATTTACATTGGCTGAATCACTCACAGTTGTTTGCTTAAATCGAGCGCACCTCGGAGACTCGGCGGAAATGATCTGAACATCGGGGCTGGGGATGAAAGCTCTGCGATCTGTAAACACGCAGGCCGATCTGGACCCGCATCAGATCTGATCCGCACCTCATGCTGGGCCACATGCAGCTTTTTGACCTTGGATGCTGCTCAGTGGAGGAGCGGGTTTCACATTTATGAAGTCTGTCATTAATCTCCTAATTCATTAGGAGAGCAGGGTGTCATCTTTAAACCAGACACACCAGGTTACGAGCTCTTTGGGGCCTTTGCTCTGCTGACCCCAGTGATAGGAAAATGCCCCCGCTGGGATGCATAAACCTGGAGTGTGGGCAGCCATATTAAACTATATCAGGGCTCGCCGTTCATTGCGGATGCAGCCGATGCTCCCGGGAACCAGAGCAACCAATCCCTGTAACCTCCTGTGATTTGTTGCTCCCAGCTGATATTTCTCATTTCAGCTTCCCGAGAAATCCCCTTGTTCAATCCCTTCGAAATAACCCGAGATAACATTAATGCGCCACAGTCTAAATAGTGTGCTGTCTGAGAGCACATTCCCAGCCAGATACAGTCTCTGAACAGACCCATTAGCGGGATTAGCAAATAGCTTTTCAGGAAACGAAGCGATGATTGACCTTGCAGTGATACTCGGCTGAACAACCTGCGAGCCCGGCTCACGCTCGCTGAGCCTTGCTGCGCTCCCACTGAGCGAGCCGTGAAAGGCTGATTTAAAAGTATGACTAAAATAAGACATCAGTCTGCAGCCAGGGCTTTGATAATGAAACATGCAATTTGCAGAAATATCATCTATGTGAGGGAACAGCAGCGCTTTCCTGCAGAGCAACAACTGCTGCTTACCACTTGTGATCATGAATTATTTTTATAATACCCACGTACGCCATAAGACTTCCCCTCTCATGCAGGCAGACATATAACATACTGAATGCACACCCATAAATAAAGCTATTAGGAAACAGGTCTACGCTGAAGCATCCAAACAAATGTAATTTTAGAAAAGCAAAGTTTTAAAGACTAACAAAATATTTTTCATGTTATAATGAATCAAATCATTCTTTTTTAACACAACCACTTGTTATATCACAACACGTTCCTATTATTACACAAAATACATCTAATCTCATTAATTAAGAAATGCACAACATGATAAATTCATACGATGACAATAAGTTGCACATGTATGTTGTTGATATAATACAAGAACACTTTCTGGTTCATCATGAGAAACTGAGCAGGTTGAGATGTTTCTCAAAATCAAAATTCATATAAAATCGCCAAGTTTTGTTTATTTCTCTGCTTTCTTTGATCCTATTACAGGCTCAGTCGAGCATCAAGCAATTTGAAAGGTCAGACCGTACAAGTTGGCCAAGGAGTCGATTTCCAGTGAATAGCAGGGCATTTTCTAGACAGTAGTGAAGAGAAAGAATGAAAAAAAGGAATAAAGAAAAGCAGTAATTGAGTAAATTACATGAACATTTATGGACTTTCAGACAGAAGCCTCTTTGTTAAGTTCTATTTGACAATCATGTTACGTAAGATTTGAGAGTGCTCTCTAATGTATTTACAAAAAATGCTTTGTCAATTTTAGATATATTCTTTTTACCGTCCCTCGTTCATTGAGAATAGAATCAAGTTTTGTTTGTTGGAGGATTATTCTTCATTCATAACTGGACATCATGATATTTTTTGGTCTAAACCAATAATATAAATAGACATCAAAGAGACAAGAGGATAAAGAAATGAAAGAGAATATCAATCTTTGAACAATTGATATATCAATTATCCACCAAACCTTCCATATATCACCATTGTAAATAGCAAAACATGGGTTTCCCTTAAGAGAAGCGCTAACAAAAGCCACTGATGCTCTTCTTTTCATTTTGGTCTTGCAGGATTATTTTTCATTCGTGACTGGACAACATGATATTTTCTGAGAATAAAACCCAAAAACATTCAAAAAGAAATCAATTCCATCACATCGGAGACAAAGGTGAAAATCAGTCCCAGTACGAGATCTTCTCTTCAGATACGCCATTTTGCTCCGATGATCAACAATCCCGCAGGGACAGATCCATCACAGCAGAGGCACAGATACCAATTTCTCATCTGACATCAGTCCCAGAGGACCAGAATGCAACGCGGCCACAAAACTTATTGTGTTTTAAATAACGGTCGATTTGCTTTCCGCCCACATGTTTGAGCCCACGCCTGAAAGGAACCACCTGTTCTCTCTCTCCTGGGCCCAGATGCTTTCAACAAAGTTTGTGGAGTCACAGAAGTCGTGAGACAAAGAAATGATTAATTATGAATTCATATAGATTCTATACAACCGTATAACAATATCCAAGGATGTTAGTTACTAGTCCGGTGGTTCTGAACCCTCAAATTGAAGCAATTTTTACCTTTGACCTCAGCACAGATTATGGACTTTTCACCATAATACAGGACAAAAAAATCTGAGAAAAGTCTAAAAAATAAATATAAAATTTGGAATAGAAATAGATGACGAATGTAAACCAATATCTGAAACCAAATAATATGGTGGGCGAGGAGCTGTTTCTGTGCCAAAAACACAATGTTCTTATTGTGTATTTAATATTCAACAGTAATACTTCACTTGTTTCCTCAGAGTGTCTTTGTCTGATGAACATTTTTGGAGCATAAAACTAAAACAATGAGCTGAAAGACGCTAAAACTCTTGGGTGATAATTCTTCTGTGAGTTCGTAACTAAAAGCCTCTTTTATATTGCATTCATCCTCTTTAAAATCAAATATTCAGTCGTGTTATTTGATGAACGGTGGATCAGGTGGCTGCGGGAGAACTGAGCCACAATTACCATCATTTCTTCCTGACTAAATATTATGTGTAAAACAGAGCCGTGGTCTCGTGCGTTAACCTTTTTATTCTGTATAACAATTATAGTTTTAACTGCACACGATGCTTTTTTACCTTGCAAGGGTGAACTTGGGAGGCTACAACGTGTGTGCATGTGTTTATACTGCTGGCAGGGTGTAATTACTGCGCTGGGCTATTTGCATAAGTAATTACTACTGACAGACACTGGTCTTTTACCTTGTTTAGTCAGCCGGCTGAATGCTAACAAGACTTACTGGAAACACTAAAAGTGAGCGTTGGCTCTTATCCTAATGTGCTATTAACATGCAAGAATAAAAAGCAACACAGGTTAAAAAACATTCAAAATCAATGCCGCACAAATTGTGAGATTAAACTGCGTCTCTCCAACAGCTGCCTCACCCCAACAAGCAAGGAAAGATCAACAGAGATGAAAACAAGCCAGATTAAAGTCATTTCTGACAAACTTTGTTCGGCGACAAAACCTCAAAGAGGGTAATGAAATGGAGCAGCCCGGTAACATGAAAGTGAAAGCGGTCGCCAGGTTCAATGATTCCATGTCGGTGAGTCGCCTCTTTCCTCATCTGAGCTGACACTGTTGTAACAACCCCCTGAGGTGGGACAGCCAGTGGAAAGGGGTGATTTGTCATGATTGGGTAAGTGTACACTCCTACAACTGCATGTCTGTGTGTGTGTGTGTGTGTGTGTGTGTTGGGAGTCGATATTGCTCCGGGGGGGAGACTTTGAGCTGACAGTGACATAATTCACATGTGTGAGCGAGCCGGATGTTAGCGAGCAGGAGTGTGTACCTGTGAGCTTTGGTGTGTGTGTGTGTGTGTGTGTCCATGCACCCAAACAAAATGTTTGCGCCCACGTATTTGACTTACCTTTCACTGCCAGACAAGGTTATGGTTATTATGACCATAAAGAAGCCCGGAGTGATTCTCTCGGCGACGCTTTGCTGTGTCCTGCGATTATCTCCCATCAGCCCTGAGCCGTCACATCCTCCACAATCCCCCACTGACACGGGCCCACCGCCACTTAATTTCATTGTCGATTATCTTCCAGTGCGCAGGGAAGAAGAACAGCTCGCCCTGTATTAAGTAAATTGGAAGCGATAGGAGTGAGGAGGAAGCCTCTGATGTAATGTAACGGTTGACCTTGTGTGTTTCCCTCCCACCTATCTGACTTCAGCCTGATGGGTAATGCAGGTTTTTTGAGTAACGCCATTTTGTAGTTTGATTATCACTAAAAACTTTTATCAGCTTCACAGTGTCTGTAGACATAATCTTCCTTCTTCATCTCCTTCACTCACACATTCAAACACATAAACAACACACATATGAATAATAGCAGCTATTAATCTCCAGGACAGTTGAGGTTTGATTGAATTTTCCATGAAGCTAGCCTCGACACAGTGCAGGATTTCAGTCATTTCCCCCCCCTGCTGCGAACCCGTGCCGGATTTGTATGATAAATCTGAAGTACTGCAACCAGAGCGAGCTTTATCAGTCCAGAGAGAAACTGACAAGGGAGATGAGATGATTACAGGAGGCCGGGCAGAGCGAGAGTGACACAACATCATGTACGAGATCAGTGGATAATTGCAGTTATTACATGCTGGACCTTAGTTTTGTCATTTTGGCTTCTCACCAAATGAGTTTCTGAGATCCTGGAAGGCGGCAGCACAGCTAAATAGTCAATCAGACGGGTTTTATACGAGTTCCAGGTTGGCCAAATTTATTTGGACGCAAATACGAAGGAGCGCTGTAAAATTATTTCCCAAACTGTGAGTTTAGTGACTGACTTTCTCAATCAACTTTGATCCGCTGGATTTAAAGCAGATGAGGGACTGTTAACAATATGGTATCATGTCTTTACATCTGACCGCTGCTGCTTGTTCTCAGACAACGCTGATATTGCACAATTCTGCAAAACCTTATATTACATTGAGTGAATTTTTCTATGGCAACTAATGTGTGGCTGAAAGGTTGTGCTTCTGGCAAATGGTTCACTCTGAAGTAAAAATGTGTCTTTTGAAGTCTTTATTCTTTTTCAATGCGGAAGAGTAACGAGCACAAACATTTCGGCTGACGTCTCCCTCGGTGTGCAGGTTTAATGACCGTCACAGTCCGACCTCTATTGAAGCTGTTCATCATTAGACCAAATCAAGCACTGGCATAGAAATGAAAGCAGATTTCAAGGAAACAAAAAGTGGCCTTACTGACTTGGGGACATTGAAGAAAACCGAAAAAGAAGAAAGAAAAGCAAAAGAACTAAATGTAAAAAACAAAGTTAATCATTTAAAAGACTTGGTTAAGGTTAGGAAAAGATCACAGTTAATTATTCTGCATGAAAGTCAGATGAGTTTTCCACCTGACCTCCACACTGTCGTTTTCATAAAGGACACACTGCTCCCTCCATCGGTGCCTGATGTTGAACTTAATTCTTGAAATGCAAAATTTTTCCCATGTGATACTTTGTCCCTGTCTGGTTTCTTTTAAGCAATACTGCTGCATTCCAAGAGTGAAATTAATGGCCAAAGATACATAATTTTTTTTTTTGGCAGTGAAGAAATAAAAGAAATTAATTCATCTCAAAGGGTCAAAATTTAACGTAATTGGGATTCATGGTTGTATTTGCCCGACTGAATTCTCCCTGAATTTGTGTTATCTTGTTGAAGCCTCCGGTAATTTTGGTCAAGACGCTGTATTTTATGTAGATAATGCTTGAACTGGCAGTGACTCGAATATTAACTCGAGCACTCGTCGTTCCTTCCACCTTGCCAAATTTAACAACTGGTAGCAAAAGCTGGGAGCTGCAGCCAATTAGTCAGGCGGTTGCTGCACAATCCGGATCAATAGGAGCTTATTTCCTGATGCGTATCCATGTGCGGTATATGTAACGTCTCAGGATGAAAGCCCTCGCCATGACAGGCACAAAATGTTTGCATTTTCCTCCATGCTGTTCTCACAAAGCATTTCGTGTTGACAAGTTCGGAGAAAAATGTCAAACAAGTCAAAAACGTCTGTGAGGTTTCTCTCCCCCCCTCCGCGCATTCGCCGTCTATAAATTCATGCGTTCCTACTCTGCAAAGCTTGCTCGAAATAGCCTTGTTTTCACATTTAGAGCTGTGTTGTCTGTCAACAGCATGGAACCAGCCAAACAGGCTCTCAGGCATCTGCTGAGGATTTCTCGGGCATGGCGGCGAGAGCGGAATCAGACGGGGGGGGGGGCTGCGACGGAGGGAGGCAGATAGAGTAGATGGAGGCTTAAGCCTGGCTTAGATTATCTGAGACAGAAAGGAATGGGGAAGAAAGGCGGCGGGAGAAATGAGGCCAGGAAGTGAAAAGGAAAAAACAAATGGAGCAAGAGAGAAAAAGGAGATGCAGAAAAGTCTTTCATTATTCTTGTGAGACACCTTTATGCGTCACAAGTGAGATTATAAGTCAGGCATCGATCTACGCTCTGCACATTTTCTTCTCTATCCTTCCTGGAAAGCATCTTCCCCTCCCTTTCCTCGCCGTCTCTTCGGGCGTGTTCCCAGCGGTTTGTGTTTCTGAAGCGATAAATTGCAAGTGAGATGTGGGTCAGGTAAGGAGAGGGATGGATGCGGTTTTAATAGAGATTAATTACATCGCAAATGAGGCAATGAACTCCCCGTGTGTCCTCAGCAGAGCGTCTTGGACCAGTGTTAATGGCTGGAAGCATCCGTGTTTAGCTCACAAACAAACTGCAGCAGCATCTCAGACCTAATGTGTGGACAGAAATTAATGTGCGAATGCGCTGCATGAGATGTAAAAGTGATCAGACCTGATAAATCAATGTTAAAACTCTTAGTTGAGTGGGTTGAAGGAGCTTAATCAAAGCCAATGACCCAGTAAAAATGAGGCTTTTAGACCGGGCAGTGAGAAAGACAGAGAAGTTTGGAAGTGGAAAACTTCAACTGTGGCTCAAATATCATCTGGGAATATTTCTACTTTTATTCACTTTTGCACTGGGGCTCTGTTAAAGTTAACACAAGTTGTAGTTTTACATGTTAATTTTGGACATATTTTAAGAACAGACATGAAAGTGGTTAGAAAAAAAAGATAAGAAAAATAGTTCCCAAAATGTTCAAAAAAGGCAACTGAGGTGTTTAAAAGTTTCAAAAGTCTGATATGGCTCTATGTTATTTTGTTACCACAACACACAGTATTAACTGAATGTGATCATGATAACAGACAACAACAAAATGGTGTCAAAACCTATTTTTCATGGTCACAGAAAACATTAAAAACTACTCAGATTACTGCAACTCTCTTAAGATCTTGGAGTAATTATTTTGTGATCAAAAGAAAACAAGGCTCATCCTGACATCAAGAGATTTGTTATCATGAGACCGTTTCAGACCTTCCATAAAAGTCCGTCTCACATTAGAGAATTGGCCAATAAAGATAAAAACAGAGATGTGAACAGAAGCAGCTCTCTGTCCTGGGATGAAGACGAGAAGTGTAAGAAGAGTCCGTGTTTTGAAGAGAGTTTGATTCTCTTCTTTGAGCACATGCAACAGTAACTAATTAAGTATTTTCCCAAAAGTATCTTACGACGTAGCTTCAGGCCTCGGCAGCTTCGTTTCACTCAGCTCTAATTGAGACGACGAGGAGTTCGTATCCTCCCATCACATTCGCTGGGAGACGAATGCAAAGTGGACGAATTCTGTATCTCTGGAGTTTGAGATTAAATATGAAAAGATTACAATCACTAGTTTTGTATTTTGACGGAAGTTATCGAGCTTATGCATATTTGACTCGAAGATCTGTTTGGTGCAAAGATGTCGAAACACAAAGCGATTAAATACTCGATAAATGAGTCTCCAAGTTAACATATATGATTCAGAAAGACACTAATGGATAAAAAGTTTAAAGAGTTAAAGGTAATTTGATGAATAGTACAAATGCAGACTGACAATTTATGACCACATTTGAAACATGATGGATGACTTGGATGAAGGGTCTTGACTTGAGGGCATGTGATAGTGTGTGGGGGGGTCAGATAAAGGTTAGGAGCCGCTCCACTATACGATGCAGTTAGCTGCTGAGGTCCCTTTTGAACAGGCTGAGCGAGCGCCGCCGTTTGCCGGGATGCCAGCAGAAGAAAAGAAAACACGGATCACCTTCATATGCATCAAACAGACTAACTCACAAAGACTGTGCACACTGCACAGGCCTCGAGACGGATAAATGAGTCGCGCTTTCCCAAGGTATGCTAAATGATAAAAATACTGACATCAAACACGCAGGAGCCTCTCACAGCTACCTTGTTCCTTTACCTGCTCTCTGAATCGAGATATTCACAAGCCCATCTGCTATTTATGAGACTCCGCTCTCATGCAAATATGCAAATACTCCTCACAAGCTTGCAGCTGGTCATAAATATGCCGCTTTCAGAAGAAGGTGAGGTTGAGCTCCATGCCTCAATCAGCTCCCGGAGATCGGCTCCCGTCCCAGGGCATTAAGAGTTAATTTATCGCTCACGCAATTGAAATTCAGCGTGGCTGTCACACTTATCTCTGTCGAGCCCCTGCCTCACGTCCTGATGCATGCTTCCTATTTAAATCCCAGCTATCTGTTATGGATGACAGAAAATAATTCATGCAGCTGAAATGCTGTCATTGACAAGGACAGGCATCAATATTAATGACACATATCAATATTAAAGTTTTGTTTTACAGATGTGTTCTGCAGCAGGGGTTAACTTTGCCGGACACACTCGGAACGGCTCAAGCCACGCAGAATGTGATTGCCTATAAAACAGCGAGCGACAAGGACGTCATTCATGCGGCGATGCAAAGGCGAACGCACAAGTCTGGAGCTGATTCGGCCCTGACGCCATTGATTTGTTTTTGCAAAAGTCATTTCAAAACAAATCTGAATGCTCAGTCTCGGAGGCAGCCGGCGTCCAAAAATCGACTTCTGTTTGATGTATATTTATCAAATGTTTAAATCGTGGCAGACAGGATGAAGATTAATAGCTCCTGTGCTTTAGACTGCCGAACGGCATCAAGTTTTGACCTTTGAGTGTTAGTGAGGCGCAAATAAATATCAGGTTCACCGTCATGCTTCCTGCCAGTGGGAAAGCTGACTGCTGACGCTGGTGTGAACGTAGACGTCATGCAGAGGCGTCATGCTCTGTGAGGTAGAACATGAAGTTTTAATGTTCAGTGAATTTCAAAAGGTAAAATATTATATTGATCTGGTGATGGAGGTGCCACAAAATATATTATCTATCTGAATCAACACTGTGTCAGTTAAATGGAGAGTGGCAGAGTTTTGTATTGGTCCTGTCTCTGCTCTGTTACCTGCACGCTCATATAAACATGAAATATGACAGAAACAATCAAATCACCTATTTTAATGCTCACACTGAGACAATCTGTTACCAGCTGCAACAGGGAGCAACAGTTCTGCTTGATTTAAAGTTAAAAACTGCAGGGCTGCACTAACTTTAACTACAGGAGACTTTATCAAACAGAATGAAAAGATATAGAGAATATGAGTGAATATGCTCCGGTAATACAAGTCAATTTTAAGTTTTCTACTAGTGTAGAAGTTGTGTTTGCCCAACAGAATATTAAAATGTGGATCACATTTTAGCAGACAGTTGCCTTGTTGCAAGCCTTCAGTTTTTAAAACTCATAATCACTTTTATTTTGGAACTTTTTTTAATTGAATTTTTATATTTCTTCAATTACAAGTGGTCAAAATAAAAAAGAGGTGAGCGACAAGCTGATGAACAAGCTTTTTTCCTTTTTCTGCAGTTTTAAAAAAGAGGGTTTGCAAACTGGATGCAAAGACGTACGACAAATTGATGGATTCTAATGCATAAACACAACCTGACCTCAACTTTGTGCAAATTAGTCCGTCAAGCGCAACGCAGCCAGATTGTGAAACTCAGATAAGAGTCAAACTAGGCCATGCTGATCAAATATTAATCAAGATCATGTGACTGCATTGCCTGTTTCTTGTCTGACCAGGCTGCCATTTTTTACTTATTGCAAACATGGCCCAACTCGCAGCACACATCTCTGATCAGCTGGAGCGTTTAGCTGTGCATCGTCGCATCCTGCACCTTCCTGTCTGCGTTACACTAAAATGAAAACCTCTAGCTGGAAGGAACAAATGACCCTGTCCACTGAGGGGACAAGTTGTCCCCCAAGAGTCAGACACTGAGGAAAAGGCATTTTGTTTCCAAGTTAACTTTTTGCAACTTTTTTGCCGACATTCACACTTTCACACAAAACGGTGCCTCCACACATCACAGCCTGTAATCAAACAACAGACGAGCAACCGGCATCACTTGAGGCCACGTTGAAAACCGAGCCACTCTCACATCAAGTGGTTATTATCATTTCAAGGAAAGCTGCAGCACTGCGACGCGTCCCGGCATCGCTCTGATGACACTTTTCCTGGAGGAAGGAGAGGATTGCACGGCGGCTCCCCAGCTGCTCTCAACGAGCGCCTTTCTCTCACCTTGCTACAACTGCGCCCGCACAGATGGCAGATTGCACACCGCCAATTTATTCCACGGCTATTTTTCTCGTAAACATCCTCCGTGCCTCAAAGGACGGGCCACGAGGAGGTCACGCTAACTGAAAGGCTGCGAACGGATTCCGGGCCAAAAGAATATGCACGAGAATATGAATATGTACATGAGGATTGAGGATGTTTTCTGAAGCGGATTATGCAGCATTAAGATACGTGCCTCCAGCTTTTACACCATCTAACCAGACTGCAGCCAAAGCAAGGTCTGCTCTGTGCCCTAATAGATTTTTATTTCTACTCAAGGCTCCACAAGCCTGCATTCCAATGCCTTGTTTTGAAATCGGAGCATTCCCAATTGTCTCGCACTCCGCCTTGCTCGTTATGAGGTTCATTTACCACAAGCCCTGGAATAATCACTCGCGTTTCATTTTCCCCAAGCTTTAGCCTTTTTAAATGCTCAACCACTGGGCTGTTTGGCCAATTACAGAGCAGACTTTCTATTACTCAGCATATTGTATCAAACTGCATAAGCCATAGGGGGTGATCAGAGGAATGCAAAACACAGCACTGAGGATAAGAAGCTGTGAATAACAATTATTTCACATGTATACAACCGAGCAGACGAGGCTCGTACATTTTTGGAAGAATATAAAGTCATTAACTGATAACATACTGGGCTGTTAGGGGTTGAATTCTTTTCTTTCATGCACAATAAACCTAAAGAACAAACGCGCCCTAAACTGATATACTAGAATAAAACTGTCTCAATTATATTTTAGTTTGCAAAAGTGTTCTAGAAACTGATCAAAAAGAAGCGTTTGACGTAAAGACGCCAACGGGGAATAGGTTTATTATGAAGAAATCATAACAGAAACGGTGTGTTTTCTGCCTACAAACTCCCACAAGGTTTTCTCGAGCGAAACTGTTTGAGGAAAGAGCCTCGCCACAAGTGCCTCCCACATTTTTATGTTTATCTTTGCAAGTGCTCAACAGAAGACATTTTTCATTTCTCCGGCACCAAATCCCGCAGGAGTGTTGCCGCTCCCTCGGATGACGATGATGCCAGGAACAAAGAGTTCACAAATCCAACGCACGTACACACTCACACACCTGTAGGCATCAGAGGCTACAGCAACCTAATTACAGTGATGTTGTTTGGTTCAGGTTTGTCCAAACCCGCTGACATCACACACACACACACACACACACACACACACACGTATCCTTACATCTAAAATGATTTATGCTAAAGATAAAACGCTTTAAGGAAAACTAAAAAAATCAATGTTGCACTTTTCTGTTTTTTGAAGGCATCAAACTGGGAAATGACTGCGTGTTTGACGGTTTTCATCTTCAAGAGAAAGCAAGAAAAATGAAAAGAGTACAAACAGAATGACAGATAATAACCTTCACTTACGGGCATTATTAGACTCGCCAGAAATATCCACAGTCGGCTGAGCATTGTAATTTAGATCAACAACACTGAACAGGGGGTGAGAGCTTTTCCATGTATGGCGTCTGTATGCGACACAGTCATTTTCAGTATAATCACTAATGTCATTGTCTTCCTCCTAAAAATAATCCCCATAGAGATGCTACCTTTTGGAAAGACATTCAGGCTCGGTCATTAAACTTCCTCTACATAGAATAAGTCATGCAGTAATGCTAAGTATTAAAGTACTAATGAAGCTGCTTTAAATCTGCTCTGCAATGACTTCACCTGTTTGCTTGCTTTGAGATCTTATGCATTTTCATTTCCAGACCCAACATTTCTAGTGAATTTAATAATGCACCTGTTCACTCTTAGGTTTAGAAAGTAGGTTGATTTGCATCTATCATTAAGTGCACTTCATTCAAATCTCTATTTCAAATTACTTCAAAGATGCCCACCAGACGTGTTTTCAGGAATATAAACACACTATGATTTGAATAATAATTTGTCTGATAGGGTTTCTACTCCTCCTGTGCTCAAACATCCAGACATAAACATGCAAAGACTGTTCATTTCAGCTGTGTGTATCTAGTCTGTGTGTTTCATTCTCTCTTTGCCAGTTTGTCCTTGTACCTTGTGTCAAACGCTGCAGCTCTTCCTCGTGTTGATCCTCGTGTTCTTCTTGTGTTTGGATCCTGTGCTTTGCTTCTCTGGACCTTCACCTGTTTATTGGACTTCGGATTTTTGCCTACTTCTGTTTTTTGATCCTTGCCTTTTGTAAATAAATATCATTGCATTGCATTTTGGTCCATCTCTTGTATTTCTTGCACAAACCACTACAGAACAAACCAGAGAGAGACATGGAGGGGGGAAACAGGTGAGAACAATCAGTAATCAAAAAGGGGACAGAGGAAGTAAAAACAACTGAACACAGCAGAATAAGAATGAAGTAACTGAATGAATGGACGATACATGAACCTATAAGGCACGCTGAAAACAAAAATAATCTTTATGCACAGTAATTTAACATAAAAATCCACTCGCCTCGATAATTCCTCTTGTTAAGACATTATGGTTGAAAACAGCCATTTCGCTGCAAATTACACATATGCTACATTTGATTTAATCACATGCTGCTTGCCACTTAAACACACCGACACCTGCATTGAAAAGAGTTGTTTGCAGAGCCACATGGAGATCGGCCATCGGTGACGTGCCGAGAGCCGGGACCTGCTTCGACCTGAGCACAGCTGCAGTCCTAATGAGATGCTTTCATTTCTGTGAGTCAGGTTTTCCAACAGTCGTACTGAAGCACCTCATCTAGTTTTGACGTTGTATTAACTTAGATTATGTGTATTAAATGGGGCAGAATGAAAACTTTTCAAGTGTTCTCTGTAATAAACACAATATCAGGTCTTACAAAAGCACTTTATTTAATCTCAAGTAAATGAAAAGAAGAAAGCACTCAAAAATGTAATATTTGTCCACGCCGCTCGTACAGTACATCTGCTCCTTCATGTTCAAGTAATAGAAAATATAATAGTCTGCAGCCTGCTCGCAGCACTGCCTGAGACAAATAACTGCACATTACACGTTAACAGAAGTAACATTCACTTGGGAATGCAAGCAGCCGATATCTTTACGCCGTCCCGATACTTTTTGAAATGTGTTTCATTGCACAATACAAAGACCTGTGGATCTGCTGTAAGAAAATATGTCTGCTTCTGCAAAGAAAATAACACATCCGGTCATTAACACTCCAATGTTTCTCCTAGATGATACACGTGTTTGAATGAGTCATTACACCGCAAACTCGCCGTGGTCCTCACGATGACGACAGCTGCTGCGGTGCCAGACGGTACATCCAACATTAACACCTTGTTCAGAAAGTACAACAACTGAAAATACATGAGGAACATTCATAATTAGAGCTTGTGATCAACCCAAGAGGCGAATGTCTGGGCTCCAAGACGTGTGTTGGCATTTATGTAATCTGCAGTTGAGTAATTGGGGACCGTTTGTGTCTTGTATAAATGAGTGCTTTAACACAAGCCTCCTAGCTTCCTGTCTTGTATCTTCCTATAAAAATCATAGTGCTGCTGGCAATGACAACCAACCGGCTGAACATTTTGCACATTTTTGGAAAACAAATTTCCAACTTTGTGCCTATTTTGTGAGTCTGAGCTGAGTTGCTCTGATAAACAGCTTGAAGTGAAGGGGAGGGAGGAAGTAGACTAAAGAGGAGTTTGCTTTGGCCTTGCAATATCGATACTCCTGGCAAAGCAATCAGTGCCTGGACAAAGTCCTGGATGCTTTGTCAATACTGTTCCTTCAGCTCAGTGCTACGTGCTGTACAGTATGCCAATGAAGGAGAAGCAGGGGACAGAAGGACATTCAATTCCTCCCTGACTCTCCTGCTAACATTTAAGGTGTTTCTTGCTGGTCATGTCATTCCAGATGCGGTGCATCTCCTCAGGGGAGATCTGGTGGACGGTGACCACCCGGCGGTAGCGGCAAAGACTGTACGCCATCTTCCAATGGTTGAAGCCGCTGTTCTGGAAGGGGTGGATGCCCAGCTTACGGAGGCACACGCCGACGTACACGTCCTCCAGGTGCAGCAGCCTGGTGTGTAAAGAGGTCTTGTATATGAGCTCGGCCACATCAGCCGAGAAGATGTAGCCGGTGCCAGAGCAGAAGGGTGGGTACTTGCTCTCTGGGTACAGATCCCTGGGCATGTACCACTTGCTGCGCATGTCTCTGATTGGCCCACCATTGATGACGTAGCCGGTGAAGTACCTCCTCCTGGGCTTGGTGGTGGGCTTCAAAAGGTTGTAGATGAGGTTCTCCATGTTGACAAAGATATCACTGTCCGTCTTGAGGACGTATTGAGCCTTAGAGCAAAATGTGGCTACCCAGCGCATGCCCATCAGCGTCTTAAGCGTCAGGTTGTGGTAAGAGTCAATAAAATCCTCCACTACAATGTCATGAAAGATCTGACTCTCCTGCTCCACCATCTGGTTGAGGACAGTATCAGTGCTGCGGCCCAACAAGAAGAGCGTGACCACACGCACGTCCGGAAACGTGCTCTCGTCACCCCATGTCTCTCGGATGGCTTGCCGGGCGTCAAATTCCTTGTGGGTGGTGCTGATCAGGATGACAAGGAAGGGGGGCTCTGCCTCGCACTTCTTGGCCTCGTTGATGAGGTAGCTGAAGTCGTGTGGGTTGAGCGAGCGCGTGCGGATGTTACTGAAGGTGGCGTTCTTGTTCACCTTGGGTGTTTTGCGTATGGGGATTGTCAGCTGGCCCACGTAGGAAGTGGAGGGGCGGGACACACTCAGGTACCACAGAGCGCTGGCCCAGCAAACCACTGTCAGCAAGTATAAGCAGGAGACCTTAGAAGGCATCGCTGTTCACTTGGCAGTTGTCACCAGTGGCAGCAGCGTGGGAAATGTTGAGGCCATGCCTCCATGGGTCGTCTCAGATCCGGCGGCGCAGCTTGAGGCTGCCTCCGCAACACAGCAGACATTAATTTTAGATAATAGACGTCTCTTCTGTCTAGTGTTGGTGTTGTGATTGAAAAGGAGCTCTGCAGAGATTTCTTATCATGTCCACGGCCTTACTGTGTCCCATCGCAGCTCGCGGGAATGTTTTCAGCTCCCTGTCACAGCATCTAAGAAAAGATGAGAAAACAGACACTCAGTGGTGACAAAAACCACAACTACATAATGAAACTGCAGCAGGAAGATAAGCATGTTGACTGGAGGTGTAACTTCTAACATACTCATGATAAGGCATTTTTAGCAGTGTGACATATTTAACAATATTTTTTCTTCCCTATTCATTAGAGCTCATAACATCAGTCCACTTGCCAGGCTGGCAGCACTGCACCACAGCCACTAACTCTATCTTTCTATCACTCCTCTGATAAGAGCTCTGTGGTATGAAGAAAGTGAATATCCCAGGAAACTCTCTCCATTGATAGGGCCTGCTCTGCCTCAGCTCCAACCAC
Source organism: Holacanthus passer (assembly GCA_025331565.1). Classification (NCBI taxonomy): domain Eukaryota; kingdom Metazoa; phylum Chordata; class Actinopteri; family Pomacanthidae; genus Holacanthus; species Holacanthus passer. Next base: position 38,375 of record JAFREQ010000184.1, read on the forward strand.
TTTCTGTTTGCAAACGCTGTTTATCTCCCTCTTATCCCCCCTGGACCAGACACAGGCTGGCAAATCAGGGCCACTCCCGTAGTCTGAGAGGAGGAGGAGGAGGAGGAGGAGGAGGAGGAGGAGAGGTGAGACAAAGAGGGAGAGGGATCAAGGCAGAGAAGGTGAAAGCGAAACGTTCTCATGGGAAAAGATTAACATCGACGTCCTCTCGTTCTCCTGGTCTCACTCCCCATTTACTCCCTCGCTCCCCATCCTTTCTATACCTCAATGTCAAACTGAACTTGGCATGTGGATTTTACATATTTTACTCTGTAATGAGCTGCTCCTTCGTTAGCTGGATTGCTGCTGCTGTGGAACTTGGAATCGCTGCTCTAATTGGACACACTGACAGACCATAAGGGGATGAATTTAAGCTCTAAATAAGAAAATTTTTTTTTTTAACATACCCAAATGCTTCCTGGACCTAAACGTCACTTTCCATTCAAAGACACCGATGGATAACCAATTCACAGGATTTTTGGTCTAACTAAACCTAATCCTTCTTTACAAACAGACTTTTATTTGCTACAGACATAATCTCCTTTGATGTAGCGGCGGCCCTGTTCTTGATTCTGGGGAAATACTGCTTTTTATCATGCATAACTGATGATGAACAAAAAAAGTGGTATAGATCCTATTAGAGATACTAAAATGTGCTGAGATGCTGCTTGTGCTCTGTTTTAAAGATGGAAGGGCTGAGATAAAACCGGCTCTTTCTTTTATCAGACTCCAGATTTTGTCTTGCGGGGCTTCTTTTCGTCAGGACTTTTCTGCTATTCCTCACCCCCCCTCCACCACCTCGTCTTCTACTATCTCTTCCCCTCTCTTTCACTCCCCCCTCTCCTTTTCTTTCTGAAGCAGAGTCATCAATCTCATGGTCCAGTAGAATCCATCTAATCATGGCTGCTTTTCCACACCTCCTCCCTCTCAATCACTCTCTCCTTCTCTACTTCAGCGGCTGCTTGATCCATCTTTATATGTCTCACTACCTCCCTCTCCGTCTTCCTTTGTCTCGCTCTCTATCCACCTGGCTTTCGATTGTTTTTGTCTGTGCGGCTCCTCATTTCAAGTTTCCCACAATCCCTTGTTATTTCTTCATATCATCCCGAGCTACCTTTACTTTTCTCCATGTCATTTTTTCTCTGATGAGGTGCAGGGCTCATCTCCTCACAGCTCGCCTCTAACTTATTGACAGCTTCTATCGCCTTCAGTCTCGCTTAAGCCACTCAATCTCCTCGCCGTCTCCTCCCTCTCTCTCCGACAAAACCACTAAATCACCATATTCATCCCCTTTCCTTGACCTCGATCGCTCCTCTCACTCCTTCCTGTTTGCAGATCGGCTTGTTTTCACCTCTGTCGTTTCCTGAGGAGGGTCTATTGGTTTCATAATCCTCCAAAACGACTGCACGCTCAAGTTGCGAGAGCCCAGGATAACCGATATCCCCGTTTGCCGATGCACCTCACGAAATCCCGAGACCTAACTTCCCCTCAGAGCAAATTGAAAGATAGCTGTATCGTTTCATGCCGTCGTGTCACTTTGAATTACATTAGTACTCAGTGGAAGTTCTCTGCCGAACATGTTTCACTTCCAGCCGAATATCAGGGCATCATGGTTTTAAATTGCGGTGATGCAGCTCTTGCTGAGGGAAATATTCCATAATAACAGTGTTAATTTGTGGTTTGCAGAAACTAATTAAGCATGACCAAAACAGACCACACAGTCTAGTGATTTAACAGTCTGGCGAGAGATTCGAGTACTTGTTTGTTGTCAGATGAAGGACATGGGATGATAGACTTTTACATCTATACAAAATAACATAAGGTGATTGACAGCAGGTGATGCTACACTTTAATGCTTATTATGGGTTTGTGTGTGTTCTCTTGTGTCAAAAAGAGACTGACAACCAAGTAGAAGCAGGATGGAAAAGACAGGCAGATGGTTACTGTCTCATTTTTTAACAAAGAACTGCTAAAATATGTGAACGGGAACATGCCTCTCACATCATTATCATATTCATAAATATGTACATCACTTTCAGGTCGCTCATGGAATCACATGTAAGGTCTTTGACCTTTCATGACCCCAAGATGGATTTAAAAGTAGTTTAGCTTTTGAATTTATGCTAAAATGAACTATCATACAATCCTGTGGTTGATCTGCTTTGGCCCTTTGATAAAAATACATCTGCAAATACAAGAGGACAAAATATCTCAAAATATCTGGTTCCATTTGTTTGAAGTGTCTGCGATGAAAAATGAGAAAGCCGGTGACAAAAACCTGAAAAGTTCACTCGGCCGTTTTGAATGCACTTTGGTCTCTAACTTCAGCTCCTCATTTTCCCTTCTATTGTCAAGTCAGCAAGGTGCCGGGCTTCGATATCAGATCACGAGGTAATAATAACATCTGTGGAAAATCTGCCGAGCTTGAGCCTACTCTGACCCGACAAATCTGGTGAAAGTTATTCAACCCGGCTGATATTGAATTTAAAACTATTTGCACCTCCGAGTTTTAGGCCTACTTTTTTTAAAATTTATTTATTTTTTTTTTTAATTTTGGCATATTTGCACTTTTCTCTCTGCACAGCCAACAACAAAATCAGAATCTGGTGACTCATTTGTTTGCATCCCTGATGTTAACATGATACAATAATGTCTAAGAATAGGATGTAAGTACTCCTACTTCACCAGCAGTACTGCACATCATAATAATAACTACCGTGCTGATAAAAGGCCAGTAAAACATGTCAATGGAAAGAATAACTCCAAAATACCACATTGCAGTAAAAATAGACATTAAGGTGTGAAAAGAGCAGGGAAAAAAAAGCATTAACATGCTATAATTACAGTTATTATTAACACCCATTCACAGGGTTGAGTGCTAAAGATCTGCTAATCTGAATCTGGTTTTCATGACAGCACGGTGACAGGGAGAGAGAGACAGAGAGACCAGCAGGAAGAAATGTACGCCGGCATTAAGTGCTCGAGACTTTTGAATGTAACCCCCCCGGGAAGTCAATTTAGCAACCTCATACTGAGCTCTGCTGCACCGGTCGCTGCTCCATTACGCCTCACACCGATCCAAGACTCCACATTATGATCACCTTTGTGTGGAGGGAGAGACAGCTCTTAAAAGACTTCTGCACAGTGATCAAACATTTATCCAGTGCGAGAAAGGCGGCCGCTGAGAGTAAGTGGAGGCTTTCTGTCACCTTGGCGTGTCTACGTGACGGATTGATTGACAGGAAATTAACTGAACATGCAAGAATTTTGATGAATGATTCATTGTTTAAGACATTTTTCACTCACAGGCTCCAGTTTTGGAAATGTGAGGATTTGCTGCTTTTCGCTCTTTCATAGCGTCGTAAATTAAATATCTTTCGGTTTGGACTGTTGATCAGACAAGAAAAGGTGTTTGAAGACATGACCTCGGCCTGTCAAAGCGATGAATCAGTTCAGCGACTTACTATTGCACTTCCAGACATTTGGAGGATTTGCAACAGAGATATTAAAGAATGAATGGTCAAAATTAATGAGGTGTGGGTGTAAGTTGGGGTTCTGTCTGATTGAATACACTTATTAAAACCACTCATTAAATCCTAATCCTTCAACTTTTGCAAGTAGCCCAAGCTAAAAAACTCAAATTGATACCTGTACTTTTTACTGACTGTGAAGGCAGAAACACTTGTTTTACCTCATGCTCAGAACGAATAGCTACAGCCTGACAATGAGGGGACCTGACACATTAAAAAACAGGTGCAGGCTACTTAGTTATTTCATATATAAATCATCACTCACTGTTGGTCTTGTTGAACTACAAAAAGAAAAGAAGAATTAATGTTAGAGAGCAACAGCTGATATAATGTGCTGCTGGTCATGTTCATCCTTTGGGATGAAAGCATTGGATAAAAGCATTGGTTAAAACTGAGAAGCCTGCTGAAAGTTTTCTGCGTTGCTCTTTGATAATAAAATTGAGTGAGGAGACATAATATTTTGAAAAGAGATTCATTAATGATTTAACTTAACGAATTTTGCCAACTGGGAACCAGATCTGAAAAGGAACCAGCAACGTGAACCCATCCCTCCAGAGGCTGAGAGATCTTGACTTTTAGTCCACATCAAGCTCCAAAAATGATCCTATGATTTCCCACAATGCATTTGGTAAATGCCCATGTCTCCAGTTGTAACGCAGGGTTTCATCAGAGTTATTTTCTCATGGATGATGACAGTTATTAGTTGCAGCCCTAATGCTGTCCAAATAGTTTATATCCATTATTTTATATAAAAACACATTCTGTATTTTGTGCCACTTTAATCAATTGCTGGAGTTTATAGCGGTGCCTACATTATCATACATTAAAGAAATCAATTACAGATTTTACTTTTTTATAGTATTTCTGCTTGACGGTCACAAGAACTTTGAATAGACGTGAATCATCGGCTCTGTTGTCTTTACAATCAAGTGACCTCTATAAGCCGGAGCAAAACGCTGGGAGGCTACAGAGATGTGGGAGTTTCAGTCTCGTTTATTGTTGCACCAGATAATTGATTGCAGTCATTAGTGCAGCACGGAGTGACCTTGCTCGAGGGGGGAGGGGGAGGGGACTCATTGTGTGTATGTGAGTCAGCGAGGGAGGGAGAGAGCAAGGAAAAACAGGCCACACAGATGTGTTTCTGCAAGGTGGTTTAATACAGTGTAATGTCTGCTGTCTTTGCTGCATCGGAGGTACATGTGTGTGTGAGAGATGAGCTTCGACGGCAGACACACCAGGAGGTGCATAAATCATATTCTGAGCTCAGGGATGACATCTAACCTTCACGCTGCCTGCTTCAATATTACAGATTTTTAATGACTGGCAGAGGAAAACAGGAAAGCGGCCTGCATCACGACTGCTGATTTAAGCAAAGCTGTCAAAACGTTTTGCGTGGAGGAATCCTTTACATCGCAGCATCATGTTGTGGTAATGGTATCTGAAAGCGAGGCGTGACCTGTAAATATCATTCAGTAACAACAACAAGAAAGAATCAAGTGGATGATGGAAAGAGAAAAAAATTGCTTTTTATGTCCGAGGGAGGAAAAACTGGTACTCAGGCCCAAATTATATTCATCAAGCACAGCCGCCACTTTGACTCTAGGGCATGTGACATTGTCTTAGAGTGCCTGCATATGCTTTATGATTACTGAACAAACAACAGCTTCCCTGGAGGGAGAGACTCAAACACTCTTTGCCCTCAACCGCTGAAACAAAATAGACTCCAAGGCCGATGAGAGCTGCATGTGAATGTTGTGATACTGGAGGCACGAGGACGCGAATATGCCGCCGTGTTATTTTGAGAATATCAGGATTTTCAGAACTACCCTCTGCCTCTGTAGTTCTGACACGTCGGATTAAACGACATCAAGCTCCAGCAGTCTGAAAATCTGAGACGAGATTTTAAATCCCTTATCGACGCTGTCCTTGAGTCAGGCAGGCGGTGCGTTATATCGGCTCCTCTGCCTCCGCCGCGGTTTGGGGATGTTAAGTTCAGTCGGATCCCTCGGTTGCATATCTGGCTCAGAGGACGCTGCTGCAAAACTGGAGTTGTCTGGAATTGTCCAAACCTCTTTGCATGTGATGGACTGCATTCAAACAGGGAGGGTAAACTCATTCTTACTTATTGAACTGAAGTCCTGCAAATCAACAGATGACTGATGTCCTTGGAAAGTACGTTTTTCTCTCGAGCTCTGTCGGTTCCTATCACACGTCAACTGTCGTGAGCAACAGTTTCCCAATTCCTGCTATTATCAAGGAGAAATGTTGCTCCACAAAATGACCTCTATCGAGACCCGTTTCCAAACACGTGATTTTGCACATCAAACCTGTCCATGATCAACAGAGGGATCCACAGAACCTGGTGAAAGCTGCATCCCTCTCTAGTCAAGAGTCTTTATATTGCTGATTTCATCTCTCAACACTGTCTTTTTCAGCCTCAGCCATATTATTCTAGCTTCCTCTTCTCATGTAGACAAGACACAAGGGAAGGAGGTGTTGCCAGTCTTCTCTAATAACTTGCTCCAAGTGTTTTTAAGCTTTAAATACTTACTAAAGCTCAGCAGTCTGTATTCATTCTGACTAGCTATCGACCCCCAAAGCACAACACCAACTTTTTATCTGAGTGGTTGTATTTTAGGTCAGTTGTTCTTACTAACAGAAATTTGACTTGCAGGTCCAAAAGCAGAGAGAGGAGACTGGAGAGTCTTTACCGAGCAAATTACTACACGTTGCAGATCTGGGATTGATTTTAGACTCTGATCTTATTTTTATTAGCCATTTTAACATGGTTGCATAAACATTTTTTCAGCTGAGGAACGAAATTAGACCATTTTTAACCCAGAACAATGCTGAAATGATGATACATGCTTTTTATTGTAACTCTCTTTTTACTGGTCTCTAAAAAGAAGAGAATTACAGTTGAATCAGAACACAATAAAAAAAAAAAAAAGATCTCATTACCCCTCTGCTTGCATCAGTGCACCGGCTACTCCTATCTTTTCCAATTGATTTTTAAGTCCTATTACTTATCTACAAAGCCTTACATAATCTAGCCTCATGTATCAGTGACCGTCTCTCATTTTATGTCCCAACGAGAACGCTCACATCTTTTAGATTCTTTTAAAATTTCCAAATGTGTCCCAGAAGAAGGCTGCTTTCTGTTTTTATGGCCCTAAACTTTGGAACATCCTCCCCTTGGATCTTGGACCGGCAAACTCCCTTGGAAACTTTAAAAAGAAATTACAGACCAGTATTTTGGATTTGGCTTCAAATTTGCTCCAAACTGCTTTGTTTGTTTGTCTGTTTGTTTTGTTCGTTTATCTCTCACTATTATTGTTATGGTCATTAAAACTTCCTGTTATTGTTTGTTTTGCACCTGATCCTGTTTTGTTTTGTTAAGTTGTATCTTGCATGAAAGGTTTTATACAAATAAAGCTATTAAGGTTATTACATTTGAGGATACGATCAGACCTTCTCTTCAAGGATACGAGCAGGAAATTTACACATATCAAACGTTTGTCTTGCAGATGCTGACACGCGCTGTCCAAAGCCCATAACACCTTATCTCAAGCTCCTGCTGCTGAATGTGTGATAGGCTCAACAGGAGGTTTATAATTGTCAGCCACAAACTGTAAAAAAACTGTCTTCTGTTCAATGTTTTGATCCTCTTTTCCTCCAATCTTCTGCCAAGTCTAAAAACCCATTATGTCGGCTTCTAAACATTCAAAAGAGGAATTAATGCACGAGGAATTTAACAGCAATGGCCAAATTGGTTCGTATCCCACCTAATATGAGAGAAGCACAATTAAAATGTCAGGGATGGAAGGCTCCCAGCGTGGCACTAGCTATGCTTTTGTTTCCTGGATAATAAAGGACTCGATGATTGTTGTGGCGCGGCACAGCCAGCCGTATAGTCAGTATTACAGGCCACAGGCTGGACACTCTGGGCTTAGTGCAAAGCCTCTGAATGCAAAGCAGCTTAGGAGTGACAGAGGAAATGGGATATCAATAGCGGCCAACAGATTTGGCTGCTGTATAGAAGCCTGATGCTCCATCCCCACTTCAGCGCTGACTTGAGCCCAAACTGTGCTGGGGCGTATCAGCAGCGCTCACACAAAATCTCAGTTTGTTTTAACTCACAGAACAAACGCCTGCCTCAAAGGACGTTATAATGATTGCTCAAAGTTAAAACTTGTTTCAAGTCAGTTTCCTGAACTCGGGAGCTTATCTGGCTTCATTTGTGGTGAGCTCTCCCATCTGGTGCTCCGCACAGGTTAAAACAAGCTGAGGATTGTGTGCAAAGGCCGCAGTGCTGGGGGATGAGTAAGCAGGAAAAAGAGATGGGAAACGCAGCTGCATTTCATAATTACACAGTCAGTGTTTTCTCAAGAAAAATGAGTATCCCGATGAGCACAGGTGCCTTCGGTTTATTTTGCGGTGTCAAGAAGCTTAATGAGAAACAGCACTGGGCGTTGCTGAGGGGATTCAAAGAGCCAGCTCCCCCACGCCGGCCAGACCTGTGCTCTGAATGCCGAGCTCCCTCATAAATTGGAAATGACAACTTGATTCATGCAGGTAATACATTTCACTGTCCGACCGGGTGACATTGCTGTTATACAATATTCAAGCTCGGTGCTGCGTCAGGCTAAGTGGGGACGATGCTCGGAGAAGACAGTGAGGCGTACCCGGCACCTAAAATTATTATGTGGTAACAGCTGGCGAGGACAAATGCATGACTAACAAGGAAAGGAAAAAAAGGAAAGTTTGTCGTGCTGCTGAAAGGAAGCAAAGGTAAAAACAGCTGAGAATAGATATGGGAGAATAAGTTGGCTGATTTTTTCTAGTATATAAAAGTATATCTGAACAATTCAAAATGTGTAAAAATATATCAAATCCAATTGAAATAATAATAACACAAACATATGAAACTATGAATGAGGCGTATCAGCCGGAGTCACTCGAGAGTCCAGACGCCTGGGGCGAGCCAGTGTTCGCTTTTCTAAACTTTCACATTATCCGGGGTGCAGTTTTGCTGAGCACACACTCTCAGCACTCGCACCTGAGAGCCGCTCGGTTGCTCAGCACAAGCACTGTTTTTTCCACTGTCAAGCACTGAGCGTCTGCAGTGGAGCAATCCGATGACAAGTGTCTTGCTCGAGAGTGTGGTGACATAAATTACTGTGGAAAGTTATATCATGAGTCTTTTTTTTTTTGTTTGTTTGTTTGCAGGATGCTGGCGTTTCACAAACTGCTGTGTGTCAGACACCTTCCCAACCGGCTTCTTCAGCAACAGCACGGCTCAAAAACAAATTGCATCCCTGCAATCAGGCACTTTTCCAAAGGCCCTAAAAACAGCATTAATTACGCTCCTCTTTAAAAACAGTGGGCTGGATCCATCTGTGCTCAACAACTTGACAGTCGTATCAAATTTACCCTTCACAGGAGAAATGATTGAGAATATTGTCAACAAATATCTAAATCAATTTAAACAAATTCCCATCAGGATTTTGCTTCCATTATTGCACCAAAACAGCTGTTATCAAAGTCCTAAATGACAATTGACTGAACACTGACTAAATACGTCAAATCTGAACTTAAAACCTGCCTTAAAACCTCATTTGAGCGTTTTTGTTCTTATCCTAAGTTGCTTATTTTTATGCTCTTTGTAAAGCACTTGAAAACACATCTGACAATCAAAGCAGCCTGAGAGTCCGATAATGTAATAGATCCTGCAAAGCTTTATGTCAAAGTCATCACAATCAAACACATATAATAGTCCATTTGTCTTAATTTAAGTGTGCCGCCCCCAGCATGTGATATACTTCCTGTCCTTATGGCCACAAATATAGTTTGAGAGAAAACAGCCAAGCAAAAAAAAAAATAATATCAGTATTTTGAGAGTGACATTTCCTCTCGAGGCTGCTGTTCCCAGAAAGTCATTTTCCACATGCGATAAAGCATATCCATCAGCCCCACTGGACCTCATCAACACAAATCAGCTAGAACCAACATAAAACACTATTAACAGGATAATGAGGTTGAAAGCTGAACACGCAGCATCTTAAGTTGGCTGCGTAAATTGGTATTCGGCCTTATACCTCAGAGACGATGGAGCATCTGTTGAGACTTGTTGAACGCAGAGCTCACTTGCTGCGGTTCTGTAGAAACTGGCTTTTTGCACCCGACTGCAGGATTTAATTTCTTTATCTCGACCCACCTTTGCGATTCGAGGCGATAAGTTCATTGTCAGTCTGTCAATCTTCCCTTGTAAAGGTTTTATGTTCGGTCAGATAATCTGTAAATCAAGTGTCTCGGCGCTCGAGTCTCGGCGGTTGCAGGGGAACCTTTGTGTAAGACTGTAAACAAACAGAGGAGGGGATCGATACAGCGGCGGCTTGCAGACACATCATATAGCACCAGCCTCTCAAACCCTTCTCTTTAAGCACCTTGCCACTTCTTTTCCCCTCTTCTTGTCTCACCTTCACTCGAACGCTGACCTTAAACGTGTCTACAAGCATCTTCAACACTTAAACCAGTAGCAGGAGTCTCTGATGAGCTTGTAAATTCTCTCTTATTGATCCGGCTCTGGAGGGTCTGTTCGGGTGCTTCTCTGTAATTTCATTTTCCTTTTGTTACGTCCATCAGCAAAGCAATGAGTCAGACCTCCATAATATTGTGAGTACAATATCCTGAGGATGAGGGCTTCCATCAAACACACCATAAATATAAAAAAGGTAATAATACTTGAGTGACAGGCAGCTCAAAATAATCCCTTGGAAACCTGGAAATATTCAAATCACCACCAACATTATCATTCTGACTGATCACCTTTCTCCCATCATGCACCTCTGTCCATATGGCAGCACTTTCTATGGACACACACACACAAAAAAAGCCCCAATCTAGCAGACACTTAGCGATGTGAATTGCATGCGTATTACGTTATTCACATGAAGTGTTTCTCTCCAAAAAACGAGGCAACCGCCAATTGAAAAAAGTGCCACTTCAGCTCGTGATGGATTGGGACAAAAATTGAGATAAGTGATGTTCCATTCTCTACACAAATGGGTAATTTCAGCACTTAGTTGATAAAATTAGATCACTTTTAAGTACACCGTCCTCTCTGCTTTGAGGATAATGAATCATGATTTGGGGTGCCATTTCCCAAAAATGAGCTGGAATGCTAGTGTAGTGTTTTGCTTAAAGGGTTTGTTTAACAAATTCCAAAAAAAAAAAAAAAAAAAAATCTCACGTCCCCTCAGAGGTATGTAGCCATTCAGTTTTCAGACAGTTTACCTTGGTACTTATTTCTAAGAAAAAGCTATTGAGAACTCTTGACGGCGAGGTCTGTGAACCGAGGCATTATTCTAAAAACACACATTGCTTTTGAGTTTTTTACTGCCTTGACATGAACAACATTTGATTTGTCTCTGTTGTATTAAGGTGGCAGCACAAGTTTCAGAGGCATTCATCTCAAAAACACTGATACATAAAACCAAAAAAGGGTAGATGAGAAAATATGTTACTGCAGGCTGCAATATAGGGATGGGCCATATGTTGGTGTTGTTGCTGTTGGCCATCTGAGGACTGTACTGCTGGCTACTGCTGGCCACAAGTCACTGACCATCTTGCTGTAAGCCACTAATGGCCACATTACTGCTAGAATACCTGGAAATGAAAGGCAGTGGTTTCACGGCAAGAAGCTCCCACCACTAAAAGACATTCACCTTTTTCTTTACAAACACAAACTACACGACACAGACACTCACCTAGAGTTAATTATGTACAGATGAAATGAAATAGGTGCACATACAGTTCATGCAGCACAAATCTGCCACAACCCTATTTGACGCCGCCTGACACCTCAGCACCCTGTTCTCGGCGGATGACTGATAGCGGCTTGGCTCTGCAGCATTAAAAAGCCATATGCTCACCAGAGGGACCATTGCACTGCGAGCATCAATTAGCACCAACACACATCTGTGCTCAGAGACATGCAAAACCTAATCAACAGAATTTCCAGTGGAAAACCTCTCGAGTCGAGCTCTGATATAAGGCAGCTAATTAACTCGCGCCCTCCTGAACAGACACATGCATGTCCACACGCACACACACATCATTCACATTAACTAATTTACCTAGGAAAACACCTGGAGGGCGCTGATGGAGACAGAGGATCAGCACCAGTCCAAACATATGTACAGTGATGCTGGCCAATGGCAGAGCTCCTCCACTGTGCTTCACCCTGCTGCAGAGCCTCTATCGGGGGGCGAGGAGTTATCGGGAACACCATCTCGGCTCTGGCAGACGGGCAGAGCGTGGAACAGGCTGAACACATCCCATTATATAGCAGGGCGCAGACAACTGCACCTGTCTAGATAACACAGCTGATGCTGGAGGGGGGAGAACGCACATGATGCAGAGGCGGAGACGATGCGGGCAGACACGCTCGCAGGTTTTTTATCTTACATGCTCACGTGCAGATGTCCTCCACTGTCTCTCCAGGTAAAAAAGTCTTCATTTCTAGGCCTATGTGCACACACAGGTGCCCCCCCTCTCTCTCTCTCACACACACACACACACACACCTGCTTAGTGTCTTTGCTCTGAGCTCCTGTTAGTTGCTCTGTTGAACCTGAGAGCTGAGTGGATGCCAGATGAAGGGTCCTGTGGTAATTACCTTGTCTCCTAGCCTGTCCACACACACACACACACACACACACACACACACACACACACACACACACACACACACACTCTTGCACACACACATACACACAGACCTCTGTGCACACATCCCTGCCACTGCTGATGGCAGCATGGGCTGAGGACATGCAGCTTCAGCACTCCTTCCGGTAAATAACACTCCACCTACTGAGGGGCACTGAAAACACACACAACACACACACACACACACACACACACACACACACACTGCTAGAATGCAGTGTCTCCAGAACTGCACTGTCTTATATACTGTGCCCAGGTATGACCATTAGCAGTGCAAACAAAGGAAAGAGTTAACATTATTATCTGTATATGTGGATGTTCACTTGCATAAAAATGGGCTCGACTAATTTTCCTGCATTGCCAATTAAAACTGAAACCATACAAAACACACAAATACTGTGCCCCATATGCAAGAATAACTATATTCTCTATACGCTATACACTCTAATGCACAACAGACTATGATAAATATGGCAATGCTGGCGTGTTCACTGTTCCTGCTAATAAATGAGATGCAATGACTCATACACAGACTCAGGATTTGACTGCATTCTATCAAATATGAATCCTTGTCAAACCCGTTATGGTTCAGTTTTCAGCATTTAAGCAAGCACCAAAAGTTACAAATAACTAAAACTGAAAAGATTCACTGTAATCAGCTTTTGTTGTCTGATACAGCAGAGCGGTTTCAGCGGCAGCCTAATTAATGTTGACAACCTGCAGACGCACAGAGGAAACAGCTGTGGACGACTTCCTTTCACATCTGATGTTTAAGCGACTTGTTGATTCTGAATTTTTTACGTTGATGAGATTAAAATATGGATATAAAATTCATGAAACTGTAATGTAGTTTCTGGGACATTAGTGAATCTAGTATATGATTTACTGTGATTATAGTGATTTTAGTGTTGTATCACATCTTTTAATACTCTTGACAGACTTGTTCGATGAGTGTGAATCTAAACGTCCTCCAGCTTCTGACAGGCATAAATTGCAGCTGAAAGGTGGATAATTAGATTTTCATTATAAAGACAGACTTTTCTTTTCACTTTTGAATAAAATCCTTTTTTTTTCTCTCCTGGTCTGAATCTAATTCCTGTTACTTGTTCACAATGTACTATTCACAAATCCTTGCAACCAATTTCGGTGACTATACAATAAATCCTGCAGGTATTAAATGCAGCAAGTATTTACATTGAAATGGTAAATTTGCATGAGATTTATTGTAACAGTCCAGATGAATGGCGACCAGTGGATGTCAAGCGAAGCAGATAAATATTAATGGACACGCTCCTCTCTCCATACACACAGTAGCTCACACGCACAAACTTCTCTATCCTGTAGAAATCACAGCAGGAGCTTCGGCCGCTCTGATGTGTGTCTGTGGATGGCGTGATAACCCGCGGTCTGGCTGCCCACAGCTGCCTCGGGGCCCTCGGAGGTGAGGCCGACTATCTCCAGCCAGCATGAGCTCCGGTCAGAGGCCATGCTGCTCAGTATGCCCTCTGTAAATAAATGATTCCACCTGTCAGACCCGCTAAGCTTCAGCTTCACAGAGGTGAGACACGGGAGAAAGCATGTCTTTGAGTCAATTTTTCTGTTTATGTGCCATGTATATATATGTGTGTGTGTGTGTGTGTGTGTGTGTGTGTGTGTGAGAGGAAAGTGAGGATACCTTAAGCGGAGTTTGGCTTCGACCTAAACCCCGACAGAAATACACACTCTAGTTTTCATTGTTCTGTCAGCCTGTCAGATACGGTTTGCCTTAAAAAACACACACATAACCTATACACACACACACACACAAACAGAGCACACCGCAATTCTCTGAACTTCTCACCTCTGGCAAACACATCAGAATTGGCTGGAGGAGTATTCAAAGAAGTGGTATTAACTGTAAACTGTGCTTTTGTTTGTGTCTGAGGAGCCCCGGGGAAACGCTATGAGATCAGAGAGATTGTGGATGCATGTAATCTGTGTGTGTGTGTGTGAGTCGAGGAGGGAGGAGGGAAAATGCTAGAGCGTGGGCGAGACGCAGGCGAAGTGTGTATGTTTATTTATGTGCATGAGCGATTGTGTGGCCGTGACGCCGCGATGCACCCTGCAACTGCATCATGGGAAACGGATGTAAAGGTAGAACCATATGTGCCTCTTTAAAGAAGAGTAAACGATGCAGCAGGAAGATGAATATTTAAAGTCGTCCGCAGAGGACTGGACGGGGTTAACTGGGCTACTGGCTAACTAACCTCCAGCTCAATGTCTGGATCTGTGAGTCGCTACGTTAATGAGCTTTTCAAACATTTTCACCTGCAGGCTGAGCTTCAACAGAGGAGCTGCTGTTACATCCAGGAAGGAAGAGAAAGGAAGAATGAAGAGGTGGAAAAGCAAGATGAAGGAAAGATGTGTGATGGAGTAATGGGGCAACGCTAAACCTCATAAGTATAATTTTTAGTGTCCCATAGCGCAGAATGACCATAATATATCTGCAGTGGGTTTAATAGGGTTGTTGATCAATACCAGTGACTCACCGATTATCCTGCCAAGTGCTGAGGCTTCAAGTTTGCAACCTTGTAAATAAAACACCCATTAGATGACTTAACACCCCTTTAAAGTATTTCTCTAATTAGGATTAAGGAGACATGCAGTGAAGAGGTTTAAAGTTAGCCTTTGGGGAAGTGGATGTAGTCGGTGTGGCTCCTCACAGGCATACTAAAAGACTGCACAGATGTTATCAAGGGGTGAATCTTATATTTCATCCCAATCACCTCACCCCAATAATTCAACATTATATATGGATGGCAAACATAATAAAATATGAATGAATTCGAACACATGCAATGTTATAACTTGACTAAATTGAAATCTGGTGTCTCCAAAAATTGCACCATTAAATATTAAAACACACATCGCCAAACAGCAGCGCACCGTTAAAACGAGGCTATAATAAAGTAATTTCATTCATTTTTGTTTTTTGCGCACGGTGTGAAAATCTGCATTGTGAAGTTTGCTCTGTCTGCTCTACTAAGTTGAAGGACAGCACTGATTGGGTTAACCTGCTTTTTGAATATAAGCATAAGGATGACAGCCTTGAAGAGGGTGCAGGTTTTTATTATAGTCTTAAAAACATGTTTGTCATCCTGCTTTAATTTTCTTGTATTTTGCAAAGCAATTAAGTTACTCTGATGAAGATGAGGGTATAACTGAAGCTCTGTGTGATTGGTGTTGGGCAGATAAATAACTAAAATGATCTACGGCACATTAATCAGGTTTGAAGTGATGATGCCTAACTATTTGTTTTTCTTGCAATAAATCTCACGAGGGACGAATGAAGTAATATATGAATCTGTGATGAGAAAAAAAAGTGCCCTAACAGAAATGTGTGTCTTCACATTGGAGCGTGTCAGCGATGACAGGAAGTGATCCAGTAGCGGTCTCACTGCCTGTGACGGCTGTCAGATGGGAGATCCATCTGTGTGATTAGCTGCTGGACTGGCTTACTGTCCTCTGGGACGGATCAATCTGAGCTGGACGCTGAGATGACTGCTCTCCCTAAATTTCTTTTCCAATACGTCACCGGGCAAACAAAGGCCATGCAGAAAATATTGTTAGAAAAAGCACAGATCGCATTTAATTAGATATTATTATGATGCACATTTTTACAACAAATAAAAAAAGCATCCTTCATTGACAGAATACAAAATACAGAAAATCATGCACAAGCCTTCTCTCTTCATTCTACTCTTTTTTCCCTTTCTTTCCCCTGACACCTTCCTCTCATCTCAGCCTGTCCTTGGCCAACTACAAAATGGCCTCCATCAAAGCAGGATCATTCGGCGGCTTGTAGAAGTCACTTGGGTTTAGTCGGTTGATGGGGATTCACTGGAGGGGCGCCGTGACCGATGAAACCAAAGCCACTTCTCGCAGCCTCTCTGATTAGGCCGTCCCTCTCTTTTTGTCGGCTATTCAGCGCAGTTAATGTCTAATCATTTGTGATCAATAGGAGGAGTGCGGCCCGCGCTGTCGGAGAGATAACTCGCTCTGATTTGACTAGAAATCCCAGAATGAGATATTTCACAACTCATTTCTCCGTTTCTTTATCTGCTGTGACTTCATTCCTCACGCTGCAGGACGTCTGAGCCACCTCTGTCAGCTGCTGATCCTGCAGCAGCGACCGTCGTGACCCAGAGTCAAGTCAACCAGGAGTCACATCATCGTAAGAGCCGAGAAGGTATTGTAATCCTCTATCTGCAGTCCTGAGATACTGGACTTCAGAACTTCCATATCTTAACTCCACACAAGAAAAAATACTCTTACATGAAAACTGCACATGGACACAGTCAGTCTAATTGAGGCACGTGTATCATTTGGTGGAAGTATGCTGGGCCCAATCATACAGAATCATGTAAATGACCTACACTAATAGCTTCAAGAAATTATTTAAAAAACAATCTTAAACCGATCATTTGAAATGTCCAAATATTTCACTTCATAGTTAAAAACCTATGTAGCCAGTTGAAAAAAGAGACTTGCTTTTTGTTGGTAGAGCTCAAAGGAACCAAGAAGAAACATTTTTGCAGTGTGTTTTTCTAGATGGGACCAAAGCCAATTTTGGTGAACACATTCAGTCCAACAAAGAGAAACTGCAGTCACAGTCTGCAGCCATTTCTTTGAGCTTCCTTTCAAACCATTCTGTTTCCCAGCGTCCCCGAGTTCTACATCTGTGTCGCTGTCGGGTCAGTGTACTTTTCTCTGTGCCACCTTTATCTTGCTCCGATAAACCGAGTCGAAGATGAGGGAGGCAGGAGTCACACTGGGCACAAAGAGAGAGGACAAAGAGTTTCCTCGCTGCATTGACGATCACACGTCCATTTAAATGAAGCTTTAATCTTTTCAATGCTTTTTTTTTTTCTGCACGAGGAAAACAGTTACCTTGACAACAAACTCTGCACCCACTTCACACTGTGAAGAAAACTAGTTTAACGTGCGGGGGAAAAAAAGTGTCAGTTAAGTTGAATGTGTCACCTTTTCACTCATTCTGAAGTGTAGCTTTACGTCGGACCGCAACACTTCCCTCCCTCTCCGACAAACTCTCCACCTCGCAACACAAACACAGTTGTTCGCTGACCCCCCGTCTCTTGCCACAAATTCATTTTTCTGTCTCTGTCCTTGAAAGGAGGACGTCTGAGAGCTGTCACGGATCAGAATTTCTCGGTTGCGTAACGGCAGCCGCGAATGCCGAACTCGGCGGGTCCGACCTCAACGAGGCACTTTGTCTGATTGCTTTCTCTGCTCAGTTTTTGATGGAATAAACAGGCCGAAAAAAAAGAAGAAAAGCAAAAAACGTAAGCGAGACAGACAAGGCTGTGTTTTGTCCGTCTCACCGTGCTTGAAAATGTAAGAACTTTCCAAAAACACTTCTTGTGAATCAATAAAGTCAATAAAGTAAAAGCAGCAACAGGTAAAAAGGTGGACTCTCAATGATTACATAATAAAAACAGGTCGATTTTTCTTTTGGGGCTGAATGATATTAAAGGGCTACGCTGGTGGTTTTGCACAATCTGTCTGATAAATCCTTTGTGTCTACAACCGACATTGACAACTACATACTGGCTTACTGAAAACCACTTTCCAATTCATGCAAGTAGCGCTGCGCCTTTCAAATGTGTTTTTCCTATTTTCTAAGTTCATTTTCATATGCTACCAAAATCAATACAAACATATGCACTGGTTTTCATAGGTTACTTAATTTTAAAGTTTATAGGGTGAAGCCTTCTTGGTGGTGCATTCACATGCTGGAACAAAGGTGCGTTCACATGCTGGGATGTTTGGACAAATAATTATCAGATGCAAATGTTGAAAAAAGTCATAGTAAGTCGTATTGAACAGTTTATGAAAAGTGTTTTGCTGATTTCAGAGCAGAAGTTTAAGCCACACAATATGGAAGGCACCACTAATCTACGTCCAACTCAGATTTCACGTCATTCATTTCATTGTATGATAAAGGCTGGAAGACCCGTTAGTAAGTTAGTTAATAATTGATGATTTTGTGCCAAAATGTCAAACGTTGAATATCTTGATGAGGAGCTCGGACAATGAGGACAATGTCACTTTCCACAATATCAGCTTGAGCCAGAGTAGAATCATAATTACTGTGAGTTATAAATGAAGGTTAGGAGGCAGAGAACTTTAAGATAGTTGAACATTTCATTTTGGAAATTCAGCAAGATATAACATGCAAAACATCTACTTTGGTCCTTGAAACTGCAAGAACCTCTTTTTTAGTGTGTGCTCAAAAATATAATAAGATAAATACAGGGTTAATGTACACAGATTATGCAGACATATGTCTATACACATAACACAAATTAAATCATCTGTCACAGTCATAAAAAACTCCCATGAAATATTTAAGATCTAATAATCTTCCTCTATCTAATTGTGCCTCTTAATTACGTCTTTTTTGAGCGCTGCACTCCAACCATAAAGACAACAGCGACTAACGCTTCACACTGCGGGGCTTCATTTGTTACCATTCAATAACCCGGCCTGGATTGTAGCTTTCATTAAATCACTAATTAAAACAACCCATAGTCAATGTTAAGAGTTTACAGATCATCTTTCCATCAGTTTAATTAGGCTAATTGCTATTTGCTACAGTGCTCATTGTGATTTCATTTAATGAAGTGCGGAATGAATAGACGAACCGGCGGTGAGAATCATAAAGGTTGTGAATCTGTGCTCTATATTCAAGCTTGATGGGTTCTTGATCAAAAGGGGGAGCAGAATGTGACTGCCATTTTAATTCACTTCCAAATGACAGTTATGGTGAGAAAGACAATGACACTATGTCTTCTACACATGATCAGATGAGACTGAAAGGAAAACACAGAACGAGAATTCTGATTATGTCAAAGCAATAGTTGAACATTTTGGGACATAAGCTTATTTGCATTCTTGCATGCATTTGACTTGGACTGTACTTCCTCCTCTAGATCAATTTTCTCATAGCGTAATTTACATTCACATTACAGTTCAGACTGCAGTGGTTGATGGCTTCAAATACTGTTTCCAGTTGGTTGATTGAGGGGTCAATAGGTCGCCCTGCTATTCACTCTATACACAAAAAAATCTTTATGCTGATGACACCATCTTCTATGCCTTTGAATCTAAACTGTAGACGAGGCCATCTCCACATTACACTGTCAGGTTTTGACACTGTTTGCTTTGTTCCTGCTCCTATTAATCTCAAATCTTGGTTCAAGAATGATGAATGCTCAGGAATTTGGTGAGATAGCAGATTGTCCTTCGAGGCTCAAGCTGATCAAACACACAACTCAAAAACAAAAAAACTAGCTCAAACAGCTCCATTTGCGACTCAGCCAACAGATTTGCTAAATTACAAGCTTCTATTTGTGAAGATGTGCACCACTGATATTTTGAATAATATTTGTATTGTGAGGTTGTATTTATGTACTTACTTCTCAGGTCTCTATTGATCTCAGTGAGACTTCTTGAATGAATACTAACTGTTGAACGTCGGTCTTGTGTTACATGAACACAAAGTCCTGGGAATTTCGGATGAGTCTCATCCTATTATCTGATTCATGCAAACAGTCACAACATAACATCTGTCATTCAACTTAAGAGAACATAAAACTAAATGTAAATAAATGTGCCTGCAAAGTGGAACCTCTAGCAGCGGAAGGTGGCTTTAAGCACTTCATCGTATCACATGATTCACGAGAGCGGCCGTGTCGGAGGAGGAGGCCAACTGTATGTTCGACTGTCAGCTTTTACAGCTGGAGGAGTTAAGGACCTGCTATCTGTTCAAAGCTGACGTGGCTGCGATGCATTTGTATCACGTCCCTCTTGTTGTTTTAGTGCCCGCGAAGAGTTTATGGCCCATACATCAGCTGTATCAGGTGATGCATCTGAGAGAGCTGCTCGGAGTTATCCATCTTCCCGGTGTCAGGCCAGAGAGGTTACGCTTCCAATTACATAACACTTGAACTGAGAGAGCGAACGAGACACAGAGAGAAAGACAAGCAGATTCTGCTGTTTTGTTAATTATTCACAAACCTCTAATTTTAGGGAATCATGTTATCCCTGTGTGCTACAGGAGTAAAAACCGCAGAGAGGAAATCACATGGCTCGTTCTTTTGAATCTGATGAGCAAGTGAGCAACAGACACTCGATATCTCCGAGCGCTTGTAATCCAATAACTTCTTGTACGGACGGGATCAGCTCTCACAAGGGAGGCTGCGGGTGTAAATCTACCAGGCTGCGATCGCTTAACTACACCCAAACAACAACACACACACACATAACACACACGCATCCATGGCTGAGGCAGGATGAGGATTTCTTTGAATTCAAAATAACCACACAGACAGTTAATGTGATTAAAAGCATGGATGACTTATTGTTTCACTGCACAGAAGATACTTCTTCAGCCTGTTGGTTTATTATAAATTAACTTTTTATTCCCTATTAGGAGAGCTGAGGATTTTTTTTGTAGACTGTGTGTGTGCCCAGAATTTATTCACAGCTCATTCTTGCCACAAAACATGATTTCATTTGCTCAGACTGGATAATAAAAAATGCCTTTTTAAATGAGGATTACTGCATTATAAATTTAATTATATTCAACTTAATTGCATTATGGACAGTCAGAATAAATGTACCTTTTCAATTCAAAATGTAGCCTTGGACTTTCCATTAAAGCCTGTTAACGCTATTCTGCTGACAATATTTGCTTTAGAAACACTTGACATGACATTATATTTCATCCCTGACCTTCATCATCAATAATTATCTCACATTTTACAACAGCATACAATATGTGCTGGAAGGTGTTTTGGACTAATGGCATAAAATAAACAGCAAGCAGGGACAAAAGAAACTGTCCTTGTCCTGGAGAGTAAAAATGAGCCATTAATGTGAAGTAATGAGACGAGTTAGTGAGAATGAAAACTTAGTACAGTTCTTAGTAGGGTTTTAATACATGAGAACTTTATGGGTCATTCTCCTTGATTTTTCAATAAGCTCTTGAAATTTGTTAAAGATTGGAAATTTTTTTCTGAGCATTCATCGACAGGTCTGTATTTCAATCACGTTGGCCTCTTCAACAGAGTAAGCAGATATGAGTTTCGCTTCAATTCGCGGCTTCTGTCAGGTCAGATGGTGCAGGCCAGGACAACAGGACAAGATGTAGGCTGCGATTAACACTTTGGATATCCACCACCAGCTCTCAGCTCTGTCATCTTGCCTCCTCTCTCTCTCCCTCTTGGCTTTCAGATTTAAGATAGGATGAAACTTTAATGATACCCATGTGGAAAATTGGGTCGATGGAGCCGCAAACGGTAACAAGACACAGCGAGGGAACAGAGAACGCAGGAGTGAAAGCAGGTCTTATAAACATGTGCCAACATTATGTTAAACATTGGTACTTGGAAGTAGTGGATATGAGTGAAGCGTGGAAGGAATTAATTATTGAGAAGTACTTCGAATGTATTGAAGTGAAAATAAGCTGAAAAATACTACTTTACTGGTTAAAGACTAAAAATAAACAGCTCTTGAAATAAAGTCTGTGTCACGGCCGCAGCCAAGATGCTCCTGGATTCAGATTCCCATTCCTGATTGGTGTTTTGATGATGCTTCCTGGAGCGCCACCTGGTCTGGCGCTCCCATTTGGGAATTGAGATGCTAGAAATGCTGCCTGGCCCTTTTCCCATGCACAAGCTAGACAGATAGGTTGCACAAACACAGGTGGATTTATGTTGCTTCCCCTTCCCCCAGCGAGCTGGGTTGTAACAGTCCGTGTTGGTTGAAGTATTCATGAGTTGACGAGGCGTTAGCGCCTCAGGCAGCATGTTCCATTGACTGCGAACGCCTTTATTTTTCATCAAAGTGGCATCACCAGGGGTTGGACTGCAGGTTTGATTTAAAAAAAAAAAAAGTTTGGCTGCTGTCTTGGACATTTTGGAAGTTACACCTCCCTACTGGCACCTAAACACAACATTACCACCTAAACATGTACAATGATTATGGTGGATGCAATTTTTAAAAACACGCACAAAACATAAGATGACTTGAACTAAAGATAGTCTAGATTAGTTTAGCGACACCTTAAGTGCAGTGTGCACACATATGAGGGCATTAATCTTTATATACAGCCTTATTCGCCTCAGGTGAGCAGCCAAGTTTATTGTGTCTTCCTCATGAGATACATGATAATAACTACGATAAATCAGTAAAAAAAACCCTGATGAGTTGTTTTTTTGTCTCACAGCAGTTTTCAGTAGGAGCCAGTCTCAGGTCTACTTGGGCCTTGAGTGCAACTGCAGAGACTAATTGCATGTAGAATTTGTCGAGCTCCAGTGTGACAGATATGAAGTTTCTAAATGTTTGGCCTTCGGTGGTTAACACTATGGTCGCACTGCGGAGACCTTAAATGGAGCTGAACAATGTTTTTGACCTTTGAACTGTGAGCCATATTGATTTCCAGATACTGTGTTTTCCTCAAGCAAAAGGCGAGCGGCACGACCAAGTTGCCGAGCATTCAGAATTTAGCAAACCTGTAAAAAGCGAATTGAATGCAGCTGTGAGCTTTAACTGAAGGAGGTCTTCTTTTCAAATATATTCAGGACCTGTATTTATCAAGCACCTCGGAGTAAGAAATCAATCCCAACTGGTCAGAAAACTCTTGAGTGAGAGTCTGGCTGGGACCAAACTTTCTTATGAAGCGACTCTTTCTGTGCCGATATGTAGGACTCCTAACCTGTTAGTTCAGGCAGAAACATCTTATGGCAAAAAAAATTAATCATTTTTGACCTTGTGTGGGTGAACTCGCAGCAAACGGGAAGATTCAGCTTTGACAGAGATGATTTAATCTCAAAACCAACTTTTTCAGAGGTAATAAATCAAGATTCATTTATTTTGCCAAGCTGCTTCCTACATACATTCCTTCCTTCATTATTTATTTTTTTTAGATAGAGCCGTAATGATCACTCAATTATTGGTGTAGTCAAGCATCAGAAAAATAATCAGCAACTGTTTTGGCAAACGACCAAAGATTCTCTGTTATCACCTTTACAGAGGCACCTCTTTGTTGATACTACAGCCAATATCTTTGGGTTTTGGACTATTTGCTGAATAAAATAAGCAATTTGAAGACATCACTATAAGCTGTCTGAAATCATAACGGGAACTTTTCACTATTTACAGACAATTTATGGACGAAACAATCCATCAAGAACAACTGTTTGATTAACTGGTGATGACATTTATTGTTGCAAACCTACTTTAAAATGACTGATGGTGGGGTTATAATATTTGAGAAATGTCTTGTGAACATAAGTCATACAGAGTTATGCACCAATTCTAATACACTTAGTTTTTAAAGCCACTCGAGCAGCTTGCCAGTGTTCACTTGCAACTATGCAAATGTCTAGTTGGTAAATAGCATCATAAGATTTGTATGTATTTATTTTTGCATCCATATATAACCTAGATAGCTTAGTTACCTACATTACTTACAACATATACAGTAAATATAGCCTAAACATAACAGAGGTGCATTTTGCAGCATTTTGAATTATATCTATTATATCTCAAACTGTCAGAAAACTACAAAACGTTTCTGCTTCTCTTTGCAGAAAGTCAGTGTAAGAAGCTTTATATCCATCTCTCAGTCCTCCACTGAGGTGGGAGTGTTTTTAACTTTCAGCTCGATTCCTGTGAAGGATTCCAAGGCGCTTAATAAACACAGCCCCCGAAGTGCTGCTGCTTTTCAGGTCTCCCCATACAGTTCACTTAAACTTTAACAAATTGAAGCAGCTGTACTGTCCACACCAGTGCATTTAGTCTTTATCAGTGACAAGAACGATGAGGGAGAAAGCAGCAAGGAAACAGTCTCTCTGTTTCTCCCCCTTTGGTTGAAGAGTTGCACAGAAAGAATGTGAATATAAAACAATGTGTTTATCTATGATGCATGAATAAATCTAGAGTGGGCAGAAGTTGTCCATGTGTGTTGAATTGCATATATACACCTTATCACCTTCTACTGTAGATAACAAGCACAGTGTGTGCACATGTGGTGCTTTCCCATTCAGCTTATCACAAACTCCAGGTGGAGGAGACTTAACGTGGTGACAAAGTGTGGGATGCCTGTGCTTTGTTGCTTCTTCTTCTTATCACTGTCGTCATCTGGATGTCATTTATGGCTGGAAGTAGTAGTGTACGTTCAAGATGACATGTCCAGATTTGAAGTGATTCATTCAGCCACAGATTCACTCATTCACTGGGAAAATAATGCCGCTTTCAAACCCACATTTCTTCCCTTTATTACAGCAACTGAAGCACTTTTCCATTATTATCCTTTAACGCTGTTTTTTAATGGATGTGCTGCATATGTATTGGTCTGATTTACATCAACCCTTTTTAATCTGAATGAATTAGCGACAAAGTGTCTTAGCACACAAGAGCACTACAACACGTACAGTACATGCACACAAACAGAAAACCACACATGAACGCACGCATGTAAGGACCACAGTAGGTGTTGATGATGAACACTATTGCTGCCAAGAATGAGTGACAGTGATGATGCAAAACACATTATCCTGCGGCCGGAGTGGTAATTATGGTTTCTAATGCGGGACCAATTACCAAGGCCCATCAAGCTGCACTGCTCTGAATGTGCAATTAGATTTAATTACATGATAGAAGTATGGCTGATAGCAAGAGAGGATGAGAGGAAAAAAAATACATGCTTCTCTCTCAAAAGTTGATCAAAAAGTCTTTGAATATTCCGTATTACACATGCTGGTTAGTATGAGCATTGTATTGGAGCCTGTGAAGGGGAAGGCACGCTGTCAGGCTGGCACTCCAAATTTAGCCACATGTGGCGCCTGTTCAGAGGCAAAATGCATGAGGGGGGGGACTTGTGACCGAAATGGAAAGTGTCATTTGGCTCTGAGTGCTGCAGTGTGTGTAGGCTGGCCAGCCAGACTTGATGAAATTTTTGGAAAACTGTTCCCTTCTCCACTTACTGCATCTAGCCACTATGACTCTCAGGCTCACTTCCTCTGATACGGGCATCATTAAATAAAAAGGCCTGGGTGCATTCAACAGCAGTTCACCAGACAGATTTGATGCCATTTGTATCTTACTGCCAAACGTATATATACACATAATGTCCATATACACATACGAACCCAACCTTCTACACAGTTAGAAGGCAGTAGGACATGTGGGACCCATTTAAAAAACAGCTTTTGTATATGTATCATGTCTCTGATGATTTAGTTTTGAGTTCAAAAATACAGTCCAAAACCTCAAGGCAGGATATTTTCACAAAAGTCAGATCACAGCTGATCCACGTGAGAGGCCGCCTCCGGTCAGAGCTCACTTTTGGTTTGACTGGCCAGTTAGTGAGAGCTGTCAGGTCTGCTTTATTCTGGCTGCCGCAGCAGTGATGCAGTGGGGAACAACACAGGTGAACTAACTCCAGTCAGTCAGTATAGTTTTTTATAGAATGGTCTTTCTTCAACGGCCTTTTAGCTTGATATTTTATCTTCTAGATTGACACCACTGAACAACAAGGTTTGCAAAAAGCCCTGTTCAACACTGACTGAATGCAAACCAGGACGCTATTATCAGTTTACAATACATACAAGAACAATGCTGTTTATTTCCCTATCATGCATGCATCCATTATTATGTATAAGACCCTTAACATGGTTGGTGTTTTACACAAGGTAGTTGGAAATATGAGAAAATCAGCTAACTGAGTTTTCAACCAACTCACAGTTATAAAAGCTGCTTGAGAACTGCTTGTTTTAATCGTGTCAGACAAAAAGTTGTTGATCGTCAGCTAAAAATGAGAAGCTGTCGTTGTTATGTTATGTTATGTTATGTGTCTAAAATCCCTTTGTTTCAAAAATCAGTGAAAGGTCGGAGAGAAAGGTCAATTCCTGCCTCAAGGACTTTGCATGATCATAGCTTGGATAAAAACATTATGTTAAAATCTTTTTACAAGATGTAATTATATATGTTACTTAATTGAAATCATGATGATTTCTTTCTTTACCACAATTTCATTATCCGGACTGGCTTTAACGCCAAATAACATTTTAAATACGACTGGTGAAACTACACTGTCAGTTGATAAAGAACAGTAGGAGGACTGCGCAGTGTTCAGCATTGATGCAAGTGAGTCAAATTTAAATGTAAAAGAACAAAGACAAACTGCTGGTCACAAACAAAAGTCTCACCAGTGCCGCTGAGTTTGGCCTGCCTTGCTTTGTCAATATTTATCTCTTGTGGTTTGATCTCAGCTCCTATTGAAAGTCCGTCTTTTCCCCTTAATGAGATTTGTTCTGCCGATTCTTTGTCGGCCACACTCGATAATAACCGCGAGCCATGCAAAGGCGAGCGAATCAGGCCCGGATCTGGAGTGAGACGCCATAATGAGCACAGTTTTGCAGGCCCCCGCTGCAGGACAGCCTAATGCCCTGTCAGTAACCTGCTGTGTAGTAATGACTGTGCATGTCACTCTCTAATGCTACTTCCACAAACATACACGCAAACACAGATATGGAGAGATGTACACCCATGTGCAGACAAACAACACTGCTCGTTTAAAATAGTGTTTCATTATTTTCTTTTACCCCAAATCCACTAATGGCCAATTATTTCTGATATTTTTTTCTGGCGGTAAAGCGAGCGAGCGTTTTAGCCGTAAATACCCGGCAGACTCTGTCGTGTGAACTATGTTGCCTCATGAAGGAAGTAAGAAGTGACGGGGGAGACGGGGTTCAGCCAAAACAGGTCAGGCTTCTCTGCAGCGCTGACACTTGTAAGACCTAATAAAGTATAAAGCTGTGTTTCTTTTTCCCTTTAAATAGGCTTTCACACTGGCTCCTAGTTGATGCTAGTCCAGTGTCTACTGTGCATTGTTCCCCCCCGAGATTTATTATGGCACTGAAAAGACAGAGGAAACTGCAGTTAGCCCCCACAGTATTAAAAATCTCCACTAAATCCAATCCAAGTGAAATTGTTTTAGGTTGAGTGCAGGTCAGCTCCAGAGCTGGTCGAACCCCTTTGACTATCCAAACAACAATATACTGTAGATATGAGATATAATAGAGAGAGTAGCAGTGAGCTGGAGCAGAAATAAGCAAACTGTTTTCACGCCGAAGCTACAACCCATCTAAATTCAAATGGAAACTAAAGTGGGCTGAAACTCAAAACACAGTACACAGACTCCAACTAGACCAAGTTATTAAAGGATCAACAACTTTTGGTTCAATGTTTTTCCATCACTTCAGTTATGATAATATTGTACGAACCAAGTTAATTGAGATCAGTGGTAAGAAACTGTGGGTGACCACAACTACGGCAAGTATAATAAGTCATACTTCAAACAGGAACTTGGGCACCACATGGTCCAATCAGAGCCTCAAAGAGCCTCCTCCTGTTTTGGATGTTGGATCAGGTTTATTGCTTGTTCAATATCCTATTTCCTGTGGCTGAATACAAGTCAAAAATTAAATAAATGAAGTATTCAAAAGAGGAGGAGTAGTATAAGGTTTGGCAAATCTCCAAGCCTTTTCTTAAAAATATGTGAACAGATTAAACAGTTTTCACAAGGCTTTTATCACACAGTTTATTCTCCCAGTCGCAGCCTAATGAAATGTCTTTTGGTTTTGTTGGTCGCAAGTTATCAGTCATTAAGTGTCGAGCTTAAGCACTCAAATGGTACAAAACACAGCCAAGGCACAAGAACTGTTTTCTTGTCCAATCAAATAAAAAGAAGCCAAACTGAACTTGGTCTTTCAAATGTGATGGTGAGACTTAAATACAATTACATTAGACTAACCTGAAGGTTTGTTGACAACCTGACTGCTCTTGTTTCTTGACCTGTCAGTCGTTTTTTCAGCGACGTCGCCACATTCACACATCTCAGCCATCACCTTGGTGATTACAATGCTTTTATTATCCGTAGGAACGATGGCAAGACTATCAAAATAAAATCCAAGGCGTAATAAGCTGGGATTATCCTTTCAGGATTTTATCTACCTGCCATAATACTGGAGGCAAATGAGTTTTACAACACACAATCGTTTGCCAAAGTTAGAAAAGTTTTGTTGTGTCACTCAACAGATTTCTGTTTTAGACAAAAGTGATGTCACACACACCAATCAGGATTTAACAGTATCTAAATAGGACATTATTAGTGTTAAACTGTTTTTTACACTAACTTTAAATATGATTGCAGTATTTAATATGCAAAGGATTTGAAACCTAATTTTCAGGGACTTTAATGTTGTGATGTTAAAGGTTTGTTTACATCAGGAATTTGATAAAAGCAGGAATTCAACATGAATAGATTTTCAATTCTGATCAGAAGCAGCTTATTTTCTATCTGTAAATCAAACTATCAAATATATGTGACTATAACTGTCAATTCATATGGACAAAATTACCAACTGGGCCTTTAAGGATGCCTAAATAGATTTGCATGAAATTACATCAAATGGGGCTTCAAATTCATGCAATTTTGTCCTTGTGCTTTTGTCTAGGATGATTTCTTTAGCTTTATATGAACAATTATGATAAAATAAAGCAAATAACAACATGAAATTACCGCAAATGATTCGATACGATTCGATTTCTCCACCCAAACTGTGCACATTACGCGACAGACCCGGCTGCTGTTTGGAGTGTGTTTGGCTCATTAGCAGTTGAGGTGTCGCACAGGATGTTCGACGGCTCTTTGAACATGTGGCTGCGTCAGGGTTTGGACTAACGTCGACATATTGGTGACATCAAAGAGAATGTGTGAGAGGCTGCGAGGTACGCCACGCCATATTGGGCTGACACACACACAAACACGCACACATACACACACACACAGGCTGCCATCAAAGTGTTTGTGACAGAGGAAGAGAAAAGAATAGGAGAGACAGAAAAGAGGATTTGCGACATTTTGCATATGTTGAATATTTGTTTTTTCCATTTTCAGCCAGCGTTCAGCCGTGCGTGTTTGTATTCCTGTGTTTCAGATGTTTCTTTGTGTCAAAAGTTTGAACTATTACTGCTTAATCGAGAAATGTCAGTAACGCTCAAACATGTAACGCACCAATAATAGTCTTCAACTTTCATGCAGCAGAAGCACAAAATTACAGTAAATTGCGGATGTTCCTCTGCAACTATTTTCCCCTTCCACCTGCTTTCAAACGTATGTATGGTGTTTAGAACATTTCAAGAACAAGCACAATAGTCTAATGTGATATTAGTGGCGCAGATATCCTCATTTGAAATGAAATTGGAGCAGCAGCTTTGCAAGAGAGACGTCAACAGTCGCTGATTCATGGGAGACGTATCATTTGCGTGAAGGAAATTATGTGTCGAACTATGAAGTGAATCACAAAGGAAACAAAAGACGAGACGGGCTGAAAAATGACAAAGAAGAAGAGACACATGTGGATGTTAGGAGACGGAAATATCACACTGGTGGAACAAGCTGTGGAGAAACATCAAGACGAGGATTTCTCTCATGGGGGATTGGGAGCAGAGACGACTACAAATACACGCGTCTGTGACCCCGGTCGATAAAAACTTCTTTTGTAAACCTAAAAGTCCCCTGTGACACCCAGTGTGGGGTTTTGTGATCTCCTGCTGCAGCGCGTCGGCCTCCTTATCCCCCGTGTGGATGTCGCTGCCGTCTGTTTACTTGCGCATAAAGCAGGAAAACAAAATCATGCATGAGCCGGAGCCTCCCGTCGGGTGAGAGTGACGGCTGCACTCTTGAACTCCTCCTATGATTCAATGTCTTAAACAAAGGGCATTATTGCACGCTTGCTCTTTTGCACTTTAGCGGGCAGAGCTGCTGTTTTGTGTGCATTTGCTCATACATGTAAATAAGATACAAAAAAAAAAAAAAAAGAGTCTCCTCGTTGCTACGGAGCGCGTTTTCACAGCCGACTTGCAACACAGCCTGCGAGCAGCAAAAACAGCGAGGTGGTGCGTAGGTGTAGCTCCACTTGTTGTTATGTGTCCAACTGTTCCTAACAATGCATCGGCGTACGTGACAGTGTCTCACCAATTAGTGCGCCACGACTGAACTCCCTCTGTTCTGTTTCAGCTCAGAACAATTTGCACCACTGATGGATTCAACATTGCTCCCTCAAACTTAGAAATGAGTTAAATATTTAAAGCTAGCGAGCGTGACCCAGAGTGTCTTGTTATGGCACTTGAATGACAATGCAGACCCCGTGCTTTGGGTGAAATGAAACGGAAAATGAACAAAGCTCTCGTGGAAAACGTCTTAATGACTCTTAATTATCTTTGCCGTGGTGCCAAGTGATACAACAGTCATGTAGGACACACTAATCCCTCTTACGCTAACTACATATATTAAGCCAATGTCTTTATCTGCAGCTTGGATGCAGAGTTTAATTTCCTCGGCAGGTGTGTCAAAGAAGCGCTGGAGACAATAACTCCCACATGATGATCTGCTTATTTAAAAGGTCCTGTGAAATGAAGAACGCCTTTGTCCATTGTCTCTGCATGGAGCTGTTGTTATGTATGCCAAGAATGTGTCATTTGCATGAAGATATTCAAAATCTGACCTTTTTGTTTTTCCTTCTCTGCTGGATTTTTCCAATAGCACTCTCTCCTTCCCCCTTCTTTGGAGTGATCATCACTTCCATAATGTAGAATCTGCAATTCTACCAAGAACTTGCAGCACTAACCTAGGTCAGAGATGCATCACATTCAAACATCAAAAACCATCTCTAATCACCAACAGCTGCTAAAAGCTCAAACAAACACACCTGTTTATTCTTCCACCTCAAACATCACTGTCCATTTTCTATCCTCTGGCCCGCCAGCTTTAATGCCTCAATCTGCTCCTTAATCTGAGTGTATGCACATTTTCTGCAAAAGTCACACAACAGTTCAGGTTATTTCACATTTGTGATTTTATCTGCTATTTGCTGCTATTTGATTGTTGCTCTTTCAGTCATGGTTTAAGACACACAAAGGTCGGCTCTGTGTGAAAAGAGCTGAAACTTAAAGCAAGATTTGATACTTTTGGGTTCATGATCCCTATTTTTGCATTGTCAGAATAGATGGGGACCTTGTTTCCATACAGCAAATCAAATGGCTTCATTTAAACCATATTTGCATGAATCAGTAACATCCATGTTTGATCATAGACAAAGCAGACGCACAAACTGACTAAAAACCAGACAGCAGTCTACTACGCAACATAAGAGCCATAGACCAACAACCCACTTTAGCTTTTTGGCTAATGTCTCCTTCTTTAACTCATAAACATGAACACACACGTTGTTGTACATCTTAGTTTGTTGAACATGCATGCTCAGGTGCAGCACATTAAACAGCATGTTATAGATTTGGTGTGGTCCTTACTCTTCAATATCATTGCTAACAAAACACTATTTGTCTGTGGTCTTTTTAGAGCAAGTTTGCATACTTTGTCTCCTGTTCCCCTGCTCGAGCTCAGCCTGCAACTGCTGTCAATCCAAAACAAAATATTACAATAAATAAAACAAGGACTTTCATTTTCAACTGCAGCTGACATTGTAAATAATGAAAATGAAGGATGTCTTGTCAGTTTCAAGGTCCTGGTCTCACTGGGATACTTGAACAGAACAGAGCTGTCGTTGATGTTCTCAGTAACACCTGTGCTTTTCCTGCTGTGACAGGTCAAATGTCTGCACACGCCCACACAGTGCGCAAGAAACACATGAAAAACATGTGTGGATCTACTACATAAACTAATGTGTGTGTGGGAATTAATCATCTAACGCGAAGAAGTAGAGAAGTCATGCCATCACAACAACGGAGACACTGGTGTTTTTCTGACAGCTAATGCTCCCTCGGAGAAAAATTAATTACTCTTCAGATCCTCTTCAGAGCCTCTCTCGTGACCCCACATGTAAAGCACTATACGTTACACGACCGCAAAGTGTGTCCTGCAGAGCCGGCGTTAAATTACACAGGCGTAGGAAGGCAGGTCTTTACACTGGATGGCAGATAATTTTCTGTTCTATTCACCCAGGCTTGTTTTACTCCCTCCTCTCATTTCATGCACAATAACCTTCTTAGATGAAGGGCTTATAGTTGGAGTGATACAACGCTTGAACTATTACTGAATATCTTATAGCATTTTCCATATTAAATTTTTAATTACATTTTAAATGGGCTGATATTTAGAGATTCCTTTTAACCACTCACATCAGAGGACTCTAATATGATCACTTGGTTGAATTTATTTTTTGTGCAAATATCTTTACCAAAAGCCATTCGGCAGATTTGTTCATGACACAGATTTAAACACATGTTTACACTGCTGTGGGCTGTTGTCTGAGTTCAAAGATGTGATAGAGGATTTTCACTGTTGCTTTATAGAGAAATAATAATTGAGTGGGCGTTAATTATGCTTAAGTAGTTAAAAGCTTTTCTTAGCACTAATTTGGGTTTATAGCTTTAAAATAAGCTGATTTGTACTAATTGTACTTTCAAGACCCATCATGAAAACATTTATGGCATTTGAGGAAAACATTTTTTGTTATCACCCTCCCTCCCAGACTTGTCTGTGTCTTCTGATTGCTATCTCCCCCACACAGGTCCTCTGCAAACATGTCATGTCCAGACCAACGCTGGCATCGCTCCCAGACACCTGATGTCCAGATACGCATCACACATGCGCAGCCACCAGGAAATCTATTCATTTTGTGCTGCAGACATTTCATAAGTGTTATCAGGTTCGGCGTGGCATTAAGTCGCCCTGGAACGAAGCAGCCGCTTGTTTGGAGACCATCTATTTTCTCATGAAATGGTGTGTCATTACGTTCGCTTCATCCCATTAACGGGAGGATGAAGGAGAGTGAGGGAGGAAATATATACAGAGGAAGAGGGGGAAGAGAATGAATGAATGCATAGGTTTAATTTGGTGTCGGGCCGTTTACATGAGCCGCTCGTCAACAACAAGCCAAACATCCTGATATGTGTGTCTACAAGCATCAACAGCACAATATTTTGACCTCGCATAAATATGGACGGGCTGCATGAAACATCCCAGTAAGAGAAATTAAATAAAAAGGAATATATCAACACGCAGCCTCACAAGTACAAACATTTATACATCAGTTCATGTCAGTTAAAACATTATTTCTGATTCCGTTCAATGATATTCAAAATGAAACCAAATACAGAAACGTGCTGCAGAAACAAATATGAAAACGCATTCAAGAAACATTAAAAACACATCAGTTGTGGGCGTTTTTACTCCTCATGCTTTACAACATTGAGCTCCCAAGGCCACGTATCAAAGGTCTTACTTGCAGAATCCGGTAAAGCCGACTGTAGAAATATGACAATTTCATCTATAAAGAAACAACACAAAGCTAATAACAACTTCTTTCCCTGCCTCATTTTTGAAAATGCCTCCAAAGTCTCCTCTTTTCACACCGCTCAACAATGCATGCCAACGCTGACTGCAAAATCTTCCTCCCATTATCAACATAAAGCTACAAGTATAGACAAAAGTACAGACGAGATAGCACCATGTTGTTCTATTGTGATGTATGGGGGGGTAGAGGGAGGTAGCTGAAGGTCACGCATGCACACATCCATCATACCAGAAAAAGTGAGAAGGATGGACTTGTCTTAATTTTCCGACGCTGTCAGCTCCAGCTGAACCGTACCTGCAGCACCTTTGAAGCGGAGGAAGATGGAAACAACGGTGTGTGAGTCAGATGGAAAAAAAAAATCAAGAAGAGAAGAAAGGATGAAGAGAGGTAGAGGATCCAACACACCTCCTCCTGCATGCTTTGACATGGAGCTCTGTCCTTGAGCTTGCCGCCAGCGGAGGGTCCCTCGGTAACCTACAGCGGGAAACGAGGAGGCTGGATCACTGAAGCATCCGCCAGCCACAGGGTAGGAGAGTAACCCTGCATTACAGCGAGCGGTAATAAAAAAAAAAAGGGTGAACGCTAGCCACATCCTTAAATTGACTCTGCACTGTTACTGTACTGCACACACCCACCTGCTGCAAGCCATGCTGCCAGCACACATCACAACCGCCCACACACCCACACACACACACTGACATGCACTACCTTCAACAATTCTCTCTCTGATCTCTCTAATCTCTGGTTGTACAACATCACTCTTTCTCCTGGTGGATTTACAGCATATCAAAGCTGAATGCCAAAACAGCGAAAATAATATAAAGGATAAAGTTTGCAAGGTGTAAACTGGAAAAAGTTTTGACAGCTACAAGAATCTGTCCACCTGCGGCTTTTGGACGTGGCACAAAACTAATTGTCGTGCTTATGGAAATATGTTGTCGATGAGGATGAAAATGGAAATCTCAGCTCGCACCTGCCTGCATTACCGGCAGCGACCGTTTAACACCGTGCTGATGAGTGCTGTGCTGTTTTTTTTTTTCACATGGCGTCTATGTGTGTGTGTGTGTGCAGAGAAAAAAGCTGCTAAACTGCAAAGGCTCCCAAAGGAAAATTTGCCAACGCGTACAAGGCCGTCTCTTTTGTGCACCCTGTCAGGTGGAAACCTTGTATTTCTAAAATGTCAACTTTTTCACAGAGGCAGCCTTGTTTCCAGCCTTGAGCACCATGTACTTTTCAGTCAGCCAGTGGGTTTTGAATTTGGTTTGAAAAGACCAAAGTTACATAAATGTCTCATATAAAAACACCATCTAGTCATTAAGTTAAGGTTGCAGCTTAAATCTGCATCTTTCTGTCCCTTCGTGGTCCATCTGACATGTATGTGACGACATGCGGCTCACCTCTGTCATAGGTTTGCTGCCTCCCATGTTGCTGTATTATGCTAAAGTGAATGAGCACGACGAGGTGAGAAAAAACTCCTTGCTGAATCACTGTCCTTCCTCCTCCTCTACAGACTGGCTCGTCTAACTTCTCTCTGGGCTCTCAGTCCTTCCTGGCAGCTCAGGCTCCAGAGTCCCTTTTGTCATTTCCACTTCAATTACAGCCGCCTTTGCGACAGGAGCCCCCACAGCACTGCGCATTTTGCAGGTGTCCCTTGAAAGACGAACCTCTCCGCCTGGCGAGAGTGCATACGTTCACTTTACAGAGTGATCAAACAGTCCGACACATCTCTCGCTCCCTGTCTTGAGTCCTCCCCTATCTTCCTGGACAAGCTGTGAGTAATGAGAGTGGGGTCTGAGCCAAGCTGTTTGGCTGTGTAATCTCTTTCATAATGCCCTTCATTGGAGGGCCAGGGGTCATAAATAAACAACAGAGCGAACGGCGGCGCGGCGACGCAGGCGACCAGGAGGCAGCGTCGAAGGCAGGCAGATTGTAAATTGGTCCTGCCCTGGAGCGATGGGTGGGGGTTACGCCACCGATGACTGAGAGGGTCACACAGTGCCGTGGTGTGACTGCTGCAGACACTTATTATGCTGAAGGTACGATGGGCGGGGAGGGAGGGGAGGAGGAGAGGGAGCGCTGAATGGCAGAGCTGTCTTGGGGTTATGTTGACTGCTGGACCTTGTGATGATAGGGAGCTCCGGTGGGGAGATGGGGGACCTAGAAACAGCGTCCCTCTGCAGATGTACTCTTTGTGTGCGCGTGTGTGTTAGCACATGACTGGATGTGCACACCAGGCCGTGTCTGTGTCCGTGCATGTCCCGGTGTTGGTCCGTCAGCTGCAGGCGTTTCTCCTCCTGTAGCTGTGAAAGGAGCGGCGAGGTGCGCATTTGCAAGTCGCTGCAAGGTCAGAGCGGGCCTCGTTGCTCAATGTCAAAATGGAGGACAGGAAGGAGGTAGGTGGGTGGGTGGGTGTGTGGGGGTGGGAGGAGAGTCATCATTGTCTCTGTGGGTGGGTGGGGGGGCCCCCGGGGACCTGAGTCCTTGTCGAGTCCTTGAACTCCTCTTTTTTCTGCCCGCTCACAAACACAAAATAAATGCTGCCTTTCTGAAACACAGTCCTACAGATGCGCACAGCAAAGCGCAGAGGAGGAGGACACAGTGTTCTTCTGAATGATATGTTATGTGCTCTTATACTATAACAGATTGAGCGGTTGTGCAGGGGGCAACTATAACTGTGACAAGTGGATTTCATTGCCGGTTGAATTAGGCCCCTATCCATCTATCAAACGCTAGTTATGCTATCCCAGACAGCCACAACGGCTCAGCCCAACAGCTGCCTGGTGACGGGACTCTTCACAAATGATGACCGGTCTGATTCTGGGTGCTGACTCCGGGTGCTGCTGTGCAAGATTTAGAAATCATATATATTATAGTGTATACTCAAATTTGTGCAATAAACATATACAAAGTTTGTAAATTTAAACCCAAGCATGCTGTGCATATTTATATCCACCTGCATATACCGTGCAAGTCAATGTATGGACATAAATTATGACATTACCTACACAATATTCATCCCTTTGTATTCTCATGCACGGCTGTAACCTTGTATGCACAGTTTACAATGATAGCTTGATCTGTATAGTAGACCTGTAGCTGGCAGATTTTTTTTTTTAAGTTGGCATTGGAAGTAAAAAGACGTTGTCATTGAACGTAACAGGGGCTTTGCAGAATCATCCAATATTCTTGATGTTCTTTTGTGGCATTTCCTTTGCCAAGCTCGACTGCTAACTGGCTAAAGAACCAGCCAGAACTGTCAGCCATATGTGAGCCAGAGCCGACTCTTAATTGGCCCTCAGTCGACGCTAACGCCGACTCGACTGGCTGCTTGTTTCTTATTGGATATTAGTAATTCTTTCTTGGAATCATGTAACAGGAGCTTGTAGTTGGTTGGCAGAACATTCATCTGCAACTATTTTGTTAACTGTCATTTTTAAAGCAAAAACACTACAGTTTCAACTTCTTAAATGTTTTCCTGTGTTTATATCACAATCTAATATTTCTAGGTTTTCGGCTGTTGGTTGGTCAAAACAAGCAATTTGGAAAAGGCAGCTCTGGGATATTGTTGTGAACATTTTCCCCTGTTTTCTAACAATTTATACCACAAACAACTAACTAGCCAATTTAACAACAATCTGACTC
The DNA here is from genome assembly GCA_025331565.1 of Holacanthus passer. Lineage (NCBI taxonomy): Eukaryota > Metazoa > Chordata > Actinopteri > Pomacanthidae > Holacanthus > Holacanthus passer. Next base: position 75,764 of record JAFREQ010000184.1, read on the forward strand.
ATTGTGGCATCATTTGCAAACACTGGCAAATTCCTGATTTGGATAAGAATCTATGACCAGCTTGATATTTTAGCCTGGTTATTCCTCCTTTCTTCTGCATGGGAATCAAAGCAAGAAAATGCGTCACTTCAACTAAAAGCATGTGAGCACATGCTTCTGCAGCCCACAGCTGTGCCACGGCATTGCCCCTTTTAACTGAAATTAGCCCTAGAAATACTTTTACATAACATACCACCGACACAAAGTACTTAGTATGCTATGCAACCCACTTTGAGCCACCAGAGACGGCTACAAAGCCTGCACTCCCACGGATAGGAGTGGAGAGTAAGCATGTGTGGCAGAGTGCTTACGTCCAGAGAAATAGTTTTGGGCACAACTTTGAAACTTTATTCTGTCTTTTCCAGTTCAGTCGAAGCAGCGAAACAGAAATGTTCTGAAACGTAAAAGCGAATGTCAACATGTTTACCGAGACGGAGCGGTGAAACCGAAACTCGCGGAAGAACATGACGAGGAGACAAACACACACACTCTGTCGACTATGTATCCTGCAATTTTCCCTTCTTTGTCAGTCTCTTTATATTTCACAGCACTTTCTTTCTCACTCTGTTCCATTCTCTTGCTTCCTTTTTGCTTTCTCTCTTGCCCTCTCTCTCCAAAAATGGGGAAAAATGAAAAATGACCGAGTTGATCAAGGCGGACGTGATAAATGGTCATAGAAATTCTGCCTTTTGAACCTAGTTCTAATTTTATGCGGCATCAAAACACCATTGTGCCAGAGTCCAAGCCCCCACACTGGCGTAAAGGCATTGCAGTGCATTAAAGCCCCCTTATGAAGTGCGCTGTCAGTGTGTGGAGGGAGGGCCTATTCATCTACACAGAGTTTAGCTTTATCAAAGTCATGCATGGTTAAGAGTATGCAATCGCTCACTGAATATACAAAAGACTAAAGGATTTGGGAGAGGAGAAAGCCTCACAGTCCACACACCCCAGCTCATTTCTAACATCAAACACCACTGTTCAAAGAGATACTGTGTGTGTGTGTGTGTGTGTGTGTGTGTGTGTGTGTGTGTGTGTGAAAACACCTCCAAGAAATGGAAAGTGTAGGGAGGGTGAGAGAGAAGCAGGGGGTAAATGGTCAAAGCAGAAGTGGGCAAAGGAGATTTGCCATGGAAGAGGAGCAGAGAATGAAAACAGTATTGCTTGACTGAAGGTAGCTGCGCTCGCTTGTCTCTCTTTGGAACGATGTTTTCATTTTCAAGCACCTTCGCCTTGATACCGTGTCATCCGCGCTCAACCTCAAACATCATCCTCCAATCTGCATAAAGCACTGGAGGGCTTTTTTTTTAATGTTCAACAAGTAGTTGAAAGCCGAGCGAGTGGCCCCTTGAGGCTTCAAGGTTCATTTAAACCCACACTATTACAATGGTGAATGTGATAAACAACATGCAGTTTATTTTTCTGCAGCCTTACCAAGCTCGGTAAGAAAAGGCCATGGGGTGTATAAAATCAATTCCTTTGAGAGATCAGATCATTAAAAATACTACAAAGTCACCAAAAACACGAGGGTTTATCCACCAGGGACCAACAACAAATCTCATGCACATCAGGCCAGGAGGAGATGATTCTCACTGTGGACCCAGGTGTTTCTTAAGAGGACAATTTGACTTGACAGCAGTGTTAGAGAAAAGGTCAAGTGATCAACAAAATCATTAGTCATGATCCTCGAGGGACCGAGACAACCGGTAACCAATTTAATGGCTATTTGTCAAGCTGCTGTTGAGAAGCAGGTTGGATGACATGTCGTTTGTCCAGGTCTTAAGGCAAATGTGTTTAAAGATGCTTCAAAGCTCAAAGCAGAGTTTCCACAAGGTTCAGCAAGTCAAATTTAATACTTGTTTTATGGCCATACTGACCAAAAATATGACAGCATGATGGACGGCCAGTAGGGGCCTAGAAAATGTTCTAAAATAAAGTTTTTCAGTACTTCCCAGCAGTGTATCTTAATCATTCCTAATGATATAATCAATTAAATTACAAGACTTGGACCTGGATAAGTGGCAGAAATTGGATAAATGGATTAACTAATGAAAACTGATTCCTTCATTTAAGTTCATTTACGTTTTTGCTTAATTCAACAGTTTCCTTGCGACTGTAGCCAGCAGTTTTTAGGTCTCCTGTAATCACACGCAGAAACATTTCACAACACATCAAGCAAGAGAAAATACTGAAGACTTTAGTCAATTAAATGTAAGACTTTTTAATACCTTTGAGGAAACTGCATTCAAACCTTTTAAGATTTTTCAAGACATGCAGATACCCTTTAAAAAGTGGGGTGAAAACTTTGCCGTCTCACAAAGATGCAAATTTATATCCTGCCTTCTTTATCATCTCCACACACCTGGTCAATGGGAGGCGGATGTGTTTGTTTGATTGTTGGCTTCAGCAGCTAAAAGAAATTGTTGGAGAGGTGTGTGAGGAGGGGGGTTCGACCATTTAAAAAGCACTCCAGTTGAAGCATGCTGATGCCTTAAAGCTCAGGGGTTGAGGGAGGAAACAAACAAAACCTCTATTCGATTTTATTCTGCGACTTAAACCAAAGCTGTGATGTTCCAACAAAGCAGAAGTGGTTAAAACCAGCCGACAGCTCATGCTCGTGACTGACTGCTTATGGATTCCTCACAAGAACATGTCATCCAAAAACTTTAAATTAGCAGCAAAGTGAAATACAACTCTCAGAGGGGGGGATTCACTCCAGTGATTTCAAAACAAAAGCAGCTCGCGACCTTCGCTTTAAATGAAACCTTCATTTGTCAAGAGATGTTCTGACTGGCAAGGACCGGCGGAGCTCTCTGCTCGAGTGTTCCCACTGGACAAAAACAAAACGTCGCTGCTCCAACAAGCCCTGCAATGTGCCGGGCTCAAAGGCTGCTGTAAACACGACACGACAAATTTTAACCTTGCAAACGGGGAGTGACCAAAGTTTGGCCTGTAGGGGAACCAGAAGGCTTGTCCAGCCCACTTCACAGCCCTGGCTTTGTTAAAGGTGAAAGGCTGCAGCGACCAAACCTGTGAGCTGAGGTGGGTGCTGCCTCCACACAGCTCAGTCAAGACTCATTGATTGATGTCATTGATATGTGGCAGGATGCTTTTGATTGTTTTTAACCTGCTGGGAGTAAAATGAGTGGAATTTAAGACAGAGGAAAAATCAGCCTGCAGAATGTTGGCTTCTCCAGAATTATTACCAATCCCGCCAGGAAGGAAAACAGGAATACTGCTCTTTACATGAGTGAATGTTTCAGTAATATTATTCAAAGAGAATAGTTGAGTTAAAGAGCAAGAAGTTAAGATAGAAGAGTGCATGTGTATTACAGCCAGAGGCTGAGGGAAGCTTTTATGCTCTGTAGTCTTCCTTGTGTATGCAACTTGTTCAAAGTCCTAAAATGTTTTTGACGTTCAACTAAAAATACAAGCACTGCCTCCTCCAACATAGAGCACAACAAGCTGGACGACTGCGCGCCTTCAAAACAGTCTGCTCTGAAATCAGTGGATATACTGTATTACCTTGTGTACTTTACTATCATTGTCATTATATTTCCTGACACAAAAAGTCAGTTTGACTTTTCCTGATAATGCACAAATCATAAAAGGGCATAACTGCATATAACCAGACTAAAATGTTTACACAGGTCCTGACCTGTTTCCCCTTGTGACATCGGGCTATTGATGAAAATGTATTAATGCAGTGACCGTGCAGTGGCTGACTGGCGGTTTTGCTGACGCTACCAGAGCTGTCCTGACGCAGCAGCAGCATCTGCCCATCAACAAGTTCAGCGAAACCCTCATTTGCATTTACTACTTGACCCCGGTGCGATCTTCAGCACGGTCGATCCCAGATATGATCTGAAACGTTGTACATCAGCAGAGAGAGATAGAGCGCGGCAGGTCCTGCGGGGAGGCTGCCGAGCCTGCGTGACAGCCAAGACAAACAACCTTTCATCCTACAGAGCACTTATTTGAACCTGGGCATGCATTATAAATCGACTCGCGCGTGGTCGAGGAAAACCTGCGAGGTGCATCCGCAGTCGTCTGACTTGTGTTTTCAAAGCGGTGAGATGTTATTGTTGGGAGCCTCTTGCTGCTCGCCAATTGAAACCCCACCACAGTTTCATTTAATCTGACAAGTATAATCTTCTGAGATTGCCCTTTCCCGCTGTGATGTTTGGAAAGCTTATAAAAGACTCACTTCATTGATCTGAAGACACTTTAAGAGGCCTTATTGTTGTTCCCATGCCATAATCACAAATAGACCCTTTGAAATGGAATAATGCCAAACAATGCCAGTCAGTGAGGGAGTCAACCGTGCAATAAAGGCTTAATAGTTTTATCATTGCTTCGAAATTGTGCCGTCCATCTGTGTGTGTTGCTGTCTTCCTGTCTGTAAATCTGCCGGCAGCTCAAGTACAGCTTCTTTAATGTAAGCACAGAAGCTGCCATTGTTGAGGTGCTACAGAGTGAAATAAGGGATGTTTTATAGGGAAACTGCAATAAACTCTTCTATCTTTGGGGGTAAATTACTATTTTCATTGACTATCAAAGTCATTAAGTAGAGTTCATACAGTCAGAAGGATACACACACACACATCCTTTTCCACTCACCAAGCCTTTCACCTCCCACTGCGCCAAAATGGATTTCCCCCCGAGGCCAAGCATTCAAGGTTTACGTTCCTAATGACCCACAATAATTCAAGCGTGATTGATCAGCGAGATCGACTAATGAGTTACAATCACCACACCAAGACGGAGACTTTAATCTCTGAGGCTTCTCCACGACTGTATTAAGCATTGTGTTCCCTGATATCTCACAGCGCGGGCCGAATAACTCACTGCCATTGGCCGGCAGTCGGCCCGCCGTTTACGCTGAACACACAGCGTGGAGGAAACCGTGCGTGACAAATTGTGCCCTGCGTTCGCACTTCATTCGGGGAGGGCGGCCGCTCGGTGCAAGGACGGCCGGGGTAAGATGTATGAGATGGTGGCGTAATGTATTCATAGGGAAAAAGATGGAGAAATTGGTCTTGAGACATGATGAAGCGCCCGCTGAGGTGTCTTTGATAAATTATGATGAAGCTATGCAAATAGGGCCTGCAGCTGGATCTCCAGCGCGCACTGTTCAATTAGTCCGTCACTGTGGTGGTAGACTAATGCTTGGACTGGCTGAGCAATGAATCCATCTATTACTGAAAGTCGTGCTCGTGTGATATCCTGCATCATGATGAAATCAGAAGCAATATTTTGAGTTTGGTGCAGATATAAACAAGGACAAACTGTGACGCTAAGATTAGACCGTCATCTAAAATCAACACTTCATGCATGGGACCCTCGTTAAGACACCAGTTAACAAGCTGAGCAGAGTCATATTTTTTACCCATAAGTCTCAGTGAGGAACTTAAATGATGTTAGCAGATTACACTCTTGGAGCTGGATGTGTGTCAGAGAGCTGCTGCTGGATCCACTACAGTGTATTAAGTATAATTCATCACAGGACCTTTCTGTTCCACTAAGCAAATAAGAGAAAAATAAATCAAATCCTCCGACTTGTCAGAAAAATTATCTCAAGGGTTGATTGAATATTTAAAGAAAGTGAGTTTTATAAATGAAAAGAGGAGATAAAGTGCTGTTTAAAGTCCTTTCAACTGTTTGTACACACAGTTTTCCTACTCCCAGAGTCCTGATCTGGGAAGTAGGGGAAGCAGTTCAAAGAAGGCTTGAATTGCCTCTTAGACTCTGGCTGTTCCTCCCCAAGGCCCATCAAAACATCCAGTCCTTTTCACTAAATATTTCACCACGAGGTTACGCATGAATCACCCATGCGTTCAGACTTACACATGCTACACAGTGCAGCTTGTGCGGAGCAGGATTTTCAGTTTGTAATATGTGATTAGACGCAGCTTCGAAGCCCAATTTTGTTTTATTTTTTTCCCCCCTTGCAGCCAGAGAACAAGCCACTGCAAAAAGATTACTATCATCCATTGAAGCCAGATGGGTTTCCATCCTCACAGAAAATCTCTTGTATTTCAATTAGGTTTCTGCTACTGGATATAATTTCATCTTCAAGCTCTCCGCATTGACGAGTTTAGAAGCTGGAATTTCTGGTGATTAGTGATTTGAATAGCACAATGCAGCTGGAAAAACACAATGCGGAGCGGCCGCAATTAAAAATGACATCATGTTAAGATACTCTTCAAGGCGAGAAAATGCAAATTATATGCAGATTAGTAATATGATTCATGTATTAATTTGGCATGCTGAGTGGTGATTAGGTGGGTGCAAGTAAGCAGCAGTCACTAATGCTCGGCTAAAAAACTGTGGCGAGAGGAAGCGAAAGGCGGCAATTTCCTTCATTTACTCAGTGTGAGAGATGACCTTTTCACAGAGTCCCTGCCTGTGGCTCTAAGGGAGCGCTCATATGAAGGGAATTTGAACTTAAGCTTGCACGGAGCATCTGACATATGTATGCTAACTGTTTGTGTCTCTGCAAGACGTCGAAGGCGCCGGCAGGGCACCGAGGAGGAAACACACAGGGGGAAGAAAGAGCAGGCAAAAGGACGACCTCCCTAAATGTCTTATTTAAATACATTATCCTGATTTTGTTTCAACGCCCTGTGGAAACCTCAAACTATCCTCCCACCTTTGCAGGAGGACATCATGAAGTGCACCTTATATAATGAAACTATGTTCCACTGAACTCGGGGCAAGAGACAGGGAACTGCTGCTGCTGAGTTGCATTATGGGAATTGTAGGAGCCAGCATTTCTTGGAGCCTGGCCCATACAAGGGACTAAAAGTCAGAATATTTCTGTCTCTGCTGCATCAATCTGGAGTATTCCTTTTCATCTATGTGAGCCTCTTTAATGTGCCGACAGCTGTATCACCATGTCATCTCCATATTTATATGCATCTTGGCCTAATTATAATTAAGTCTATAAATTGATCGTGTATGATGTAAACGTGAAGCCTGCAAACATCAGTGCACTCTATCCCACTGATCATGTTCAGATTAGAGGTCAGATTAGAGACCTTGGAAACAAGCTGTGGAAACCTGATCCTGAATTGATGAGGAAATTTTTATTTTGAGGCCTGATCTGGAAGAGACCTGAGGACAGCGAGGCCTGAAATAGACCGAAGCACCGACGGCATAATGCACCATCAATCAACGAGCAGCCGCAGCCATAAAGAGTAGCAGTTCGTGTCGCCTTCCTATACTTTACACTTTATATTCTCTGTCTGAAAAACTGATGATTATAATGCTCCATGTGATCACAGCTAAAAGCAAGAAATGTTGACACACAGACCAAAACCCACAGCAATACCACAGGAATCCACTTGACCCAATTACACTAAATATCATTTTTTTCTTGGCCCGACTCGGGGGCCCAAGTTTAGATTTTTAGTAATTAGGCCATGAGCTATTTGTCCTTCATATGTACAACAGCACCAATCTCTAAAGACTGCATGAAAGCATTAGAGAATAAACAATTCAATTTAAATTGAGTAAAACTGGCCCGAGGCTTCAGGTTGTAAATTAGAAAAAGTTTGGTTCAAAACAAAAGAATAATTCGTGCATCAACTGAGTTATGAGAAAAGAGCCATGTCTGACTAAAAAAATCTTCAACAACCTCGTCCTCTGGTGGTCAAATGTAAAAATCTGCGTATAATATGCCACATGTGATTATAATGTAGCTCCGACAGGAAACACTTGGGCTGACATGAACCACTTGGATACACCATATTTTCCCCTCAATAATTAATTTAGTAATTCTCTTTGATGACAAAAGGAACCCAGAAGACTTAAATGCATGCAAGGGTGATAAAGGCCCTGCTTCATTAAACAGCAAGATTGAAGCAGTGAACCTCAGAGGCAACAATAACTTTTATTCCAGGCCGCTGTTTCAGTTCTCAATTTCCTCTGGCTTTTTCTTTCCAGCAGAGAAAGCCCTGTGAAATACAGGTCCACTGTGTCTGCCTATTATGAAAGGCTTTTTAAAACCAGAAATAGGCTACATCCCTGACTGAGCAGCTATTTGACAAACGGACAGGAAGCTGAGGTCAGTGTAGCGTACCATACCTGACGCAGCTGGCTCTCCTCCAAGGCAATATGGGCTCTGTCTCTTCATACCATCTCTGTGGAAAAAAAAAGAAGACAGAGGCTGGTCAGGAAAACTGATATAAGACTTCAAGAGAGAAAGGATATTGGAAATGGAAAAGAGATTAGACAATGCTGTGAGGTCATTTTTGCAACCTGAAAACATTTTAACTTTTCAAATTAACATGTTTTACTGAGGCTGCGAATCTGTTATTCTCGTAACATGAACAAGTCCTTATTTATTCAGTTGAAAGCTGAACCCATTCTGTCAGAGAATAAAACAATGAATCAGCATTTCCAAGTAGTAAATACACATGTGCTTTACTTCATCAAACCGCATGAAGGCTCAAGCCGACTCAAATTGATCTTGACACAGACCATGAGGCGGGTTTTAAGTGCAATCAGCCGATGGCTCATCAGTATGCTGCAGCCGCCGCCGCTGCTATCTCCTAACTGTGGCAACAAACAGGCGGAGACGGCGGAGGGATCTATTGATGTATGCTCTTTTATGAGAACTTATCATTCAAGACCCATTTGTGCCCAGAAAAGGTCAAATGAAATTCTCTCATATCAAATTGAGTTTTTCGCTTGATTAATAAGCTTCCGCGGCAGATGCTGCGCCCACGCACGGCGAATTTCAAAACATTTCCAGGTTTCCATTTACCTTGGAGGATGGCGCTGATCTCCTGATAATAACGCGAGTCTAATTCTGATATTCCAAAAATAATAGTTTAATTTGGCACTTGAGGCTCGATCGACGTGACGTCTCACTCTGTGTCTACGTTGTGTACTCTGATGTAGGAGTAATGAGTAGGACGACTTCTTGTCTGTCTGAAATCACTCCCCTGTTCACCCATTCACTCCTCCCCTTAACAGACACTGAGCACTTGTCTCGATGAATCATTGTCATTTTGTGTCATCACTTACAGCTGTAGTGTCCCACAACTGTAATTTTCAGATCTATAAATATGATGCACTGTGGGGCTTGTGCACTACTCTTTCAGCTCAGTACACATCTAAAAACACTATATGGTGGATACATTTCTTTCAGACTCAAATAAAAAGTCAGACAGTAAATGCAGTAGACTATATAGTGAATAAGGGCACAGAAGAACGGAAGAAGGGTGGGAAATGAATGATGAACAGTAAGAAATAACTGTGAGAGTAATCCATCAGCAGTTATTTCAATCTGGGCCACAAATTCATCATCATCATCAACAGGATTTATCCTCTGGGGAACATGAATGTCTGAACTAAATTGCATAGTAGTCCACCTGATAATTAGGGCTGCAACTGATGATTTTTATTATTGAAAATCAGATGAAAGATGAATTAATTGCCAAAACTACTTCTTATTAATTTTTTGCTCATCAACAAATCAATGAATCAACTCCTTTCAGCTCTGTGAGTTGGGAGCAAAGCGGTCAACAGGCCGACATCATCTTTCCTCGAGCCGGCTGGTAGCGATCCTGAAAACCCAGGTGGAGAGAGAATAAAAGTATAGGCCGTCACGGTGTGACTATCTAACTGCCATCAAGGTTAAGAGAGAGGGAGGAAACACCCCGTCAGGTCAGGACGGAGCCCCGTCACAGCTCCCACTAACAGGCAGAGAGCAGCGCGCGCTGGGTAATTAGGAAGAACTTCCTGGCCTCGGACTTGAGTGGCGTGTCTCGGCCGTGGCGTGAAGTCAGTTACCTGATCGGCGCCTAGATACATGGAGCTGTCAGCTGGGTAATCGCAGCCCTCCATTAACAAGCCGGCTCAAGTGCCAAAATGGACGACAAAACACGACCACGTATTGTAGCGTACACGCACACACACACACACACACACACACACACACACACACACACACACACACACACACTTGACTCAGCTGATGAGCAATCACCTTGCAAACTGGCTTACGACACAGATGCAGAGAAATACTTATTAGTGCATTACAAAACATGCTTTGGTGGCATTGGCACAATTCTGTTTACTACAGAAGTCAATGCATTTTGTGGAAACGTCCCTCTGTTCTTCATTAACATCATTTTTCTGACGCTGGAAAAAAAAAAAAGCCCCTGCCATTTGGAATGCATTACGCCCCCCCAACCCCCCCTGCCGTCACCGCGCTAATCAGCATAATATGAATTATTGCCATCATTACAGCGTGTGGCTCAGAAATAACAAAAGGTCTTAATTATTCAACAACAAGGAATAATAAAGGGAAAGCAAATGCACCTTTAGTTTCTGCTGCCAACAATCATTAGAGTTTGTATCTCTCTCCCCTTTGGGAACAGAACCAGGCTCCGTCTCTCTGTTGTGGAAATCATTTCTAAGATCGAGATGAGTGATGAGCTTGTTTTCCCCTCAAATATACTGAAGTCCTCGTGTTGTTTGTCTGTGCGGAAATTACCATAAGAGCCCAATAAAATGTGTTTTGCAATAGTTTTTTTTTAAGGTATAATTTCTAGTGTAATTGTTATTGTTTTGTGTGTGTCGTTAAAGTGACGATTGGGAGGGTAATTTAGCCAAAGTTGCATTTTTAGTCATGTGTTGATCCCAGTTAATGTAGGTTACATCGTTAAAACCTTTTTTAATTGAATACTTTATCATAATGAAAATATGATTTGTTAGTAAAGCTCATATGTTTGTGTATATACTGCACTCTGTGTTGATGATGTTCTGATGATGTGACGATCCACCACCGATGACTCGACACAAGATATTATGCTTGTGCTGATAATATCATGTCTCGTTATGCACTTTAAAGGTAACAGGAAACTTGACCTAGAATCCAGTTTCTTTCATATCTGGAAAAACAATACAAGCATTTGAAGTCACAGCTAACGAGAATAAGAGGCTCAGCGAGGCTGTGCTGGTTAACATGCTGGTGTTTAGCAGGTGTACTGCTCACCATGTTCGCCGGCTTAGTTTCACTTGTCAGCTAATTTGCTAATTAGGACGAAACACAAAGTCCAGCTGAGGCTGACGGGAACGTCACAGCGATGCAGATATTTGGTCGTGAATCAAAGTACTGGATAAACTGAGACTTTTATTCCAGTTTGTTCTTTATGTCACTTGGATTTTTACGGTGAGAGATCAGCCGAATATGCACGTTTCACCAGTGATACAGTTCAAGACCTGATGGCAAAACCACAACGATAATCAACACATTTATTATGCATTTTCAAAATCCCTGCACCTTTAATATCACTGTGGGTGGCTGGTTTTGATTACCTTCAAAGACAAACAGCGACCTCTGATCCATCCCCTAATCCGCCTTCGATCGCTCTCCCCTTTTCTAATTTGATTGAAGAATATGTAATATGCATTTCTATTAACCAAACATTACATGCGGGTATCATAATTCCAGGTTAGCGAGGTCAAACTCATTATGGGAGACTTTCCGTGAGAGATGGAGGCTTTGGCTGAATCCACAAATCCGCTGGTACTGCAGGGTTCTTCTGACCTTTCAGAAGGAGTTGCCAATCAAATTTCAGTCCGTCTTAATGGAGACACGGTGATTACAGCGGACATGATTCAGAGCTATAAACCGCTGCCCTTCAAAAGGAAATGAAGTAACAAAATGAGCGAATATGGCTTAGAAGAGATGACTCCCACATAATAGCGAAAGCGCTGTAGTGATTTCATTTGGGGTTTTCATGGATCACTGTTTCTCTCTAGTAATGATCCCACGGCTAATCGATTCATCTGTCACCACTTGCGTTCGTCTCAACGTCCTATTGACACTCCGGCAATCCTGATTCCCGATCAGTGCCGCTAACTGGTGGAGGAGGGGGGGGGGGGTCGCAAATCAAAGCGTGCCTTTGTGTGGTCTGAGAGGTTGAAACAGATACCGTCAGATCCTGAAACACCCGCCTGGGGAGAATGAGATAATTAACTTTCAGCTTGAAGGCGTCCTGAAGACTTCCTGTCAGCTGCTGTTAGCGTTGTTGACAAAGTCTCTGACAACATGCGGCAGATATGGAGATGACGTTCGATTTTTGTTTTATATTATTGAAATTATTTCGCACTCGATCCCTGCTTTACAAACACCTCGAGCTCGAGATCAACCCACTCTGCTGCTCACTGCATTAACTTTACTATAAGATGAAATTCAAGGTCATGTTTTACTCCCCTGCTCGCTGGATTGAGTCTGAATTGAAATTCTACCACATATCCAGATCACACAGGTCTTTGTCACACCGCAGCAATAATCTTGCTCTATGTGAGCTACTGCCAGCTTTACACAAACGCCTGCTTTCTTCCTCGCAGGTACAAAGTACTGGCGTTTAGGCCGAGCAGACTTTGAATTATTGCAGGCAGAAGGACGACTGTAACACAGGTAATACATTACTGACCATTTCTTTTAAACCACAACCAACAACCTAAAAACCTGACCCAACTCAAGCTTGACTTACAGAGAAGTTTAACACACGATGCAACAGAACTCATTCAGGATTTACATAAATAACATTTCCTCCGTTTCCACTTCACTTACATGACCTGAAATATCTCTAACTGGCCTTCAGTCCCTCCTGAGTCTCTGAAGAGGGTGGGAACATGAGTCATGCCATAGCAGGTGCGTTTGATGATATGATATTCCTAAGGTTCACATTTTGCTCTGGGACTCAGTGGAACAGCACGTACTGCATGGTTCAGTCTTTCATCCAGCAGAAGTGGGATTATTTGGGTCCAAATATGAGCTCCCTGACAGTATGGACACTGAACTATTTGGTATTATTATTGAAGTACTTGTTAAAAAAAAAAAAAAAAAAAAAAAGGTAAAAAAGTGAAAATAAGTGTCTGTGCATCCCAATGAGAAATGTTTCACAGAGTTCTCAGTGCATCTAGAGGACAGAATTACTGCATGTTCTCTGGAAAAAGGTGAAAAACATGGGATGTGATCCAGGATCAATAGCTGGTGTCATAAAATAACTGTGCATTGCACTCAAAAAGTGAGTCCAGTGTCTCTGGAAATTTATGAGTTCCAGGTCAGAGCAATATTTTGAGTGGACCTGACAAGTGTGGGGTCTTTATTCAGGCAATCAACAGGCAGATTCCTCATTTGAATGAGGTTTCATCACGTTAAGAGACCGTGGCTGCATTTCAAGAGCGTCGTATTATGAATGGTGCATTAAGGGACGCTCGCGACTTTTTATTTTAATGGAAATGACCCAGATCTAATTGGAAATGGCCTAGATCTTGATTACTCTAATTACGCACCTGGAGCAGACGACACACAGTATAGCTGTCTCGGAGCGAGGCCTGTCAAGGTGTTTTTAACATGACTATAGGCTCAGCTGGTTGACCTTTTCAATGCACGCCGCATTATTAAAGCCCTAATTAAGGGTTCCATTAGAATCTGAGATCCTGTCAATTAAGTCCTTAAACACAAAGATTTAGGTCTCTCAGCAGTTATGAACGAAGGCAAATGTCAGCCATAAAAAGTTGACCTGTAATTGCTCTGAGGAATGAAAGATCGTTTTACAGAGGAAATGGAAGAAACCAGTGTTAAATCCTGCAGCAATTACACAACTTGAAGTTTTATTAAAAAGATTTAAAAAAAAACACAGTGTTTTAAAAACTTTTGACTGACAGTGTACATTCTTTTTCAAAGTCGGGTCCAAGTAGTGTCAATTAGTGAGTCATGTAATGATGTTAAAAACAGGCCTGTGCTGTAGAGCCTGGGGAGAGAAGAGGAACATGTAACATTAGAGGAACATTTTTCTCTTCCTCTTATATTCCCAGCTGAATAAAGTTATAGATTTAGAGACAAGCCGGATGAAGACCGACTCGGCATCCATCAACAACATACATAAAACATCCACTTATGCTCACATTTGCATCTTATATCCAGTGGACAGAGACAACCTTCTTCTCTATTTTTCAAGCTGCTGATGCATAGTAAATCAAGAAAAAAAGCACAATCTGTGTATTAAACGCCAGTGCATCCTCCTCCTGTTTCTCTCCTTCTGCCTTCAGAGCTGAGAGAGCAGCTGCGCTCAGGAGGGAGAAATAGGTCACATCTCCCTCGCCTCCGTAACCTCTCAGTTCATTATGATCATGTTTAATGAGTGAGACGCTCTCCAGGCATTCTTCAGCATGAAAGTGTGTCATCGTCATTGTGTTGCGTTCACAGCCTTTGAGCAGGTAAGTGTCGCCCTTCTCCCTCACGCAACAAGATGATTAACTAATGTGTTCCAGCCTGGGATGAATAATAACAAATAGGACACATTGATTTGCACCCAGGGCCAATCAGTGTAATTTTGAAGGCTGGGTGCAGCTGTGCAACTTTTTCCTCAGGTCTCGTCAAAATGAGCTCAGCAGAGTCTGACATTGCATGTGACGCATGAATGAGCAAACAAATTATGTACCCCCCCCCCTCAAACCTGGGCTGATTGGTGTAAACTGTGAAAATGCCACGTAGTGATAAAGTGGTGAGATGCTCCATCAAGTTTTAGAAATCTATGACAGGCAAATTAGACCAATTAGTGGATTCTCAGAAAGGGAAGAATGAAGTGTCTTAAGGAAGTGACAACCTTGATTGTGAAGCTGTGAAATTAATAAATGAGGTTAACAGACATTGGTGGCACAGTATTACCTTGACCATTTAAAACGGGGCTACACACAAAACAGATAAGTGATATATAAATGTGCCAACAAAGATGAGAAATACCAAAAAGCATTTATCACCTGAAGCATCTTAACCAGCCTCAAACATCAGTAATTGGACCAATTGCCTGAGAACGAGCAGCAAGAAAAAAATCCTTGCAACATTAACATAATGTTCACATTAACATTACCGTCTACTTTCCCCCACATTAATAGATGCTGTTGCTTTTTTAACAGCAAAAGACATTTTGCTGGACTTTAATCGATTAACGTGTACGGACACAAACTATAAGCTCCCTGACTGTAAACACTCCACAGTGCCAGATTCAAACAGACAAGACTGAAGATTTTCCTATAATTTATTCATTTAAATAGATTTTCTGTGCGCAGATCAGAATATTCTCGGTCATGTTTCAGGCTCTGAATCTACTTCTCGGTTTATGTTATGATATGTTAATGCGCCCAGCCTGAAATAGATGCAGGAGCCATTTTCTTATCTTCCATTTACATTGTGGTTTAATCTATAGAAAACATCATTATTGAACGACTGTATGGAACATGCATGAAAAAATAATTCCCGAAATGCTTTCAGCCGAGGGCCACGTGTGTGTGTACACTGTACACTTACATTACAAATGCATAAAGCTTTCAGGGAGAGTGCATGGGAAATAAATGATATGGAGAACGTTGTAGCTACGACAAGCTGAGCCATAAAGACGTGGAGCTACAGGTAGAAAGATTTATCTCTTCTCCAGCCTCAGCCTACAGTTGTCATCGTCATTGAGTTTTCATTGAAGCCCCCGCCCCGCCTTCCCTTCCTCTTTGCCCCTGTCAAAGGAAAGAAGAGACAAGCCCTTGATGAGTGCACCTTTGATCTCTCTGAGGCGCCTCTGCTCCTCCTCCTTTCTTACTCCCATCATCCTCTCTCCCCCCTCTGCTGGGGAGCTGTCAAGAGTTCTGAGGGCTCGGCCTGTCCTCTCCGCTCCCTCGTCGCGCCCGACCTCGTCTCCGGGCTCTTTCATCCTCGCGCCCGATGCTTTTTTGCGAAGGCGGCTCGAGTCCCAGGAGAGACCTGCGCCGCCACCCAAAGTCTGGCCTCATTCGAGTAGCCGCCGCCACCGCTGTCCTCCCCCCCTCGGCCCCTCCGGTTAATCAGAGTTGGCTTTTTCTTTCATTCAAAGCGCAGCCATTAGTCAGCACCGAGGGCTCATTCCTCACTGTTAACAGCTAATTGCAGCAATCGCTCCGTTGAAGCACAGACAGTGTCGCGTATGAATGCTAAGAACAACAAGGTGCCGCGCTGGCATTGATCTGGTTCGCACATTAAACGCACCTAACAAATAGGTCAGCACATCATTTCTCTCCCTTTTTTCTCTTTATTTATTAAACTGTCAGTGCTGAAATGGCCAATCAATTCAGGCCCAGAGGGAGGTGTTTCATTCATAGTTCGGCCTCTGATTTAATCTTGTTATTTACTCTATGTTCTCTGACCTCTTTGTTTATCATCACTCTGCAGATCTCGGAGCAGTATTTCACTTTAGAAGCACAGCTGGACTCCCGTTGTGGGATTTGACATGTCATCTCTGCACCCCTGCGTTTCTTATCTTCCCATGAAGAGACCCGGCGACCGGCCCATGCCTCAACGGCGCAATGAGCCGAGCCCCGATTTCAATCCCTCGTGCTATTACATATTCAATTAAATTCGCAGTCTCCTCGCTGGTAATAGTGATGAATATGCAGGGCGTTAATTTCTTTGTGTCACCGTCTCACAAGAAGGAGACAATGGGGGTTGACAAAGCGTGCGAGTTGATTGGATCCCTCGTTGCCGCAGGGCGAAAGCGGTGGAGGTTAATGTTGCAAGCAAGGACGAAAGTGTTGTGAGCGAGACGTGGAGCTGGCACACGATGCGTCGCTGACATGGCTCATAGAGAACTCACACATATGAAGCCTATGTAAATTATTTTTCAAGAAAGGCAACTTGTATATTTGCCGAGTTTCATTCACAAAAATGCGCCAGACTAAAAAGAAGCGTTGCACACCATGCAGCCCGAAGTCCTGCTGTTGAACATCAGCAGATGAAAACAGAACAGATGTGACAGTGGCAGTAGTCGTATTAGGAGACCTGGAAATATCAGAAAACATTACAGCAGCTGCCAACAACGTGTCAACGCCGAGCTTTACTGTGACAGAAATAATGAGGGAAAGGTTTGACATGAAGCTAAAAAAAGGTATTGGTAAAGCAAAGTCATCCATGTGAGAGTTTACACAGTGACTTACTTTGTATTTTAGTTAATATAAATTCATTCAGATTAAAGCATTAACATCGTCAAACAAGTGCTGGAAAAATCTCAAATCAAATCAACAGAAAAACTGGTGAGTGTATTCTCAAAAATATCTCGCTGTTTAAGAACATATCTGATGTTACGACTGGTTTCTTCATGGGGCCCGATGTTATTTTGCTACGTGTGCATGCATATAGGGAAAGGATTAGTTGATTGATCAATTATTCAGTTGTCCAAAAATTAATCTGCAAACAACAATTCCTTGTCAGGTTCTGGCTTCTCAAATGTGATCATGTGCTTTTCTTTATCCTATGTGAGAGAAAACTGAACACTTTCGTATCTTATGACATGTATATAAAACAACTAATTGTGAAGATAACTGGCTGATTATACAATGATTAAAATGATTGCCCTTCATGCACCTAGTGCTATTCTTGGTTGGCTCTATACTGAATTCTAACATCGTTATGTCACATAAAATCGATATTTGCACTGATGATGATGCACTGGTTGTTAACAAGTTTCAAGGGCAGCATGTAACCTCAAATTCCTACACAAACGCTATGTGCAGAAAAATATCATCGAGCTTGTGCAATCCAGCCGTGCAAGCCGACATGGCTCCGCAGATGTCTCATTTGTTCAGTAGTTGGTTGAAATAGCAGGCCGATCATGAGTCACACCTTACCAAACAAAAGGAGGCAGCCAATGGTTGCCTTAGGAACTCGGAGAGTGGCGACAACAGCTTGCACTCTACATGAAAAGGTTCGTTCACTCCTGTTCCAAAGTTATCGCTTTTTTTTTTGCAGCAAAGCCATTAAAAGTTCTGAGGAATCAATGCCTTCAAATATGTGTTAAAACTGAAGTTGCGAGCGGCTAACTTGCAAACTCCACCGAGCCTAAATTGCTTTTCCCCCGGACTCGCGATAGATAAAAGCTGATAATAAATGAGAGTTTGCTTTCAATGTTGTAGAATTAGCAAATATGTGCAACACAGAGGAGAAGTTGGTATATATATCCTTGGCTTGAATAGATAATTCACAGAAGCTGAAACACTTCACCCTGACATCTGTGAAAAGGCACCTCTGCTGAACTAAGCAACAATGAAAGAACTGGATGACGCGGTTTTCTACTCAAAGTATGATTCTAGCTGTAGTAGGTGCGACAGAGGTCAGGTTTCAATGCTGGAGCCATTTCAGCGACACAAGCTACTGTTAAAGCTGCATGGAAGCACTTAGAAACCGAGTGGAGAGCGATTCTGTACATGGCAACCCAACATGAACCCGTGATGTTTCCACAGAAACACGAGAACAATCCTGCTCTTTACTGTAAAGCTGCTGATTTCATAAGATTTTAATATGTTATTTTCGCTTTAGGGCATCATCCTTTCACACTTTTCTGATCCTACTCTATGCAAACGCAGTGTGAATTATACTTGCTGATTCATTTAAAGGTAGCATTTAGCCTTCATTTGGCTCGCGCTCGCATTTTTCTTCTTTAAGAGGTCTCCCACAAAAGGTCGGCGCACATATTTACAACCACAAAATGAATATAAATAAACATTTTGAGCCGTGAAAGGCTGTCGTGTAAGACAGGTCGTCCAATGCATCATCCTGTAAACAATCTCAATGGTGGGGTGACAATTGAAACAGCTTATCTTATGAATTGACACTTCAAGACACACTTTTTCTTCCCCGATGTTTTTTTTTTTTCCCTTCCTCCATTCATGACTGCTTTGACTGAACGGCAAGAATAACCAGTTCATCTCCTGTGTTTCCCAATCCTCTATCTCCCACTCGCAGCATCCGCTGTGAAAATCGATGATAGTGACGGAGCGTGGGAGGCAGATGCTGCCAGAGTGGTGTCACCCAGAGTCGCTGATGTCACCTCCACTGTACCCTGCGCCGGGAGTGCTGCCAAAGTGCGACTTTTTACCGCTGATTCAGCCGGCACTCAGCCTGGCAGCCATGGTGATGTGCACCGTGGGATGCCTCCGAGCGTCATTAACTGGCATGGATGAGTGTTGGTCGTGGCAGGGCGCTGGCACGCCGCGCACGCCCGTACCTGGCACGGGTCTCAGGGGACAAGAAGTGAGAGGCAAAGACGGAGAGACAAAGAGGAGGAATGGAGAGATGATGGTAGGTTTTAAAAGGAGGAATAAATGTGAGGGCATACCAGGAGCAAAACTCCAGAGACGCAGAGTAAGAACCCACGACGCAAGGTGAGAAAGTGAGAAGCAGAAAGAAAGTCAAGCGAGTGAAGTCAGGCTGACTCATTCCCCGAGGCTCATCTGAAAATGCTCTTTCGTCTTCTGTTCTCTGTCTGCCAGTCCACAACAACAACGTTGAGAAGACGCGCCATCCTCCACAGGAGAAACAAATAATGGATTCATAAAGAAGTGCTTCTTCTTAGTTGAGGTACAGTCCTGGATGTGCTGTGTCTCTGAAGCAGCTTTGAGCCGAGCACTGACGGCGGGCTCGTGGCGTCGGCTAAGAATGTATAAAGCTACCGGCGCTACTGTACTGTGCTGCACATCACAATGCCCAACTTTCATGTTACAGGATTAGGAGGGATCAGTTTTCCGGATCAATAGGATTATAGCTGTCGTTAACCCCTCTGAGATGAAAGAATCACAACCTAGAGAGAAAACAAGGGGGAGGAACACATGAAAAAGTCTGTTGCGGGGTGGATGGAGGACGGCCCTGCCAGTACTTTGCACACCAAAACAAACAGTTATTCCAAGCAGGAATAATCTGTACTTGGAAGCAGACAAAACCCAAACTGCCCACGGCACAGCATTACCGAAAGCACTCCACGAAAGAAAGGAAAGAAAGCTCTGATTGTTTCAAAGAACCCAAATAGAAAAATCACTCACTGTAATTGGCCTGCCTTTATTCCTTTTCTACCTCCAGAGAGGAAGAGAAACATGCTTGAATATGTGCACACAGAGCCATGTCTTCTCAACTCGCACAATAATTGGCTGCTTTGCAGTGCACATACGCGAGTCAATACTTACCATCAAATCCACTTTGAGCTGCTTTCAGCCCATTACGTCCACTGAGGCCAGGGCTGTTTAAAACTTACAGCTTGCAGGTAAATTACAGAGGAGGTTGCAGCAACCTCTATTTGTTCTCTGCTTGCACACAATCTCGCAGAAGAAGAAAGAGGAGCGTGGTCAGCGTGTTGCATGCATGCAAAGACATTTCTACTTATTGATTTACCCGTGCAGCAGCGGTTTGGCTATTATTCTCCTATATATGATTATTGAATGCTTCCTGTTTCACAGCATCACTGGCGCATGTGGGTGGTATATGTAATCCACGTGTGCAGTGTGTGTAAGCTTTCCTCACACCAGTGTAGAAACACTAATCTTGACCAGGTGTGTTTGCAAGCATTTGATGTGCGTGCGTGTGTGTGAGCATCTGACTCGCCCGGCCTCGCTCCCACATCAGCCGCCCGCTCTCAGCAGCAGCAGATGGATCCCCGGGAAATAGCCAGGGAGAAAATTAAGAACAACAGCTGTCAAATCAGTGAGCGAAGTGAGCGGGGAGGAAAAAGAAGGAGAGGAAGACGGAGGAGGGGGGAGGGGGGAAAAAAAAAGAGAAATCCCTGTGAATTCATACAGTTGCACCTCGCCCAGGTAAAGCCGGATTGACATTCAGCGAACAGCTTATTAGGAAATTTCATGGGAGTGGTGAAGTGATTATCCTGAACCTGTCAGCTGCAAACAGCATGTCAAAATGCCACCCAGGCATTTCCCCCTCCAGGTGGTTGATGCGTTGCTGCAATGGAAACTAAACATGTGTTCATGAGACTGATGGCTGATGAGGGAGTGGGGGCTGGGAGGAAGAGGAGGAGGAGGAGGAGGAGGAGGAGGAGGGGGAGTGCAAACTGTGGCCAAATAATACACACAGAAACATATCAGACATTAACTCTTCCTCTAATGCCAAACGAGCACACAGGAGCAGCCGAGTGCACTCGAGCGTGGATGATTCCCGTCTCTCTCCTTATGTCTGTAAACTGATTTGATGCGTACAGAGCTAATAAGGGGTGTGAATGAAGGGATGGAAGTGTGTCATCCTGTCTCCTCCCCCTGCTTTCATGCTGTCACTCTGAGCTGCTTGATCTTCACAAATCATCTATTATGGATTTCAATCTACCTGTGTAAAGGAAGGCGAAGCTGCAGAGGCGTACTACAAAATGTACCATGTTTGACGGTCACATGGTGGTCATTTGTCTCACCGATTGGCTGCCAAATCTCGAGAGGGCAGGTCTTATCTAACATGGGACTGTCAGGCTGTGAGTAGCTGGTACAATAAAGAGCTGCAACTATTATTTTCATTATCGATTCATCTGCAGATTATTTTCATGATTAATGGTTTAGTCTGTAAAATGTCAAAAAAAAATTGTGAAAAATGCTCATCACAGTTTCCCAGAGCGCAAAGTGGCGTCTTCAAATTGCTTCTTTTGTGAGTCCAAAACCTTCATTTACTGTCAAAAATGAGCAATAAAAGCAGCAAATTCTTACATTAAAGAAGCTGAAAGCAGCAAATGCTTTTGCTTGAAAAATGACTGAAGCAGTTAATCGATTATCAAAAAAGTTGCCAACTATTTTCTCCAGTACGACCTTTAAGAAACTTTTTTTCACTCATTCATCATTCATTCATTCATATTGTGATATATATTGAAATCAAAAACTGATATGAAAGCACCCTGATCTATACCTGTGCACATATTTGTTGTAGTTTGAGTCTTAACCTTTTGGGGTTGTTCTTCATGGCTCAGGCTTAGTTTAAATTAATGGAAATCTTAATGTTGCAGCATTTAATGACACAGTATTTCAGACAACAGCATTTTCTAACTTTGTTCTAACTATATGCATGGATCTCTTGGATCTGAAGCTTTGAGCTAATTAGAAAAGGAAGTGATTATGGAGTGAACATTTTCCTTGCAACTCTGACATACTGTCAGACTCGTAACGCAAACAGTACAGGGAGCTAATCAAAAAATGGGCAAACATTTGTCGGAGTTGACGTGAGCATAATCAGTGCACAGTCAGTAGTTCCTGCGAGGAGCAAAAGAAAGTCGAGCAATAGAACGACGCAGAGGCAATAAAATGTCTTCAGGCTGTTGTTTTGAACTGTGTTATTCAAAAAGAGCAACTTTAAAGCTGTTTCTTCCATATTCATAATACAGTATTTCAAAAGTAGCCTTCACACTCTCTTTTATTCACTTTTGGAGCAAAGTGCTGCGTGACGAGAATTATTCTCTCTCCACAAGCTCATTTGAAAAATGCAGTCTGAAATACATGAAAAAGCAAAGTTCTGAGGGAAGTCTACCAAAAAACAAAACAGTGGAATAAAGAGACAGATGATGTGGGACATTAAATGCTGTTGTGGTGATTAAAACGTGAAAGTAAACGCATCATTGAAACATTGAACAGACGATTTGTGAAAGCAGCTTCAGCATTTCTAAATGAACACGTGGCTGTGATCATACATGCAACGGGTTCAAATCTGAGTTTAGTATGTAATTAAGTATTCTGTCAGGGTGCTGTTTATTTCTGTAAACAAGATAACCTTCAAGTTACCTTTGGGATTACTCTGGGTGCCAACTTTTAAGATACTAATGAAGTAATTAAGATGTTTATCATACTTTGGGCTGAATGTAACTTATAAATTCTACTTCAAGATTATCTCACCAATGCATGATCACCAACAGGCAAACTAGTTCAGTGCCGGATGGGACTTCTTAGCTGTGTGCCGTCACTGGATTCTAGCTTTTGGTAAGTATTTTCATTCAGCAGCGTCTAAAATGAAAGTTAATGAGTAACTTCACAATAATAATGATACAAGAATAAAACCTGCATGAGAGAACACAGCAGCTCACGTCTCTGCTGGTGTTTACAACCGGAGAATCAACCAGTCGAGCTGCACTTCAACCATGAATATCACCACAATAACTGCTTCTAAACTACTGTCTTCACCATTGTGTTCAAACAGGGATCTGATCCGTCACCGCCCAGAAGGACACTACAGCTTTATGGTCTGAGCAAACTAGCTGCACAAAGTTGTCAAGCAAATGAATTCTTGCATTTTGTTCTTTTCTCATACTGTTATTTTCAGAGCATGTCTATCAAGTCATTTTGCATACAGCAGCAACACACACACACACCAACCAGCATCCATATAACAACAAAACCAATGCAAGATGAGCTACTGCTGCAATAACATTATAAACCTCCACAAAAAGCAACATGACAGTCACCAGCCATCCAACCTACTGCTCCCTGTATTTAGTTTGCTGGCTTCAAAGGAGGAGGAAATAAACCCTTAATTTACCAAGTTAGATGTGAAAATATCAGAAGCCACAGGGGGGTCGTGCATCAGAAAGGAAAACGGCATCTACAGCCTGAATACATTCACATCTAACTCCAAACCAGAGTTGGTGATTGTTGCAAGAATGGAAAGACTAACAAAGAAGGTTTCTGTGAGGTGTATTTTGTCACTGTCTGTACTGTACTGGAGTTTGAATGAAATGTGTTCATGTGAGGTAGAATTACTGGTTCAGTGGATGGAGTCTGGTGGCTTTGAGGAGAGCGATATAACGGCTGTTTCTGGTTAAACAAAATGTCTTAACATTGACAGCAGGAGTGAAATGTAAAAGTTGCTGACATCATTGTTGCGCATATGTGCTTCCTGCAGTTTAAGAGAAGCTAATCGATGTATGAACAACTCAAAAAAGGAAATGTTTGAAATCTACAAATCATTTGGAAATGCTAACTTGCCATATTAAACATTTTTACATACTCAGGATTCTTCTTCTCTTGGGATTTTCTTTATTTGCATATGTTGTGGCCCTCGACTCCAAAGAGCACCTTTGTTCACTGTGTGACTTTTTAACTCACTTTGTTAAAGCTGCTTTTTAGATTTTTTTGATTTAGTGAGTGGAAACATGCACAAACATAGTTTTCTCTTTTTTTGGTTTGCAAATTTCTCAACAGAACATGAACGAGACGTGTGATTCCAGTTTCCAGAAACGACATCCGGAGAGGACTTTTCTCCTCCGCGTAGCTCGAACAGCGCGTTTCTTCTCGTGTCATCACACTCGACGGCAAGTCGAGCTCAACTCAGCCGCCGCCGACAACGCAAAGGAAGTGACAAGACGGACTCGGGGAAAAAGTGAAAATAAGGTGTTTCTTCTTGGATCAAGTTTAAGGTCTGCTGTGTGTCAGCACTTTGGGTTTCCAATTAAGGACTAAAATGACAAGACAGCTGACAAGACGGAGACAAGTTGAGTTGTTTTACACTTTCAGCAAGAGCTACAATAGATTTTTCATAGGAAATGACTCTGAGCAGATTCATGCTGTTGAACTGCTTTTTGATTTTTCCTTTTACCATTAATCCAATTTAGATATAACATTGATCTTTGTACAGGCACTAAAATGGCTTTGAAAAGTCTATTTATGTCCTATATCTGCATTTATAATGTTATTTATTTATATAGGCTTTTTTATGCATGAATACATTCCTTATCCTGCTTTATTCAAAGGCAGCATTATAATTTATGAACTAGAAAATATACCGTTATCCCCATGAAATCCTCCTGGGTGCTCTCCGTCACCTTTATTATCCTCCCTTACACATTCTCTCAGGAGCCGAGGCAGATTTCTCATTTTGATGAAACGACAGGTCCTTTCTTTTTTTAGTTTCCACTGATTGGATTCTGGTAAACCGGAGAAAGAAAACGCATCAGTGAGTGTCTTAATTCTTTAAATAAGTCAAACATTGTCAAACGCAAAACAACATCCAGGATCTGTTAAAAGCTGCAGCACATATTCCACTAGAAATGTATGGGGCATGAATGGAAACAGAAAAGCAAATGTGGAAGGAAATATGAGGCAAAGTGGCTGTTTCGGTGTGTTTGTGTGTGTGTGGTGGTTTTGTATGCACGGTCGGACAGTGGCTGAGGGGACTGATTAGCAGCAACATCTTGTGCCAAGCTACTTCTTAGCTGTACTGATTTCACCCAGCTATCTGTATTCATTTATGCATGGAGCGACTGTAGAGGATGAGTGGTGTGCAAAACAGAATATTTTTCTTCACAGAGTCTCTATTTCTCTCTCAGTATTCGCCACTGCCATCTCTTCTGTCTCCTCATTCTCTTTGCTGTTTCACTTCAATATTGTGAGAAATGGCATTTTCAAGATTCTCGTTTTGTCTCTCTGTTCTGCAGGATTCTGGACTAAACGGGTACATTGTTGTTGTTGGATTTCTAATGCGACGTACCATGCAGCCACCCACTGTTCAGGAACAATCTTACTGTGAATAATAACTAAATGACTCTGAGAGGGAGCGAAGCGTCGGAGAGCCAGAGCAAACTGCTGTGTGTTAGACATTCTCATCGGGCTTTCAGCACCATTCCTTCAATTATGTGCCTCATTTTGGAGGACGACTTGGAAAAAGAAACAAAACACGGGCGTGTTTTTGAACCATTATTGCAAAGATTATTTTCTATACATCAAACAGCACGCCTGTTTTAGTGGTGTGGTTAAAAAAGAGTGCAGCAAGCATCCTCACTAACTTCTACATGAATAGAAGGAGATGAAAGAAGGCTTGATGTTGAGGTCCTCCAGGGTGCTCAGCAGTCGACCAGAGAGGAGGCAGCTTCTAAGTAGACTTGCCTCGACACGAAAGTTGACCAATTTGTATCAGATGTATGATGATATTAGTGGTGTACTAAACTTTGAAAGGTGCTAATATGCTGTTACAAATCTGCTGAAAGCTCGTTACATCTAACAATGTTTTCCTATCTGACTGAGTATAATTAATAATACTGTTGACAGCTCTGGCTGTGTAATTTAACAACGTTCACAAACTGGCAGGACTGAATCCCAGAGGTCTCAGTTCACAGCTTTTAATGATATAATGTGCAGGTTAAAATGGGAGACTTTCACAACTCTGTCTGCCAGATGTCTGATGTTGGTGTAGGAAAAGACAAAGTCGTGTTTCTTCTTCCACAAAACGGACAGACACTGGGATGCAGAGGACAGATCGTTTCCACAGGAGACATTTTGTCGTTGCAGAATGAGCGCAGGTGTAACTAATATCATTAACAGCGGCTTTGTTCTCTTCAAGTGTCCCAGTGAGCTGAGCCAGCATGAACAATGCCGGCCCCCTGGATCTGAAGCAGCTAAATGGACTTCAGCCATCATTCATTTGATTATTTACGCTGGTGCTTTTCCAGCTCTGGCATGTCAAAATGTCTTCCGTGAAAAAGCCATTTTTTTGTTGTTTCTGCCAACTCGCAGAATAAAGTTAATTATCTCCAGCTGAATAAATCTGAGACAGTGGTCAGTTAGTGAAATCAAACTTTCTTTGACTTTTTGAGACGCTGCTGAGTGTGCTGATGGAGTAAGAACTAAAAAGTGTGGCTCTCTCTCAAATCGTGATTCAGCTATAAAAAGAATCCTAATCATTCAGTCCCGCATGCAGCTGTGTCACCTTTTCTGAGCAGCGCTTCACGTCTACAATTAGAGTTTTAGCAGGACTGTGGAGGCCACAAATGAAAAACCCCATGAAGTCAATCAAGTGGACCCGCTCGACTCTGAGCTCATTGCTGCGGAGCTGTTGTGCTGCTGCTCATATATCCTGCTCTAACACAGCAATAATGGCCCTGGCACGAACCTTAATGCTTGCTCGCTGCCACATTTGTTAACATGGAAACACCAGCGGCTCAATCTGTCACCGGCTCGGACTTTGAAAACAGAGCACGTGAAGCTATGCATGGTGGTAAATACAGATACAAGCATGCAACGTGGGTTTGTTTCGTATCGAGGAAAACATATTCATCATAATTTGGTATAATTTGGGAAACTTGATTGAAGATGCTGCAAAAGGGCAACCCTTCACATCTTATGAGTCACCAACATATTTTGTCCAAGCAACATATATCATGAAATTGGTTGTAAAAGTGCATTAAATTATTTCATTTCTTATACAAGCAAAAAGTGCAAAGTGCTCCTAATTGCATTAATGGTTTTCAATAATGAACTAGCTGAAACTATTCCGTTGTGTGCATCAGTACTTTTGCATAATACTGGTGACCTTGATAATTTCGGTCACTATAATCATGACATGAAATTTTTATACTGTTTCATCTTTAAAATGCAGCAGCAGCAGCAGCTACGGGCACAAAGGTGACACCTCGGTGACTTCTCAAACTTCCAGCGACAAATATACGGCAAAGATATTAACATGATAATTAGCATTTCACTTCTGGTGATTTCTGGTGAATATTTAATAAAATACAAGATTTGATCAAAATACCTGTGGGCGAGAAAGACTCCACAATGAAATATTGCTTGTCATAATCAGCATTTACCTGATCAATATTCATCATGCTGCAGATGCTTGTCTGGCGCTCACACCGCCACACAGTTGTGTCTCAAAGCAAAAGGAATATTAAAATCTCTCCAGTCCACACACACACTTATAAAGGAGACAAACAACACACACCTTCACTCCTGGCTCCAGTGGCTGCTAATGCTGCAGTAGTTAATTCACTCTCAGTGAAGCAGCAGCTGAGAGAAATGCGTCTGGTTCAGAGAGGTAAGCCAAGTGTCCCACTGCTCTCGTTAACCAGCTAAATAATGACGACAGTAATGACAGTAACTGTATGACTGGACTGAATGGACACAGACAAGTGACCAATTGAAGGAAACACCTGAATAAATGAGCGGAGAAACAACGGATGCTTCAATTCAATTCATCAAGCAAGTGTCAAAAAGTGTCAGGCTGCAGCTCCATATTATTTTTATTACTTTTTAAAAAATTATTTTCTTTTATTGGCCGGACAAAACCAGACATGTGAAGGCGTCACCTTGAGCTCTGGGAACTTTGAAGGACACTTTTTCATGTCGCTGACTGAACAATGAATCAACAATGCTAATTATAAAATAAACCATAATAAAAACAGCTTATGATTAATCCATTCAATGCGGTCTTTTTCAATATCAGAAAATAGTTTGCCAGAGCCCACGGTGACGTCCTTACATGTCTTGCTTTATCTGACGAACTGTCCAAAACCAAAAGAGAAGACAGAATAACTGACTGAAAATTAGTTAGTTGCAGTCTTATATTACAGTATAACCCTGGAACACTTTATATGATCAATAACTTTGTATTTTGGAACTGAACATGGAGCCAGAGCAGATTCACACCAAGCAGCCGATCTACGAGACAAAGATGTCCACTCCTTCCCCTCGACAGTTGGACAGGTGGACATCAGTAACGTGTGTGTGCAGGACATATTTCAGTGGATGTCACACACATCCAGAGTGTGTGCTGGTTAGCCGTGGTCCTTCAGCAGGGAATCAGTAAAGTGTATTAAGGCTTGTCCTTGGGCAAACAAAAGGCTCATAATGGATGCTGGAATCCACATAATTGTGGTTTATTGATAACTTTGTATTGACGAGCGTCAAGCAGTTTGCCTATACCGCCGTGACTCCTGGGCTTCGCTGCCGTTTTGTTCATCTGGAAAATGTGATGTTTGGAACACAATGGCTAAATGATGCACTGCTGGCATCCTGCACACCCAGAGGGAGGTATCAAAAGCAACGGCGTTAACAGTCCCCGGCTTTGTACTCATAACTGAATACAATAAGACGCCGGCTTCAAACTCTGCATCCAAATGGAGCTACAAACAGCACATGGGCCATTAAAGAGCGAGCTGTAATACGGCCCCTCCCTGGAACACCAGCATCTTTTGATTTATTATTGGGCTAAACTCCTCACTGTACGATGAAGCAGCCGCGCTGATGTATCCCTGGAGACGCATTGCAATAAAATGAACTGCCATTGTTTTCTTGCCGAACTGTACAAATTGCCTCATCAAAGCCGCAACATGGGTCCTCCACCTCTAGCCATTAATCAGTGGGAGAGACGCGGGCGCCGCAAAATGCCTTTGCATTTTCCTGAGCTGAGGAGCGCATCAGGCTGACAAGTGTTGTTGTTCCCGTGTTTTACTTGGGGAGACAGAAAATGAAGATCGAGCGGTGTTGTCAAGGCCAGATGTTTTCGGGCTCAGACGTCTGAATTTACCTCTTCGCACTTTGTTTTATTCAAATGATATAGATTCGTTTTCAGGTTCTGGGAGACAGCGAGAGTTAATCCCTGACCTGCGAGTCAAAGACAAAGACACCGAGCCAAGTGTCTCCTATTAGACACGCCGTAGTTTTAAATGACATTCTGCGATGGGACTCTCGCCACCGCTTTCACCCTAAATATGGAACAGATCCATAAATGAATGACACCACTTTGGGAATAAATTAGACGAGCCGCGGGCTGAATTCTAATGACCGTGTTAACCTTTGCTAACAAAGTTCCATTGACATTCACTCTTCAAAGAGGAACGAGGGAAGAGGGCCTTCTGTAATTTCCACTCCCACTCCAACTGTTCTTTTTAATAATTTCCAACCCTTGTGTTCACAGTTTTTCATTTCTAATTGGGATGAGAGTTGTGAGGACGAGACACTTGAATTTCATTAAATTACCAAAGATGGATTTAATTCTGCACGCCCATGTGGAGCATGATTGCACTATTTTTTGCCCGGGCATGTCTGAGATCTTGAACTCCAATGCGTGTGTGTGGTGTATGGGGGTGTCTTCTCATGATTCAGCTATTGATATCTTGCACTGCTACATGTATGCAGCACAAGCTAAGCGAGATTAGTTCAAATCAATAATTTCCCACTGCACTACTACCCACTGTGTTTCCACTGCAGCAGAGAGGGTTTGCAAAGTGTGAGTTATGCAAAAAGCCTGTGACACAACAGGATTTGAGCTCGGCTGCTCTTATACAACAGAGACAAACAAACAAGCGATCCCCCTGAGCCCCGGCCTGCGTGGCTGGTTAACCTGAAAACACAACGTTTAGACGGGCAACAAATGAAACTTTCTGTGCGGCTGAGTCCTCACGAGCGAACGGGACGCGCACACACAGACTGTTTGTCTTTTAGCTTTACGCCGACTGGAATATCATTACATTTGATAATGAAGCATGCGAGCTATTTCTATGGTTACGGCCATGCTGCACTGTTGTAGGAGGTGTGATATTTATAACACCTGTCTTTTGATCCTGGCATAAGATACACAAACTACTAGAGATGCATCTCAAACTTGCATTTACAGTTCGACTACTACTTATTTTTTTCCCAAATGTGCAGAAGTGTCAGATATGTAAGTTACAGTTCCAGAGTTGAGGTAAAAGATCGAAGACTTTTTCTGTGCACACGAAAAGAAATTTGTTAAAATCCCTGCATTTCTCCTTTAATCCATCCGTCTGACAGGTGTTGTATATCTACATCCTGATTAAACAGCTGGTGACAATCAAAGTGCACCCTAAAATCACAATAAAAACACAATGCCTAAAAACATCCCAGTTCTTGCATGACCTGCATGCTCACCAGACATGAGCATGTTTGGGATGCTTTGGATCAGCATGCACAACAGTGTGCTCCAAGTCAAAAAGCCAAAATCCAGCAACTGTGCACAACCACTGAAGAGGAATGGATCCACATCCCACAGGCGCTGCATGATCAAATTATCAGATTAGCTCCTGGATTGGAACAAAGCAAGCAAACTAAAGGCCTGAAGTTAATGGTCAAAGCCTAGAATGCAAATGGTTGCAAAAATATCACAATAACACATGCAAACTTTGCACACGTTGCTTGAACCATCATATAACACACAAGGAGGGATTATAACCACACACAACCAGATCTGTTGAAATGTCAACTGATGGGAAGATGAACCAATCAGTTCACTTAAACAAGGAAAATGTGGATAAAAAGATGGAACTGTTGGCAAATAAGTCAATAAAAAATGTCAATGAGATGATATGTCTCGGGTTGATTTTGTCACAATGCTCGCTGTCAGTCTGCTCACTGTCAGTACGAGTTTATTTCTGAATCCTCAGACGCTCCCTTTGATTAAACCAACGAGGGCACGGCTGAGTCAAACCGCGCTTTCAAACTGGCTTCATCCCTTCCCCAAAAATCCCGAAAAGATTCTTTCTGTGAACCTCAGCCTCTAAATCCTGGCTGCCAATCCAACTCCAATCCCTTTCACACTGAGAGCTTTTCACATAAAAGAGCCGCTTCCCACCAATTCACTAAATATAAACTGTGATGTCACGCGGCGTGGGCTCTGAAGAGTTATGTCCGGGGCTTGATTGCTGTCCGTTTCCCATAATTACTGTGTTGCACTTGTTGCCCACAGAGCGCGGCTCGTCTTCCGTCGGGGCCGTCGTGGGCTCACCCCTATTAGCCGACAGTGCTGGGAAATCAGCCAGAGAGAGAGAGGGAAGGCGGGGGGGGGATAATGGTTTGCATACGAGTGTCTCACACCTCAATAAACACGGAAAAATGTAAACAGAGAGGGCATTGCTCGTGATTGCAACAGACGGTGACCTCCTGCCTTGAAAACCTGTGCAGAGACGGAGCTTTGTGTCACACAGAAGAGTTAAAATGATGCATTTGCTTGAGCTTCCCCAAGATTTGGCTTATTTGTGAACACGGCTGTCAAATCATCTTTTTTTATCAATTAGATCAAAATGTCAACTTCCTCCAGAAATGTCACTTTAAAAGCAACCTCGGATGAAATCCTCAAAGCGAAGGATTCTGACAGCGAGGGGGCGAAGGGGGGTGAAATGAACTCAAACCAACGTGGTGAAAAACATTAGCCACAGCCGCACTAATCTGGGGCTTTTTATTGCTTCTGAGAGTTACAGTGTAAAGAGTATTATAAAGGCATACACTGGAGATTATGGCGCTAATCTGTTCCGACAACCACACTGTCATTGATTATTAAAGGCCCAATCTATAATCCAGCGGCACACAGAGGGGGGCGCCACGCTGCTGAACAGCTTCTGTAAGCATTCATTCATTCATTGTCGGGAGTCTTAATACAAAGAGTGACAGCTGGGACGCTTGATAGCAAGTTTGTGATGCATTCTTGGACGCAAAAAGTAAGCTCAGGAAGCAAAAAGCAGATTTTTTTCATAAAGGCTATAGTGACATTTTAAAACAGGCTTTGAGGCTCATGGGAACAGACTGTTGCGGTCATCGATTAGAAAGCAGAATAATCAACTAAAACAGATTCAAACGTCGTCCCCGTGACATTAAAGTTCAATTCTGCATTAATCCCATGAAAGATAAAGCCGTCTCTTCAATAGCCCAAGTGGAAACTAAAAGGCCAAGATGTTATCAGCAGAGAAATCGCTCATTAATAATGAACTGAAGACCCACTTAGTGAGCAAAGTAATGATATCCAAGGGGGGATTTATATAGAAAATTAGAATATTTTACTGCATCGTATGTTAATCTGCGCTACAATAAAGCTAATAAAAATTAAATAGCAGCCCATCACTCTTCCAGAG
Source organism: Holacanthus passer (assembly GCA_025331565.1). Taxonomy (NCBI): domain Eukaryota; kingdom Metazoa; phylum Chordata; class Actinopteri; family Pomacanthidae; genus Holacanthus; species Holacanthus passer. The sequence continues at coordinate 108,226 of JAFREQ010000184.1, forward strand.
CAGCCGTGTCAAAAAAAGCACTCTCTCTTCCAGCTTTATTATTTGTGTCATAAAGGCAGAAGAATGACATATGAACTCTTTCAGGACACTTCCTCTTTTGTTTGGAAGACGTGCTTTCGCTGGGCGCGGATGAAGGAGGAGGGGACGCCTGTCGCAATTAATAGCACGCTACTTTTCAGCAGCCTGTTTTATTATGACACGGGCCTATCATTTGCTGGAACGCCAGGAACCTCTGGATGCCAAAGCTCAAGGCCTGGCATCCGTCTCTGCTCCCCAGACACCTGTAACGCCGGCGTCTCCGAGCCCGTCCAATCCGTCCTTTTTCATTTTTCTCCATTAATCTCTCAGCCTAGTAATTCAGTTTTCATTTGTTCCTCATCTCGGAGGCTGGTGGATGCCAAGCCGACGTAGCGAGGCTCGTGCCAGATGACTGCTTAGCGCTCCTCTGATTTTTTTTTTTTTTTTTCCCGCAGACAGGAAGCCGGGGGACAGATTAGGCTAACCGCAATTACAGGAGAACAGTGAAGGGGAGGATTCTCTTCATTTGTTGTGGACCTCGGCTAACCCCGACTAGTATCTGTGCACCTGGTCTGTCCCTCCTGGGCCCCTGTACTTCACTCAATTAGTGTGGATCCTTTATTGCACCTGTGCCTCTCGTTCGGTCTGTGCCCTTTCTCTTCCTGACGATGGCAAACATCCAACAGCACAGCTTTTATCACTGTTTCTCCTCTTTCTCCTCGACTCTCAGATATTTAGACTGCGAACAGATATCAAAAATAGATACCCTGAAAGATTCTTGCGGCACTCGGGAAAACACATCTCAGCGCGCCACTTCCTGTGAAATCTAATGACAGGTGACTGGGTTGAAAGCAGTGAGGATGATAAGGAGAAAACCTACTTCAGTCGAGTGTGGCTGCCAATCTTATTTTTAAAAAGGGGGGGCGTTTTTATATTCCCATCCTAAAAATAATCCCTGTTGACCCCTGCAATCAGTTAGAGAGAAGCAGGCGTTTTTGCATTACACATGATGCATCGCTGGGAAAAGAGCCGGCCTCCCTTGTGATTCACACATTAGAACAGCACCGTGCATTGGCCCATCACGTTCAGTTGGCCTTGAGGAACTGACTCCTACTGACTCTTTATCATGAAACACAAGCCCCCGTGAAATTGAAGAAAACACAAACTACAGATAACACAAGCACGGCGCGTAAATTCACTACACACTCGGCTGCAGAAAGCCAGAGGGGATTTATGGACAAGGGAGATGACTTGCAGTTACGCTATGGGGTGTTTAAGTCCTTTTGTGCTCGCCGTAAAAAAAAAAAGAAAATACACACCCCCGGTTTGTTTTGTGCTGAGGTTGTGTTTGTGCTGTCTTTTGTTGGAGGCTCGATATCAGGAGCAGGTAATAATAAAGTAAGAGAATATCCGAGTGAGCCGGGGCTGTGGAGCTGCAGATACACACACGGGTGTTAGCAGATTGTATTTTGCTCAGAAGTTTTTCTGCACAAGTAAACAATACTCACTGATAATTTGCTTTTTTGGATGTGTTCCAATCACATCCTCGCTTGTGAAAGACTCTCATACCCAATCATGATACTATCACCTGTTACCAATGAACCTGTTTACTTGTGGAATGATCCAAACTCGTGTTTTTGGATCAGTCCACAACTTTCACAGTCTTTTGTTGCTCCTGTCCCAAATTGTTTGAAACCTGTTGCTGTGTCCCACCGTTTTTGGAATAAGAGACACTTTGATTTCCCACTGGCAGATTTTAAAAGATGGTAAAACTCTGCAGAGATTTGTTCTTTATCAACAACATGTTGTGTAAACTAAAGGGTTAACACTTTCCTTATTTCCTCTGTGTAATGCACGATTAACTGTTCAGCTCATATTTAAGTCCACAGCGCATCACCTGTCTCCTCATCAGACGATAAAAGACAGGTAATTTTGGAAATCACAGCGAACATGGTCCCACAAGTGTTTTTACCGTATACCCATGGGCTATTATAATGAGCAACAAAACACCACAGTAAAAAGTGTTGCACAGCTCCATAAAACCGCAGGTGACAGTTAACTACTGAGCCAGAGAGTGAGGTATAAGGAAGCATAAACAAGGGAGGATGAGCTAAAACAACAATAAAATATGGAGCATAAAAAACATGAAAGTTCAAACAATAAAACAGAAGTCAATAAAATGGAAAAGGGAGGAAAAGGGAAGAGTTTTGCATGAAATTTGATTTGCGGCAAGTTTCACAGCTGAGGATCCCAAAGTGCCACTACACATACAAATTGTAGGTTAAGGTCACTGTGGTATCAGCAATCAGAGAATTTCACATGTGAGATACAGATTTCATTATCACAGCCTGGGTGTCACGGGTCTAACATTTAATTTGTCTAATTGTCACTAATTCATCATAATGGAACTGCTTGATAGTCAGTAATTATCAAGCAATTACATTAGCAACATCATGTGCATTCAGGTTTGAAAGATGTAACCATGGCAAAAACCTACATCCAAACCAAACTCCATTATTTTTTTTTCACCACATCTCAGTCAACAGATGCATGACTCCCATTTACTTCAACATGCTAAAAGTACTTGTAAGCTACTTTAATTGGGTTCAGTAATAGAGGTAGTTACACAGCTCGGTAAAACACAAGCATCACAGCCAATTGAGAAAACCCTGCGGACCAGTTGAGCACAGTTCCTCTGAAGAATGTGGAAAAATATAGAGAGTGGCAGTGAAAGCTGCTATAACTTAACAACAAGTTAGGATCACCAGCAGGTCGAGGCTTCTGGGAGACTGCTCGCTGTTAGCAAATACAGCCCGGCCTGTTATTATAGAGCCCTGGCTGTTCTCATCAGCATTCACTCTGGGGAGCACCTGCTGCTGAGGTGGATGCTCCACGAGTTATTGGATTGCTAATCTCTTCCTGGGAGGCCTTTTCAGCCAAGCGGACAGATGAGGGTGGAAAAGGCAATAAGCCATCTACGGGGAGCAGCTGATGATAAACTTGAGTGAGACGGCGGCAACAGAAGGAGGGTGGGAGGAGGTGGTGGTGGGGGGGAGGTGGAGGAATGAGGAGCGTATGTCCACATACGCCGCGGAGGATGGCTGTCTGGCTTGCTGGGACACGCCTGCCTCCTGATTTTCTTCTCCACAGCCGCAGAGTTATTGCTTTTATTTGAAGACCACTCCGGCTTTCTCCCTCAATAGATCATAGCGCTCGATAAAGTGACGCGTGGAGGGGGGGGTCTGCATCTGCATCTACATTGCATGCTTCCTATAGCCTAAGCTGATCTCCAGCGCCGCTGATTGCTCTCTTAATGGTGATGAATGCACAGGAAATGGCGAGCCGAGCGCCACAGATTCGGTGATTGAAGGGAGATATAACTCTCCATCATGGGAGCCGTCCGGCATGCGGGCAAGGCGTCGCACAGAAAGCACACTGTTATCGTGGAAACACTAAAATGAGCAATAACAGTCCAATAAAAGGAATGGGCTCACAGTTTTACCTGAGAAGACGAAAGGTGGAGGAGGCACAAAAAAACTTTATAGCTCATTTGCCTTTGACTCAAACTTCTAGGTGCCAACCACACTTGATATTAACAGCTGCTCCACATATCTAAAGTGCCTTTAAGGCCCCTTTAGAGAACGATTCTGGGCGGATGAAAGTTGACAATCATGAGAGGAAGTTGAAATGTACGGTCGTCAATCAACAACAATGGTTCTGCACAGTGGGACACTAATGGCCGAGTTAGAGCTTGGGCCCGACACAGTCTGAGCCGCTCTCCTCAGCCTTTCTGATGTTCTTCCATGCAGAGGAGAGTCAGCGCTGAGGTCAAAGCTTATTTTGATTTTCAAACCATAAGAGCAGCATCTTGTCACAGTGCTACAATCACCAGACATTCATCACACAATCTGACATGTGCTCCACAAGGTTTTGTGCAAAAGGTCTTGACAACTGTTGCCATGAAATTTGGTACAGACATTCATCCCTCCCAAGGATGCAGCTCCAAGTGACAACAGAAGTCACTTTTCATAGAGAACAGATCTAGACTGGACTCTTCATAACATCATTTACACATAGCTTTTTAAGGAGCGCCGTCATCAGTCAACATTTCTATTTGTCCAATACTTGCATGACTAACAACATTCCCATCAGCCTCAGTTGCAATCAGCTAATGTCTGCATGCTGAACTACGATGGCAAAACACTACACCTGCGAAGCATCACCTTGTCATTGTGAGGAAAAGCGTGTCGAGATGCTGATATCAGCAATTAGCTCAAAGCACTGCTGTGTTCAAGTACATCCTCACAGAGCTGTAGACTCTTAGTCTGGTTTCATCAATACACCTTGCATAGAATTATAACCTTTGACCTCCATGTTGATTTCCAATGTTGCTGTGTATAATGACACAGATGAAAAACACAGGGTTTGAATTGAGTTATGGTTTCATTAACTGACATTTAGAGGTCAGCTATAGTAGAAACATCTTTATTTAACAGCTGAGCTTTTCATCATCAGCTCTGAACAAAACGCTGGTAAACTGCAGCTTTCTGCCACACAACTCTTCCACATGTCCCATTTGCCATGCGTGGGGACAGCTGTGTGCTCGGCTTTGAACCTGCAGGACTATTGTGGCATCTTCAGGCGTCACAGCACATCAAACACATCTCGCAGGCTGCAGGGAGTCAGAGCTGCAATTCTACGAACAGCAAAGCAGGACTATCATCCCCCGGTTCATTACACATGGGCTGTTTATATTCAATGTGAATGGGAGACCGTCATGGCAGCGGCAAACAGATGACGGTGACAAGCTGTCCCGTGTTCTCTCTGCATAACAGGTGATGTGTGTCTTTTATTACGCGACTTTGGTTATTTTGCTCTCCATAACATGACGGAGCCGGGGTGACACAGCATCGCTGATAGCTCGGCTGAGTTAAATGACTCTGCGACAAATATTTTCCCCACAGCGGATTCTTGCAGGAAAGGTCATCAGGTGTCCGCGATTGAGCCGACGCTGCTTTTCCCCCTCTGGCAAGATGGATGATGACAGTGACGAATGCACGAAAAACGATCCGAATGTCGAGATCACCTGCTGAGCTGGTGAGCGAGAAAACATCCAATCACTACATAGACACATGAAGTTATTTTGCCTTCCTATTCTACATTATTGCCTTGTTTTTGTTGCTTTCAGGTGCAATTATGAGCCTCATTATCTTTCCGGCGTTCACTATTTTTCTGGGAACCTTCAATATAAAATTAAATCAGTGTTATTCGAAGATGAATCCCTAACTAGACACCAGTTAAAACTCATTACAGAAGATGAAAATCATAAACAGAAATTAGGGGTCTATATCGCCAAAGTAACAAAAACCTCATTTCAAATTTCTGCCAGAGCTGCACACTGAAACTACTAATTCCACTCCACATGTCTATAAGTCATCACTGTGAACACAAAGTTAATGCACGTCTGTAATGTGGATACGCTGCATATTAATGGCCACTCTTGTGTGAGTAAAACCCATGGCGCCGGCAGCTGATTAAATATGAAAAATCATCCAGAGAATGTAATCAACCGCATCAGCGTGGCCATCATGCATTTTTTTTTTTTCCGTGACTAGATATGACAGACATTCCCGAAGTGATCTAAGCAGATAAAATGATCTTTCGAGCTCGAGCTTCATACAAGTCGTTCATCATCTTCATGTTGCAAAGCATGTATGCAGCCGAAACTCAGCGGCTAATGGAGTGCAACGTATAGTATTCAAATCTATATGCAACGTATTTGCAGGCTTTTCTGCAAAGATGAGTGTGCGTTGCTCGCCTGGAGTGCAGAAATAACAAAACAGTGCCCCGAACGCCTGAGAATAAACACGCTCCAAGAAATGATTATACCAAACAAACCTCAAATGTGTTTTGCCTCTATCCCCATGTCTTCGCCGGTGCTCAGGGGGAAGAATTGTTTTTCTTAACCCCTCCGCCACTATGAGAGCACAGTCAAACAACAAATAAACTACGTCTGGTACAATAAATAAGAAAGAAAAATTGAGCGTGCAGACTCGCTCAGATATGCTCCCAGTGCAATTGTCGGCGTTTCAACCGCACAGGCCTTTGTGGTTATCATAACACACATCTGCTCTGTGTTGTTTTGTTTCTGTAATGTAGAACGAGGGCTGCAGATTATTCTTAAATTAATCACTTGGTCTAAGACAAATGTCAGAAAATGGTGAAAAGTGGCTGTCGTGATTTCTCAGAGCCCATGTGGAAGGCAAACCATAGATGGAAAACCAGCAAATACTCACATTTAAAAACCTGGAGGTGTTGATTTTTTTTGCATTTTTGCTTAAATGATTGATGCACTATAAAATTGTTTCATCTCTCTGCACCACACACATGCTATCTTCAAAAAAAGGCCACAATGAATGTATACACATAACTGCAATGATACCTGAACAAGTACATGCACTCCACTTTTCTTCAAACACTCAAACACTAGTTGGTAAAATATAAATTGAAAAATAGAACAAGAGCAAGAATATGTGCTGAATAAAAGCCTTCTCCTATTATCATTTAAGCAGCTTAACTTAGAGTTATTTGACCTTTTGAGGCTTCATCGCAGCTGTTCCCAGGCAAGAAAAGGAATAAATGAGACAAACTCTCAGTACACACAGTACAAACGCTACAGAAACACTCCAGTCCTGTTGTTCAATGGTAATGAAGTGACTATTCAGCTCTGACAACTGTGCACCATCTATGCAGCCATGTAGAGATCACAGGCCTCAGATGCAGCTTCATTGCATCTAAAGTCTCTAACAACATCATCCTGAGTCCTCAACAGCTTCAGGACTCACTTCAGTAAGGTTTCAGTGGTGTATCTGGGAAACAGGGCACGCTTGTCATCATGGACATAAATCATTAGGTTGTGGTGTTTTTGCAACTTCAGTGTAAAGAATTGTGACGTTTACAACTTCAAATCCAGTTTCATCACAATCTGTCATCATAGTCTGTCCATTAGTGCCTCTTTCTGACACTACAGGCATCTGGCAAAGGAAATTTAACAGGTGATGCATGCAAACACAACAACACAGCTGTCAAATGTCAAAGATTGAACATGGCCGACCACCTTGACTTAAACATTCTAGGAGACTCACAATGGAGAAGACTCACAACAAAAGGGGGGAGCAACAAGTCGCTTGCTTAATATTTATCTAGCATCCTTCATATTAAAATAAGAGCTTGTGTTGTCTTTGATAACTTGAGAAGGACGAGTACTCTGCCTCAGCACACTGGTGTTCTACCATATTCTGTGACCCATCAGATTCTGTGACCCGCAGCAGTGCAACAACCATTTCACCTCCAGGTAACGTCCTGTGCATCGTGCATGCAGGAAAATCCACGATTTATTGAGTTGACATTTGCTGATTTATCGAGTAGAATTAATGTTGTTTCCACCGTGTTGTTTTCCTTGTGCAGCTGTAGAAAAGCCCCTGAGTGAGGAGCAAATGCGGCGAGAGGAAAAATGAGTCAGCACAGGGTTAATAAATATCTCAGAGCAGAGACAAACTATGTGGTGAAAGGCCTTTATCCCCTCAGCATAATAAAATCTCTGTGGTTTAGGTTTGACAAGGAGTGAAATAAAAACAGTCCATGATTAAAGAGATAAGAGATAAGAAAAGTCTTCCACAACAAACAAACTACCACCATAAGATTTAATAAGAGATTTGAAAGGATTCAGGTTTGATAATCAGATTCAGATTCTATAAAATGCAATCAAATCTTCATTAATCAAATTTCATTAAACCCACAAGCAAAATGCAGAGCTGAGATGATTAGTTGATTAAGAGACTTGATCAACATTTATCACAAACTATTTGGATAATCTATTAATCATTTAAGCAATTTTTCAAGCTGCTTACATGAAGATTTGCCACTTTTCTCTAACTTATGTGATAGTAAACACAATATCTTTTTGGACTGTTGGATCAAACAAAACAAATCTATGATGGGTACTTTTCAATAAACTTTAAACTTTTTGACTTGCCTAATCAACCCCTTCTAATTTCCCAGGAAGTAATTCATCTTTTTTGCAATCATCAATATTGAGAGCTGAAGCATAAATATGAGTGTGAATCCCTGAGGCAGCCAGAGTCGGATATTGACTGCACTTCTCTGACATGTTCCACCAAAGTGAAGCACTGCTTTGTGTTTCAAACGGCGCAAAAGCCTCACATGTACAAAAAGTGGAACAGAAACTTGTGAGGTCGTCCTTTGCAGAGTCGACGAGGATAAAAGCACCTGTGGTTCTCAGCACGTCGTCCCACTGTGTGCATACAGTAACCTGCAGCTTCATTTTTATTAACAAGAGCGGATCAAGATCAACGTCTCAGCTGTTTGATAGGAAACATCTGTTCAGTCCAGGAGACCAGCTCAGAAAGTGTATTATATAGCTCTGTCAGTCTCATGTAAATATATTTTTCTTTTTGCTGTTGAGTCAGTTAACAAGACCAACAGGGATAAGATGGGGATAAGTTTGCTGCGCATTAAATCTGCCTGCCCTCAAAATCAATTTGGTCGGCATCATTTTGAGAGGCAAATGTCAAATTTGCATACAGGCCTCGAAGGATAAAGACACTTATGCGCAAGTGTATCAAACATACCTGCAATAATTGCTGCGTCTAGTTAGAGGAAGATTAATGATCGTCTGTATGTTTGTGCTCATATAGGAGTAGTCTTTAATTAGGCCTGGGAGTCAAACACAATTCAAATGGGTTAGTCGGGTCCAAAGAAGATTGCACTCATTGAGAGCAGATGCTGATTGAAATCAACCATGCACGCAGCGAGATATTAATATCACCTACAGAATCGCCAAAAGCAGAGCCAAATGTTAGACACACAGCCTCTAAAAATGAAATAAAATATCGCTTCTGTGGCGACTGAGGGGTGAGCTGCTCTCTCTGTACTTAATTAATTTAGCTGGAGAACTAAAAACAGCATGACTTTGACTCCTCATCCCGAGAAGCCTGCTGCATATAAATATCAGTATGGAAGCATGCTGAAGAGGATTAGAGGTAGGGAGGGGAGGAAGCCATCAAAATGGAAAGGTAGAGTGGAAGCATAATGCTACTGTCCAAAATGTCTTCCAAAAAGTCTGGAGAAAAACGGCCTTCTTATTACAGCGTGGATTTTGAGACGGGTGCTTTTGAACGTGTTTCATAAGCCACAGGGTTTCCAAAATGTGCTCAAACAAAATGGCCTACATAAACTTTCAATTCACAACCTCAAAATTAGAGTGACAAGGTATCCATGCGGCGGCAGAGATAAGGCGGAAGCATGCCCCGACACAAAGCTTCCTGGTTTTATGTCGATAAATTCAGTGCACTGGGAGGCCAAACAGCCCGTGGAGTTACACAGGGAGACGGCTGATAGGGTCCATCCCCCGCCATTTGACCACTTCCGATGAAAAGCCAATCATCTACTTGACCGAAGGGCAAACTGGGAGATGGGAGTAGTCGCGGCAGCCAGGCTTGGCAAACCGGCACAGTCCCGTCATCAGAACCCAATTAAAAAAAAAAACCCAGGGCTCGGAGACTCGGCTCTGCACTCATCCCATGCCAAGTGTGGTGGCGGAGGGGGCTCGGCAGGCTTTACATCAGAGCCTCGCGTGTGGAAATGGGAAGGCTACGGCAGCCAACATGCAACCACAGCTGGTAGAGTATGAGATAACAGGATGCGGGGGATGCATGGAGCTAGCACAGCCCCGCTCTCCCTGCCTCAAGCCGGCTGTGCGATACGACTACTGCCGTAAAAATGAACGGCCCTCAGAGCTGTGCACGATGAGAATAAAATGCAACTCAGCACTTGAGTGAGAGTCGACAAAGCTCGGCCTTATCGTCCAGCGTGATCACCCGGCTGCTTTATCAGACCTCGTAACTCACCTCATCAACCTGACCAGATTTTGAGTCTTTTCATATTGTGCTGGTTTGCTTTCTTCAGCAAAAACAAAAGAAGACATCTGCTTGCTTATTACTTTTTCATCTCTTATCATTTGTCATTTTTGTAAACAAAAGCCGGAAAATGGATGACGACACGTGTTATTTGGCTTCTCCTCGGCAGTGCTATTACTTAATCTGTGGCATGTGTCAAATCAAATAAATATAATCAGATATAATACAAACAAGGAGGCTGTTTATTGTTTTATTCATGTGCCATGTTGAAAGAACTGGTGGCTAAAAGAAATCAGTCCGATCACAGCGTGGTGTTGTTGGATTAGAATCTATCATCTGTGCCTATGGAGTCATACGTGGGACCGGGGACACGTGGGGCTAAGCTCCGGCCAACGAGATTATCAAATGATCCAATAAACTTTGGCCGGCGGTCACAGACATGATCACAACGCGCTAGCTGAGCTCGACAGATGAAACGCGAGGGGCCGCCTGTGTAGCTTTCCAAAACCCTGCTCCGCTGAGACTGCGGGACTGAAAGCGAGAGGCCGAGGAGAGGGAGGAACAGCGCAGGTCAGAGCACATCAATGTGAAACCAGCGAGCGCCCTCGGAGGAAGAAGGGAATCAGAGAGAAATCGTGCAGCCGCACATCTCGAGACCTTATAAAAGATGACAGCCTTGTAAGTTACAGCCTCCTCCTATCAGTAATTACAGTGTAGCCAGGAAGTCATAAAATCTAATGCATTGTAAATTATGAGTTGTTACACAGAAACCATTAATTCTGCATGAAAACGGGCAACTGGGCAGTGCTCTCCTCCGCTGGTTCGCCTCCTCGTGTTGCGATTAAATTGAACAATTTGGGTCATTAATTATTCAGGAAGAAGGCCAAGTGAATAGCAATGAACCCGCAGAGGGGATCGGTCTTTTCGTCTGCCCCCGTCTGGAGAAGAGGTCACAGACAACAGTCCCAGCGCCTCCTGGAGAGACGCTCAAGGATGCTTCAACAAGGGAGCATTTAAGAGGATGCTGCTGCTCAGACAGATGGAGAGTATACACACCGCTATGTCTTTATTCTCTTTTTTTATATATATATATCTATACATACTGTATGTAAAGAACGATACTTCTGTGTGCTTCTGCTTTGATGCTAAACTGCACTTCGCTGCCTCAGTACTCCAAATAAGTTGAATCTAATGCTATCTAAATCCAAGCCTGCTGTAGATACTGTATCCATGCATATAATGTACACATTCATGTATATAAGTAGCACATTAATCATTCAGTGTTTATTCCTGCACTCTTTGCACTCTGCACCACTGTACTCTTGTATTCTTGTTTACAACTTACAGTTTGATTTATATATAGACTTTGTATGTTGTTGTTCATTGTTGCTTTTTTTAACATATATAAACTTTACTTCACCTACTTGTATGTACATAATAGTTCAAAGTTCTCTGTTCAGATTTGTTGTTCTTGAACAGTGAAAGAACAATAAACCGGAGTCAAATTCTTTGTATTTGTGCACATATTTGGTCAATAAAACTGATTCTGATTATCACAGCCAACAATTTCCTTTTTTGTTTCCAACTCACAGAATTCAATTTACAGATGATGAACTCCACAGCTGCCATCTTAAACTTTCACTTGCCACAGCGCTGCTAAAACACTGTTAATTATGGAAGTTAGAATTAAAATGGTCAATATCAGACACTAGGGCTGAACGACTATTTTGTCAGATATTGTGACATGACTCATGATTTTATGGGAATAGTCTTTTTGCATGCATACATAAAAATGATGTAATTGATGTTTGCTGGGGTCTGAACCAAACAAGCATGTTCCCTTATCTCTCTGCAGCACCACAATGCTTCATGTATAACATGATGATGTGACACATGATACCTTTATCAAAAAACTGCAGCTCCTGTGACTTGAACATTGCACTTGCATCATATTGCAATAATATTCCGATTAAGCCTTGAAAGACAAACTGAACATTTGTTTCGGTGACACTGGTGCAAGGACATATGATGCTACATGCACATGTTGACTTACATGTTACTCATCAGATATCACATTTCCTTCTGTGTCTATTTAGCATTTGTCATTCTGTCACTTGAGCAGCACATAGCAGTATAGTAAGTTTGCATGTGCAGAGCTGAGTATTGTACAGTAGCTTGTATTCAAAGGGAAAAATTCAGCCTTGAATATCTGAAAGTCATCCATCAAACTGTCAAGCTCAGTGCAAAGTGGAAGCATTGTAATTTATTTTTCTGTGCTCTCCATGATTTCTTATGTTTCCCACAATGGCTGGATGTGTCTAAACCCGATGATGCCAATCACAAGTGGTCATGTTACATAGCTTGCTTGCCAAGTAGTCCACGGACATTTGGGTGAATCTATGATTGCGGCCGTGCCCCCTCCTCAGCTGAGAGATTCTTTCCTGCCTGACAGTTGAAGGTTGACGCTAAAAGATTTTGAGTGGCACTAAATCCTGAATAGGATAGGAATTAAATAAAATAAAAAGCTAAATTCAACAGGAACTAAAGCAGCAGTTTCCAAAAGAGACTCTGACAAAACAGCATATGATCCCCAAGGGCAGGAAAACCATTGCACGTGGAAACAAACAGCAGCCCACTAAGTGACAGATTTTCTCGTTAAATCGTGTTGACAACGAGCACAGTGGAAAAAAACATAAGTGCATTGAAATTGTGAACGAGTTAATAAGCCGGTTTGTAATACACATCTTCTATTGCACTCTTTACAAACGCCATTCATCACTGTCACATACAGTTTATCTCATCTGGGAGCGAGGTGTTGCACCATAAATCGAATTTCCAATCACTTCCAGGACTAAAATATGATGTAATTAAAGCGAATCTGCTCTTCCTGAGGGAGATTCATCTCAGCTCTGTTTCACACTATGAGCGAGAAAGGCATCAAATTGTTTAGTGTGAAACCTTTCAAAAGATCAATTCTGTATGTCACCTTCACCCAATAACTCTGACAGGAGGGATGCCTTCACATATAAGCCCCCCCACATGAGGGTTAAATGAGTTAAAACCATCTTATTAGATGCACACCCAGGGGCTTGCTTCCTCTCACAGGATATCAATAAGGTGTAGCTCACAACACAGCAGATGTAAACAGCCTATTTATAGATACAAGGGCTGTGATCCAAAGGATTTTAATAGCAATTTACTACTAAAAGGGCTTTTTTTTTTATCAAAGGTGTAACTCATTGATTTTTGGGAGCTCACAGGCATCAAAAGGAGGAAATTCTTCGGGGCTCTTTCCAGTGTTGCAGCGGGAACTTATTGACCCACAATCATCATCATAATCATTTTTTAAAAGACGAACAGCTGCGGTACGATGAGGAAGGTATTAGCCGCCATCCAAACGTCCTTAATTCTGGAAATAGCTTCTCAATCTGAGCATTTGTCTAAGCTTTAGCGACAGAAAATTACTTCTATGAAGATCCAGCCTTATCAAATGGAGGCTTTGCAGACACGTTACACTCTGCCAAGAGAAAAATGGAAATTGTAAGAGCAAGTCAAGCAAGCTGAAATCAATTAGCGTCTTTGGGCTTTCTTTTCAGAAACACTTCTATCACCTCCAGTTCACCAAACCAGACCTCCAAAGCCATGTTCATAACTGTCATCTGAAATCATCCATGTGTGCCATGGACCCATTTTGATGTGTCACTGCCTAATTGAGATTAAACCACTGCATTTCAATGCCACAGGAGATGAATGGAAAAAGAAGGGGGGGGGCTGAAATTAAATGGAACCATTTTTTCCACCCCACGCTCACAATATCAGTGTCTGGTTGCGCGCCAGCACACAGGCTTAAATGAGGAACTTTGGCAGGGCTGCAGGTATTAACGACCCAGGCGGCGTTGTAAGGTCGAAAGCCATGGCGGTCACAAAAGAGACGGCCGCTCCGAGACGAGAAACAGTGCGGAGAAAGTATTGATGTAACCACTTCAAGGGGCAGTGTAATTCCAGAAAAGGAGGATCAGTCCTGTAGGAGGGGAGATGCGTTTGAGATCCGTGGCATTCATGTTTCAAAGCAAGTGTCAGAATAAATCTCTAGGATGGATTTTCAGAGGCTTAGGCACACTGCTCACAGCGAGCAGAGACACTGGCCGTGAATTGTTGTTATGACCCATTGACAACAAGGTAAAATCCCATTGAGCAGCTTGCGACAGAGGGGGGTTATATCTCTGCTATCCATTTTTACTGTCCCCTTTCACTTCCTGGGAGAAGAGTGGCAATATAAGTGATAAAGCACAGCGTGGTGACACTCATCCCTTTATGCAATGAAACAGAAGGCTTGCTGGATTTTACTAGTTCATGTTAAGTGACGTGGATTAGCAGCCAGATAAATCATTGTGCCTGATATTAGGCTGCAAAGTGCACGGCTTTATGAAATGCACAATGCTCTCATCTACTTAATCTGGATTTATTCTGTCTCAGCCTTGCCCTCTCTTTCTCCCACACACACATAAATGCCAATAATAATAACAGTAGTGGCAGACAAAATGCAACTTCTTATTCAAATGATGGCATGCACTTAAGAGGACACATGAAGTGGAGGCTGCAGCTGCAACCTTCAGCAGCAAGTTTAAAATGCATTGCAAGCCTTCTTTCAAAATTACATGCAAATTTGAATGCACCTGCAAGAGGTCATTCATAAAAGCCAGCAGCAGATGATGGACTTTGCAATCACAGTCTGCACAGCGGCAACAATCAGAGCACAGAGAGCGAGCGAGGATTAAAAGCAGTATTTTCCAGCAACATACCGGCGTCGATGTCCCCACGTCCCCCGGCTCGTCTCAACTTGTCCCGGACGCCGGTGCTCCGTCCGCTCCACGCCGAGCTGCTGCCTCCTCTGCCCGGCGGGGGGAGGCAGCAGCTCGGCGGAGGAGAGCGGCCGACCAATCAGAGGCCGCCTGGCGGGGAGGGAGGGGGGTGCAGCCAATGGAGGGGAGCTAGGAGGAGGAGGAGGAGGAGGATGCTTTGTTTAACGGAGATTGACTTTCAGCATCCACATAGTGGCTCAGTGATCTGATGGCATCCGGGCATCAATGTAACTAAACATATTTACTCAAGCACAGTACTCAAGTACACATTTGAGGTACTTGTACTACCAGGGCCATTTCTAGCTTTGTGGGGGCCCGGTGCAAGATGCTGTTTGGGGGCCCCTACTTTGTCAAACTATGATGGAGAGATTCCTAACCCTTTAGATGGTCCACTAAGATGCCACAATCAATTACACTTCACGAGCAAAACAGGCTACAGGCTCCTTAAGTTACCAAAGCAAAATAGATCATAAGCACATATTCCTATTTTATAATTGCAGTGAAGTTGCACTGATACAGAAATTCATAATCTGTTTTTATATTAAACATTGTAAAAAAACTATAAAGCATGTACGCAAATACAACGTTGTCACTTTTAAGAGGTTTCTGCATTAATTTACACATCCTACTTGTTAAAGTAATAAAACGAAGATAAATGATCCACTGCCACAATAGTCCAAAATAATCAACAATATGCCCAATATTCATCAATCACTTAAAAATAATTAGTGTTATTTATAAAGCAGTAGCACACTTCTAATTAGAGGCCTATAAAATAGACACTAAACTTAATAAATTAATCCTAAGTAATCCTAAAGTAATGTTAAGTGTCAAATATCTGAGAGACAACTTCCGCTGGACGATGACAGAGCAGACAACAACAACAACAACAACACTCCCTCCCTGCTAGAATCTGAATAACCAGCTCAGGGCTCAGGGCTCAGTCAGTCAGTCCCATGGCAGGACAGCACAGTCCTTTCACATGTGACATGTTCATCTTATTTTAGACAACTTTCATGAAGCAAACACTCAAGCTGGGTTTATGACGAACAAGTTCTCGCCAGCTAACTAACATTTATCCGAGGCTAGCCGAGCTAGCTAGCTAGCAGGACAAATAAACAAACTTGCTAAAAACTCGGCATTACACCTCCCCCATCCACCCACATCACGAACTAATGCCTTACCTTTATCCTTTGTACGTTTTTCTTCCTCCGTTTTTCTGCTCCACCGGGATAATTTCTTTTAGATGCCATTACGGTGTTTGACTTGTTTAATATGCTCACTAACGGGAATGATGGGTAGCTGTCAATCATCCCCATCGTACCTGTCGGCGGCCGCTACGTCACTCACTGGGTGACAGCGCAGTCCAATGATTATGGCTTTATTATGCAAGCATATAAGGGATATAATAAACACATGAGATTGCTACAGATAAAAACAGGTCATTTTAATTCTCCTCAGATCAGGCTGAACATTGAGCTTTGGGGCCCCCTGGTGGCTTGGAGGCCCTATGTATTTGCGTAGTCCGCATATAGCAAGAAACGGCTCTGTGTACTAATATATCTCAGAGGGTGGAATGTAACTAAAGATATTCATTCAAGTACTGTACTCTAGTGCAAATCTGAGGTACTTAAGTATTTTGCTCTCATATCTCTTCATCCTTTCTACTCCACTACATCTCAAAAGTAAATATTGTACTTTTTGTTTCATTACAGTCAGCCTATGCAACAGCTATAGTAACTAGTTACTTTACAAATTAGGATTTTTACACACAAAACCTATGATAATGTTTACTACAGCTGTAATGTTGGGATAATCATTTTATGCCTTTAATAAAGAGTTGACAGGAGATGAGGGGCAAGAGAGAGGAGGGACGACATGCAACAAAGGTCCCCGGTCAGATTGAACCCAGAAACACTGCTCTGCAAGATGGATTAGCCAAAATTATCAGGGTGAACGATATCATCACACTGTTGCCTCGAACGTTCCTGAAATGCCACTATTTGAGCTGAATTCTAATAAAATCAAACCATGCCTCAGATTTATCAAACCTAACAAGCAGAGAACAGTGAACTGAATGATGCAACTTTGTGTAACTCTGCAAAAGAATTAATTTAAAATATAACAGAAAACACTACAAACACGACCAGGTTGACCAGGAATTACTTTAAATGCAGACTCTGGATTTGTCCTCCCATCTCTTACATTTGAATCATATTATATCTCCTCAGGGCCACTATAGACAGAACATTTGCAGCCACCATAACTCTTTTATAGCACATATAGAGATGTGATAGTTGTGATGTGAGATGTGATGTGATATAGTTTGTGAATTTGCCCTTTAAGCTTTGGTGATCTTTCAGGCATCAGTCCATGGGTAATGTGGTTAAAAGCATACAAAATTACATTTACTTTGGATTGTCGATGAAAATGTTACAGGAGAAAAAAAAGTGCCCAATTAAAAAGATGCCAAACAGCATTTCAGGAAAAGAATGTGACTTATTGAACCAGCAGTGCTTCCCCAACTTAAAGGAAGTGTCAGCACAATGTAGCATGACCCACACGCATTTGTAAAACCATCACTTTTCTGACACTAAAGTAGTTTTTGCTGGAGTAATTAACATCGCAGTATATTCTCTTTGCAGCCAATTACCCCGTGAGTTCAAGCTGTAACTGAGGAGGGGAAAAAAATCTGTCAGAGGTGACAAAAGCGACCTAATGGAAAAATCTGTAACTCCTACAACAGACCTGCTCTATCAGTGAAAATCAATATGCCTTTCGCCAAAGAGATCTCAGCTGGACTGTGTTATCTAGGTAGGCCATAGATCAAACTAGCCAGCCACACAAAGAGGATACAGCCAAGTCCCATTACTGCTCCCGCATGTCCGTGCACTCGCTGATTAAAAAGCCATATATTGTCGAGTTCATGAAGCTTTATTTCAACCAGAAGACATAATAGAAATGAAAAAAGGGGAAATCTCTTTATTCAGACACAAAAGAAAGCCGGCAGCCATTCAATCAAAGAAAAACACGCTTTGTAATTAAAGCACATATTGCAAATTTTGAAACTATAGCCCTTTTTGGATCAGACAGATATGCATACGAGAACAAATATCTTCAATCACTTTCCATTTTTCTGCACACCAGGTGCATTCAATCAAACAAACAAAGCGAGATATAGAATAAAAGAGCAGAAGTATCATTAAAACTCAGTACAAAAAACACTAGATTAAATCAGAGCAGTTCATCTCTCCATGGACGTAAGTGTAAAATTGCATGTGGTCAACGCTGCCTGATTATTCGTTAACTGGGCTGAATTCATGAATTGTCGCTGTCGTCGTCATCGTAGTATCTGTTCCTCTTGATCTGCTCCTCCACTGTCAGGGCGTCGTCGTCTTCGTCCGCCCACAGAGGAGCGCCATCCCTGTCTGTGCTGCATTTCGAGACAAAGCTGTCACCGCTCTGGTCGTTTCCCCTCACGTCTCCCTCTCTCTCCTCCATCCCAAAATCCAAAAGGTCATCCAGCGCCGACACAAGAGGCGTCTCCCCGGCAGATTGGCCGAAGATGTCGGATTTGAAATCAGATAGCAGGCTGGAGCCGCTGGCACTCAGGCCGGCGAAAATGTCCTCGAGGAAGCTCGATGTGCTAATCTTTGGCTCGTCGGCCTTGTTTTTGAAAGCGAACGCTCCCTCGCCTGTCTCTGCAAAGAAATTTGTGTCTGAATAGCAGTCTGTGGCTTCAGTACATTTGGCACCGGCTGGCACAAAAGCATCCTCCCTCTGTGCCAATTGCAGCACTTCACTTGGCATCCATTTTGATTCTTCACAGTGATCAGCTTGGGAGAAATCTGTTGCTCTAGTTGTAGCTGTCAAGAAGGGTGACTGATTTTTCTCTCCCTCATCCTCAGTAAGCTCTTGAAACAGGATTTCACTGTCGAGCAGTGTCTGGCTATTATTATTATTGTTGTTGGAGTTAGCATTCAGTGCCTGTCCTGCCGTCACCTCCTCATCTATTAACGTGACCTTTACCGCCTCCCCATTGTTCATGCCGTCATTATTTCCCTTATCTACCTCCTCCTGGCTTTCCTTCTCACCTGCTGCACTTTCTATCTGCCCGCCGTGTCCATTTACTTTCACTTCCTCCACCTTTCCTCCACCTCTCTCTTCGCTCTTATCCGGCACTTTCATGCTTGCTCCGCCATCATTCCCTTCGCTGTGTTCTTTTTCTTCCACTCCAGGGTGCACTTCAGAGTCCATTTCAGGGCCCACTTGTGCCACGGCCTCAGAGCCACTGTTTGACTCTGTGGTTTCTCGAGTGTGAGTAACACTCGCCGGTTCCTCAGCAGCTGCTACGGGGGAGGCCGGAGCATCAGGCTCTGCTGGAGTCTCTTCAGGCTTTCTCACATTCTCCATTAAACAGGTAGTCTCTTGCACCTTGTCGTTTTCCTGGGGGCCATTTTGCACTGTAGCGGTGGGAGTATCAGTCTCTCTTAATGAAGGCCTTACAGGCTGATTTAGGTGTTCGTTTTCCTGAGCTGAGCCCTCCTTAGGGGGCCATGATGGCTTAACCAACTTCAACTCCTCTTCGATGGTGAAGGATTTCTTTGGAGAATCTGATTGAGGAGGCCACACTACAGAAATCTTACTTGAGAGTTTTTTGTTTTCACCTGCTGATTTGTTTATGGCGTTATCCTCAGTAACTAATGTGCTCTGAGCAGTGGAAGATCTGGAATCCATGATTTTCTTTTCAGGCAATGGCGATTTGACTTTTGTCTTTTCAGCTGGATTCTCCGGGCTCTTGTTATTCCATAGTTCTTTGTGTGGCTTCTGTCCAAATCCCTCGTCATAATTTCCTTTGGACTTGAACAGTTGCTTGTAGTGGGGCTTGCAGTACATTCGTCCATGGAGAGAGGCGTAGTTGCCAAGACTATTTAAAGAAAGGAAGAAAACAAGAGGTTAAAGTGTTGCAAAGAAAAAAACCCATAAGAAGGCTTTTGCTCTGTAAAACGACTTCACCTTAGTTTGCCTCTGCAGTGTTCACAGCGAAAGCAGCTTTTATGGAAGTTTTGTTTGTCTGCAATCAGCGATTCCATGGGGTACACCCTCTTCCGACACACCCTGCACAGTTCGGACTCTGGAACTCGAATTTTCTGCAAAATAAACGAGGCAGTGTTTTAATTAATTTTAATTTACAGGTTTGTAATTTCCTTTTAATTTCTTGGAAACAGCCATGTAATTTGGTTTAGAAAAGATGCTCAGTTGATAAGTTTCCAATTAATTAATTCCAATTAATTGTCAGTGTAACCTCTAGCTTTTTACCCTTCAAATGAAGCAGCATTTGCTCGTGATTCCTCTTAGTGTGGATGTGAGAGTGACCGTATGATTAAAACAATTTTTGGCCTTTCTTATTGCTACAGTTATCTTGTGACCCCTCACATTTATCTTGGGACCACTTCAGGGGTCACGACCTACAGTTTGGGAACCACTGATCAAGAGAGTGTTTTGCTGAACACGCCCACTGTGGACATTGAATCTCCCTTCATTTCCCAAGACTTTCTGGGTCAGTTGTTTTAAATATTAACATAAGAGTAGCACATAAATGGCAACATAGAGGGATAAAAAAAAAGCTTCCAATAATAAATGAATTCATATCATCTTGGCTTTAAATAGAGCAATTCCTATTATATCTATAATTACAATCAAATTACATGGCTCTTTCCAGGAAAACCTTCTCGGAAATTGTTAGGTGATTAGGAGATTACCAAGAAGGACAAAACAAACATTAATTTAACTGTGTCATGAAGGGTGACAGCAAATAAAATAAAACAGCAGTAACATCCACATCTTCACTGTATCAACACAGAGTGGATCCTTCTAGGTGTTAGAAAATACACTGCAAAAAAATGTAAAACACTGTAATTAGTATCACCAGAAGAATTGCAATTTTTTTTTTTTAAACCAGCTTGTTTTTGAAGGATTTTCATATCCACTGCAAAAGCTTGTGTATGTATTTACATCAATGTTTTCAAAAGTGACTTTATTTTGGAATTCACTTCACGAACATGGACGAAAAGGTGAAACCTTATTTTCGACTAAAGACTAAAGTATTGTTTTCTTCCTGCAGAAGACATTTCAAACGGTTCTCGGCTGTCTCACAGCAAAAAGAGAATCATACGCCCAGAATATTAGTTCAATATGTTCACATCATTGCCAGCTTCTCACATCAGAGGTATGAATAAACAGGACAAAGTGCAACCTGTGAATATTAAAATGTGTGAATCTGACAGTATCTAAACTGCAATGTTTAAAACCAAAGAAAACAAATCAAAAGAAATCATGTGATTATAAATACATGTCAAACCAACGTTAATACTTTCTTTCCACACAGTGCAGCTGATGCCTTAAACTTTCCACACATGAAGCATGTAAACACACCGTCATGCCTGTTTAGTATCCTCATGCCGCACAGCTCGGTTTACCCGTCACGACAGTCTCCTGCTGGTGCGTAACAATCTGTGAAGTCCTCTGCTCTGTGACACTGAAACCCAGGTTCTGGAAAACTCCTTGGCTCTTGGCCCACGACTGCTGGAAGTTTCTCAGCAGTTCCTCGGTGGAGGCCTCAGGGGGCACTGCCACTGTTGGAACGCTGCCTCTCACCACGTCAGCGTAGGATGGAGGGCTACCACGGGTCAGGGAGCTCCCAGAATGCATCTCACTCCTTGTCTCGCTTGTCATGTTTCCGAAGTCATCAATGCTGCAGAATTGCTCAGTGACTGCTGTCATTTCAGAGTGACCCACCGGCTCAGAATGGGCTGATTCAGGCTCCCTTCTTTCTATTTGTTCTCTTAGCTCTCGGGCTGCTTGAGAACTATGTTCTCCTGTCTCAAACACATCCTTTATTGCTTTGACGTTGAATGTCGGGATTTCTTCAGTTTTTGGGGTATGTGGGTCGACGTCTGCCTCCTCTGTGTCACTCTCTAACCTTTCTGTGATGACAATAGGCTCTTTTCGGGTGTAGACTTTTGGTTGTGGAGATTCAAATCTGTTAACCAGCTTCGACAGGTCAACTCTTGGGAGATCCTCTTTCAGAAGGTCTACGGTCACTGCCTCGGTGCCTTCTTCAGCATCAGGTCCCAGACGTTCAGGGATATCGATGGGATCCTTCCGAATGTACACCCTGCTCACCTCAGCCTTCTGCGCCTCCTCGAAGAAAGACTTTTTGTCCCTCACCGTCGTCATGGAGTCCACCATTTCTGCCACATCCATCAATCCCTTCTCATTTCTCTCTATGGGAGTCTCCCTGTCGCCACATGGGGATGATTGCTCTCTTTCAGCTGCGAAAAACTCTGGCACCGGCATGGGAGGTGGAGGGGTCAGGCCGCGAGAAAGTTTGGAGGTGGTATCCCTAAGTTTCATCAGCTTCTCCGAGCGGCTCAGGGTGGGAGAAGGTGTGGCCCTGCTGAAGGTGGATGTGGGCGTGTACGACTTGCGAGGAGGAGGTGGAGGTGTCCCGACTGATTTGTATGGGGGAGGAGAAGGAGTCACTCTCAGCGGCGAGTCTATCTTCCTTGACTCAATGCTGATAAAAGTGGGTGACGGAGTGCGGATGCTCGCTAACGGGGAGGACACCCTCTGATCCACCACCTCACTCCGCTCCTGATGCACTTTGCTCCCTTGAATTGACTTTTTCTCCTCCACCACCTTCTTTTCAGTTTTAGATGATCCGATACTAATTTTTGAAATCTTTGCAGTTGCTCCACTAAAAACTTTTTTGTCTGGTTTCGGAGCCACTGGCGGTGGAGGCAGTGGTTCTTCCTTTTCTTTTTCCTGCTTGTCCACGGCTGTCAAGCTGTCCCCCAAAAAAGTGAGCTTTGCCTGAACAATATTTTTCACATAGACCATCATTTCTTTCAACTTTTTCTTACTTTGCTGTTTAGCAATTTCACTTAAATTCTTTTTCTCATCCAAACCCATCACCCAGTCAGGGAATTCGCTTATAATCATCCTGACAGCGTTGGAGTCTATTTTGCTTGGTGTGCCCTCAAGCTCTTTTATTTGAGCGAGCAGCTTCTGCATCACATTACATTTCTCTAAATTTGTGATTTCCTCTGAATTAGCTTCCTCTTTATGGGCCATTTTCCCTGTCCCTTTCACAGACACATCCTTAGGCTCACCTTTGGACTTTACTGCCTTTATCTGCATTTTATTTGTTTCTGCTGCTTGTAAATTTATTTGCTTTGTTTGCATCTGAACAGCCTCTTGCCTCTGATGGCTTTGCTGTACCACACTCTCAGTCATGACCACCTCCTCGTGTCTCTGAATGTGCTCCGTCTTCATGCTCTGCTGACTATGGGAGACAGATACATGGCCTTGTCCTTGATGACTTCCTGCAGATGTTATCTTTGCCATCTTGGGCATTAAAACAGTAACTGATGGTGACAGCTTTACTTCAGTTTCATTCTTTTGCACCTGCTTTCC
Organism: Holacanthus passer; assembly: GCA_025331565.1. NCBI lineage: Eukaryota > Metazoa > Chordata > Actinopteri > Pomacanthidae > Holacanthus > Holacanthus passer. The sequence continues at coordinate 131,522 of JAFREQ010000184.1, forward strand.
CTTTTTCATGTGAGCTTCCACTTCAACTTCCTTTATAGGCAGGGTCATCTGACTTTTCTTCTCCTTTACTTTCATTTCTGTTTTCGTCTCAGTCCTTGCTGACGTCAGCTGGCTGCTTTCCTGATTCATTTTTGTTTCGCTTTTCTGCGACGCATTACATTTCTCTTGCTGTAACTGCATTTCACTTTTCATCGACTCCTTTTGTCCCAAACTGTCACATTTATCCTCTTTTTTCTCTGTTGGCATCTTAAAGGTTTTCACCTTGAAAGTTGGAGTTACCTTTGGAATTTTAGTGGGTTGAGAGGGACTCATTTTTCCCTCCTGTGTCAGAGGCACATTAATATTCTTTACATCTTCAGCTTTCAATGTGACCGCCGTCTGGCTTTGAAGATTTACATTGTCCTGGACAGCACTCTGTGTGGCAGCGATAGACTTGATGCTGGATTTCTTAATAAACTGCTGCTGCTCTGTGACTGAGGAAGTGACCACATTTGAGCACGACTGGACGTCAACATTGGAGGCCTCATGATGAGACTGAGAGGCAGAAACAGTGTGATTCTTGGGTGCGGTTTGACTCTTTTTAACAACATCAGTTGAGGTGAGTATTTTTTCTGAAGAGTGCTCACTGGTAACATGCTTCTTATCCAAGGACGCGTTTGAGAATCCGGCTGATTTCTTATTTACCACTGAGATCGAGGGCTTGCTCAAAGGGATCTGGGAGGGGGGTTTCTTGGCAGGTGAGCTTTGTGCTGATATTCCCTCTTTGGAAACTGTTTTGACTTCTTCCATCTTTTCTTTAGTCGCTTCTGTGACCACTTTTTTCTCAGCACTCTGTGTTGCAGAGAGCTCAGCACTGGCAGCAGAGGAGAGTATATTAATTGGGGGAGAAGTGGGAGTTGTGACGTTACTCCTCTCTGTTTCCTCTTTCTCCTTCTTTTGTTGTCGAAACCTTTCCTCTGCAAGCATGAGAGGGGTTTTAAATTTGCGAGCATAAGGTCTAGACGTTGCTGTCGGAGCGGGTTCAGGAGGTGGAGGCAGTTTAATCGGGGGGACAAACACTTTTTTAGGAGGCTGTGGGCTTTCTTTTTGCATTGGTTTCACCGCTGGGATGCTTGGTATTTTTGTTATTGATTCAGACTGAACCTGCTTTCTTGTTTCAATCTGTTGAGTTGTTTCCTTTTTCACTTCCTGAACTTTAGCTTCTTCCTTATGGTCTGTTGATACTATTGTGTCTTGATCAGGAAGGAGCTGAGGTGGAGGTGGCGGAGGAGTTGTCTGCTTTTTCTGCCATTTGGGTTTAACTTGCATGGGCTGCTTCTGTGTTTCTGGTTGCTTGGGCACTTTGAATAAAGGTCTGCCGATGGGTTTCGCCAGCTTTGCAGGGGGAGGCTGAGGCATTGCATTAAGCTCTTGCTGCGAGGGAGGTGGTGGGAGAAAATCTTGTCCTCCCACAGAGGCAGGAGGTGGAGGAGGTGGAGGAGGAGGGAAGAACTCTGGCTCAGACTTCATGCATTCCATGGGAGGCGGAGGTGGCGGAGGTGGGAGGTCGCTGTCCTGCCTCATGATAGAAGGCCGGGATGTGGCGGATGCCGGGCTCTCCAGCACTGGTGATGGCGGCGGAGGGAGGGAGAACTCAGACTCCGAGGGTGGAGGTGGCGAAGAGGGAGGAGGGGGGAAGTGAATCTCCGGTTTCGCTTTCTTAATCACACCCTTTCCTTTCATGTCAAGGTTACGGTAATCACTCTTCATATTTTTGATGTTCTGCTTTTGTGCGACAGCCTTATTCTCTGTTTGCTTTTGAGATGTTGACATTTGCTCTGATGCCGTCACATTTTGCTTGTGCATGACAGTTTTCTCCATCACTGTAGTCTGCACCTGTTTGATTGTCTTTGTTTCACATATTTGCTTGTTTGAAATATTTGCCTGTGATGTGCTTTGCACTTCTTTCATCACATTCACATCAGCTGTTTTGGTCTCCGTTTGATCATTATTAGTCATTTGTTTATTCTTTATTATAATAGGCTTAGGAGCTTGTATTTTCTGTGGGGGCAGCGCTTTCTGTTTCTGTTCTTTCATGCTCTTCTGTTGAGAGGCCCCAGTAGTATTGTCTGTTTTGGCTACAGTAGCGGAGTGGTCCTCTTGGGTTATTACCTGTGTTTTCACCGATTTGCTTTCCTTGTGCCTCTGTGTGTGCTTCTGTGACTCACCGCCCTGAGAAAGGTTTTTCACAGCGGGGGCTGGATTGACTGCTACACTCTCACTCTTAGCTTCATGTAAGCATTCATGCTCCACTTGTTTTACAGTTAATGGATTTTTCACGGGCACTTTTGCTTTCTTAGGGGGATACATACGTTTCGTATTTGAATACTGCTTTCTTTGCATTAGACACTTTATTGTCCCTTGGACGTCCCCTTTCACTACCTCCTCTTTTTCCAACTGTGTTGTCTCCTGTCCTTCATAAAGGCATTTTATGGATGTTTTCACATCTCCTTCAATGCTCCCCCTGCGCTGCATCCTTGGAGACGTCGTTGGCTCAAGCAAGAGCTGGATAGTGGCTTTAACGTCCCCTTGCTCGCTCACTTGATGCTGGTAAATCTTTTTCTCGCTTGATGCCTCGTGTAAACTTTGCATGGCCGTGTGGATGTCTCCTTTGACAATCTCCTCTTTTTCAACCTCTTTCACAGCTTGTTTCGCCTCCTCCAGGGACTTCAGGGTCCCTTTGATATCACCTGGCACTAAATCCTCAACAGTTGCTTCTGTGGTGGTGGCTGCAGATTTCTCCAGTGACTCGAGAGCACCTCTGATGTCTCCCCTGACGATTTCAGGCTTTTCCATTTCTTTGGCTTGATGCTGAGCCTCCTCCAGAGACTTCAAAGTAGTGGGTAGGTCTCCCTTCACCACCTCCTCTTTCTCTATTACCACTTTCTGATTGATGGCTTGGGTCAGTGAATCCAGAGCTGCGCTAAGGTCACCTTTAACAATATTCTGTTTCTCCAGGTTTCTGTAGGTAACAGTGGGCTCCGTCATAAAGACTTCAACAGTCCTGTGTACATCACCAGGAACTATGTCGTCCTCTGCCACGGTGCGACCTATTTGCTGCTGATTCTTCCGCAGCAAGATTTTGGTCTCTTCAATGTCACCACCTATGATATGCTCCTTTTCCACCTTTTCCTCAACTTCATCTGGTTCGTACTGAAGCTGCTTCAGGTAATCCAAGGCTCCTGACTCAATGCATGTAGAGTAAAAGCTGACATTACCCCTTTCCGTGTCTCCGACCCTTATCTTTTTAGAGCCTTCTTCTCCTGAGTTGGAGAGAAGACGATGAAGAGTCCTGCTTACGTTGCCTTGAATGATATCCTCTTTCTCCATGCTAGCCCTCTCACCTTTATTCAACAGGGAATAGATAGTCATCCTCACGTCTCCCTTCTCATCTTCTTGAATCAGAATGCCACGCTTGGAGGAGCCCTCGTTCTTGAGCAGGCTGTTTATGGCCTCTTGAATGTCACCGCGGATAATTTCCTCTTTCTCGACATTGATTCCCTTTTCCTGGTTGAATAGCTGCTTCACTGTGGTGTTGATGTTCCCCCGCTCCTCCTTGTCAATAGTTATCCCCCTTTCAGTGGTCTCCCTGCGGTTCAGGAGGTTCATCATTATGTTGCTCAGATCCCCTCTGATAATCTCTTCTTTTTGGATTTGTGGAGCCTCTTGACTCATGAGTTTATACTTTGCCATGCGGACATCGCCGATTTCATCTGCCTCAATAAGGATACCCTGTGAGTCCACCATTTTCTGACAGTAAAGCTCCTCGAGTGTCTCTTTGATGCTTTTACCTATTATTTCTGTCTTTTCCATTCTGCTCTCATTGAAATCATGGAATGGAGTGGTTTCAAATAGCCACGTTGTCGTCTTCACATCGGCCTGTGGGATTTCCTCCTTGGTGACAACGAGCTCTGTGCCATCCGTCTGTTTGATACTGTCAAGGGGCTGCTTCTCAAAGAGCCACACAGACTGTTTGACATCCCCTTTCATTACTTCCTCTTTTGTCACTCTTTCCATGCCATCATACTCAGCTCCTTCGCCATGGATCTCATCAATTGTGCGCGTTTCAAACATCCATGTGGCAGATCTGACGTCCCCTTTTTGGATTTCGCTCACGCTAACAGTCCTGATGTACTTTTGAGACATCTCATCAGTCTCAAATCGCTGCTTGTTTGTCTTCACATCACCGCCTTGGATATCTGCAACTGTTTTCGACCGGACTTTTATTTCCTCTGTAATTTCATCCAGAGGTTGCGTTTCAAATCTCCACCTTGCAGAGCTAACGTCTCCTTTGTTAACGCCTTCCTCAGTCACAGCTTTAATGACATAGACCTCCTCTGAATCTCTAATTGAATCCAGCGGCTTTGTCTCGAACAGCCATCGGGCCCCCACCACATCTCCTCTCATAACTTCTTCCTTGGTAACTGTAGTTACTTCATGGTAATGACCCTCTTTGTCACGGATGGCATACAGCGGCTGACTTTCAAACATCATGGTATAATTTTTCACATCTCCCCTCTCTATTTCATCTCTACAGATACTAGTGAGTTTGGAAATATCAGTTTCAGTGGACTCCTCTTTAATTTGATCCAGAGAGAACGTCTCAAAAATGAAGCGGCCTTTGTCAACATCACCCCCCTGAACATCTGTCACAGTTCGAATCTCCCTTGCCTCATCACGGATGGCGTCGATCGGCTGATTCTCAAACATCCAGGTACAGTTGACCACGTTTCCTCTCTGGATGTCCTCGGCCTGCTGCGTCTTCAACCTCTGCATTGTTTCCTCAGAGGTGGAACTCATAATGTCAGAGGAGCGATTCTCAAAGATGTACTTCATCCTGGAAACATCGCCTGACTGGATGTTGATTTCTGTGACCCTCCTGAAAGAACTGCTGTCCTCTCCTGTGATGTTTTCGAGGTTCTCAGTTTCAAAGAGGAAGCGAGCCAGTCGGACATCTTTTCCTTGGATGTCCTCTTGCTTTACAGTGCAAGTTTTCAGAATGGTCTCAGACTCAGACTCTGTATGATCGCGTATGTTGTCAAGTGTTTGGGTTTCAAAGAGCCAAGTGCATGTTTTGACGTCACCTTTTTGCACTTCCTCAACATCGGTCTCGCTCTTCTCCACCTTTTCATACAGAACATCCATTGGTTGAGTCTCAAATAGCCACCTGCAAGTCTTAACATCCCCTTTCTCAATTTTAATATCTTCCTTAGTTTTATTTTCTTCGTCCTCAAAATTATTGAAAAATTTAATCTCATCAAGCTGTTGAGTTTCAAACAACCACTTGGCTGTTTTGACGTCCCCTGACTCGATCTCCTGTTTGGATATACCTTTTATGATCTGAAACTTATTGATGCTTTCGTCAAACTCATCAATAGGACGTGTTTCAAACATCCATCTGCAGCTGCGCACGTCTCCCTTCACAACCTCCTCACGCCTCACAGTCCTCACCTCATGGTAGTGGCCTGAACTGTCTTGCATAGCATACATAGGAGTAGATTCAAAAAGAACTCTGTTGGATTTGACAGATCCACTTGTGACACCTTCAACTTGAATTTTCTGTGCTCCTTCACATTTACTTAAATCCATACTTTCAAACCTTTCTTTATAGTTTGTCACATCTCCTTTGTCAAGAGCTTCAACATTCACAGTTCTTGTAATCTCCTTCTTCTCCTCCCTTATATTCTCCAGTGGCTGACTTTCAAAGACCCACTTTTGATGCCTCACGTCACCCTTTTCTTCCTCAGATGCAACCATTTTCTGAAGTTTTCCCACTTCGAGCAGTTCTTTCAGATTTTCCATGGGTACTGTTTCAAACAGATGTTTTGCTGATTGAACATCACCTCCTACAATCTCCTCTGAAGGTAAAGGTCTCGCATTGGTGTTGTCTTTCAGAGTATCCATAGGCTGAGTCTCAAAACCAGACAGTGCTTCCTCACATCAGCACCAATTATTTCTTCCTTTTGCATCCTGGAACTCTCCCATTCCTCATCCTTAATGCTGTCAAGAGTCTTTGTCTCAAACAGCCATCTACCTTTGTTCACACCGCATTGAATGTTGTCCTCCATGGAAATGCCACATATAAGCTTGACCTTTGCAGTGTCTTTGTTTATTATATCCAGGGGCTGGGTTTCAAACATCCAGCGTGATGTCTTGACATCTCCTTTCTCAGTCTCCTCCCTACGGATGGTGGTGATCTCCAGCATCTCTCCTGAATCCCCCCTGATGACACACATGGGCTGGGTCTCGAACATGCGAGTGGTTGTCTTCACGTCCCCTTTGATCTCTTCCAGCTCGGACTTCAGGTTCAGGAAGTGACTCTCCTCAATGGTTTCTGTTTTACCCAGGGAATCCAGATGCTGGGTCTCGAAGAGATATCTAGCAGTTTTCACATCCCCGCCGGCGATGTCTTTGGTGATGACAACATCTGTCTCCTGCTCATCCTCTTGGTAGATCTTATTCAGACAATCGAGTGGCTGCGTCTCAAAAAGCCATGTAGCAGTGCGGACATCTCCTCTCGCCAGATCGGTTGATTTTTGTGACTGCTCAACTGAATCAGAAGTTTCTGTCCCCAGAGCATCCATGGGCTGAGTCTCAAACATCCAAGCTGTGTATCTGACATCTTTGCCAGCAATGATTTCTTGCTGAGCAATATTCCTCACCTCGTTCTCATCTGGGGTTTCATCTTTGATCGTATCTAGTGGCTTGTTTTCGAACATCCAGCGCACGGACTGAACTTCACCTTTAAGGATCTCATCCCATTCCACTGACTCTCTGTCAGGGCTTGAACACCTACTCGGGCTGTTGCCGTCATTTTCAAACATATAGCATGCCTGCTGGACATCTCCCATTTCCTCACATTCCAAGTCCTTCATTTCTGCTTCAGTGAGCTGACTCAAGTAGTCTGCTTCGAGGTTCTTGCGGACCTCTGGATGAATGTGCTTGTAGAGGCGCTTTAATTCAGCCATACTCTTGTGTTTAAAGTACTGCTCCTTATTAACAGTCTGCTTGTGTTGGGAGGCAGACTCCTGAGACTGGAGAGAGACATACTCAGAGGTTTCTTGTAAATCCTGCAGCAGGTTTGAGGGCGGGGGAGGGAAATGATCTGTCATTTCATAAGCCACTGACGAGGCAGACGTTACTGATGAGGCAGTAGCAGTCTTTAAGGTGGAGGAGGAGGAGGTGTCATAGCTTGTCATAGCTGAAGCTTTGGATGACTGGTTTACTGGTACCCATTGAAACTGGTTGAAATCCACATCAACCTATGGTTTGTAAGTGGTTTTGGTTAAGGAGAGAGGGACAGTGAGGTTCAACTTTCAACCTTGAAGAATAATTATTATTAAGAGTTACTTCAATGATTTGTGCAGTTGAAATTACAAATAACAAACCTAATTTGGATGTAAATGCACAAATACAGACACATCTTAAGTCTGTCAAATCTGGACGTTTTCAGTTATGCACATTACTGACTTCATTAAAATATTTATTGAAGATCATTTTAAGTGCAGACAGTAATGTGAGTTCTTGTTTTAGTCTGGCTTTTCCTTTTAACACTGAGGAAAAAAAGTTTCAGACTTCTGGCTGCGTAATGACATGAGGTCTTTTATCCAATCCAATTTACTCTCCATCAACTCATGGCATGCGCAATTTCCTTTTGATGATTTCATGATGTGGCCTCATCTTCATACTGATACCTCATAAAAAACCCAAACTAACATCTATTTAGATAAACAGACAGCATCATTACCTTAATTTCCTTGGCTGGTGCAGCTTCCTCAATCGTTTTTTCGTACTGCTGCTTCAAAGCCTGAGTGGAAACCTTTGGTAGGTCCTCTCCTCCGACGAGCATTACTGAATTAGACACAAGAAGAAGGCTGCCTCATTAAGTCATTCGCAGTGAGGGAGCTCAGGGGGATTGGAAAGAGAAATAAATCATTTCATTAAAAACCTGAGTAGTTTTCATTTTCTGAAACCATGCAGCGGTGATTGCCCAATTTCCACTTTCCAATATTTTACCTTCCTGACTTTGCCCTGATTAGATTTGCTGCTATGCACTGAATAGAAAATCATCTGCAGTCATTTTCATAGCTCATCCCTTATTCAGCAGTAGTAGGAACAATCATTAATATACAGGACACAAGCAGTGCTGTGATAAAAATGTGCAAATTACAATATAAAAGGCATGAGCAGAATAACCTGTTTCATTGTAATGGTTCCCGTAACTGGCTGCCACATTGTTATGGTGGACTCTTTCATCACGGATCACCTGTGAAAAGATGGTGGAGAATCATTAGTATACTGGCAACTGCACTGCAGCCTCCAACTGTTTTCAATCAGCGAGAAGTTAAAGGCTTCACATGAGGCTAATTTTCTATACAGGGCACATAAAGTGCAACGAGAAGTTCTGATATAGCCGAAGAAGTCAGACTGGGTTTATTAGCAGCCTGTCAGAGGTGGGATGCTATCATCCGGCTGGTGACAAATGGTGAGTGTAACAGCCAGTACCTCTTGTTGATTGTGAAGGAGGGTTGTGGAGGGAGCGACCTCTCTGGCACTGCTTCTCACCGTCACCTCTGAGGAGCTCGACATCTCCTGTCAAACAGAGAGAAATGGGAAACACATTGAAAACACATGCACACACACACACGCCGTGCTTTTATCGCCTCATGACTGTGAGCTGGAAGAAACAGCTGGAGAATAATTAATTTTTATATTCTGAAACCTAATAAAGCCCCTCTGTGGCCGGTAACAAATGTTTTCTCATTACAGAGCTGCTTCCTGGGGAACTACTAACTTTAAATTCTGCTTAAAGGAGGATTTCATGCTGGAGAGAAAAAAGCAATAGATTACAAAATCTGTACGAAAGTGCAGCCATTTTGTCCGGTGAGATTCATGCAATTTGAACGAGACGAAAGAGAAATAGAATATTGGAGCTTGTATCATCTGTTATCATGAAAGATACATGGATGGGGTCTGTGTTTTTGAAACCACTTGTGTCAGAATAATAATCTTTTCCTGATGTACAGCTGGTTTAAAACAGACCTCAGATATTACACCTGTGAAGAGAGTTTGCCGTTGTAGCACAGGCGCAAAAACTCGATCAAACAGGCACTTCCCCTCACGAACCCCGATGCAAAATTTAGCATTCAGCAAGGTCCACGTTCGCTCGATGAATCCACTCTGCTTCCCGCCTGAATGAGCAGATGGGGAGGATGCATAGAGGGGTGGAATTGACCTTACCGGGATCCGGTCCCGGCCCGCTAACGCACTCCGGCATTTTCCTCACGCGCCAGATGACAGTACGACACAGACGAGCAAAGTTCAAGGTGCCCTCTTTGATTTGACCCACAAGAACGGCTCAGAGTTGCAGGCAAGTTTTTCCAACGAGGAGCTACAGCAGAATGTAAATCATTCATGTGGCATTCATATATTTCCTCATTTCACACAGAGCTTGTGAAAGGAGAGGACGTTGGCACTCTGTCTTCCCGGCTTTGAATAGAAGAAAATGCATATTCAATATCTGAAGATATTATGACATATGTGCTTCAGCCTCGGTTCCTTCAGACTCTGGCTTTATGAGAAAGTTGTTTACTGTATGTGCAGACAAAGCTTAAATGTGACCTTAAACCAAACCATAAAGGAATGATTTTGATCAATAGTGGAAGGCTACTGCTTGTGCCACAATTAAAGATGGAGGATGCAATAATAAGCAGTATTTCTGAATGAAGCTGTACCATAAAAAATGATGATTATACTGAGACCAAGCTGAAAAATTTAGTTTTAGTTTAGGTCTGTGAAGGTTCTCAGTCATCCAGGTCAAGGTATTGAAATAAGAGTTGAATCAACTAGGCTTGGTTCAGGATGTTTCACTTCTCACCTCACTGAATATCAGCCTTTAGATTTATTTACATGGTCTGTAAATCGATCAAACTACTGTTAACAATCCTCATATTGGTCTTTCAAAAACTAATTTTACTCTGTAGCCTAATTAGAACATATGAGATTATAAAACTTGCAGATGGTTTAAGTTTGCAATTAGTTAAGCAATTATCTTCACTCTGCAATTAACATAGCTCCTGCAGAATCCTGTGTGGAGAAGATTTTTACAAACCATGATTACGTATCTCACCTGGACAGATCTCTGCTCGAAATGAAACTGGGTGACGTTGGACTGAGAGGAGGATGAGACGAACTCCTGGTTCTCAAACTGTCTCTTCACGCTGGCCAGGCCACCAGGCAGCGAACAAGCCTCCGACTCATCCATCATCTAGGAGCAGAAAACAGATAATATGAAATCCATCTGTGTATTATACATTAAATACTCTGTAAGCCTACAGCTGATGTGAGTTTTGGGATATTGGGCTTGACCTCGGTGAACCCACCCACTCTCATTGATTTTGAACATGCTGTATTCACTTATGCAAATATAAAGAGTGAAAGGCATTATGCTAATGATTTTAGAAGCATCGGCAGTGTTGATGTTCTTTTAAATGCAGCATGAACACAACATTAACAATGGAGACGAGATAGCTCCTTTACAATCCTCTATGTGGCGCAAAAAGCAGAAAGCAAGGTAATATACAGTAAATACTTCCTGTAATGCTTGAGAGACAAAAAGAAGTCAAATGTAAACAAACAGGACAAACTAACATTTTTGTGATACGACTAGCTGAACAGAAATTATGTGTTTATGTCTGACGGAAAATTGAGAAATAGCAAAGATGGCATCCACCCAATTTTAATGGATTTACTTTTTCCACATGTGTCCTGCAGCAAAGAGCAGAACATCAGTAGAAAACGTAGCCTTTTAGATTAGTCAATTTAATGGAAGAAAAAAAAAAAAAGCTATTCAACCCTTTTTTTATTGAGCTACGGAAGGAACTATTCCTTAAAACTGGAAAATACAAAAGCCTGGTTTCTTTGCAAAGAGGAGGAGGAGAGACTTTCTAAATCTCATCAGTATGGAGAAGGCAGTCTTCATCCTACGAGATCTGGGCAAGAATGCGCACTGACTATTTGATACAATAATCTCCTTTTGGGATTGTCAATTACTTTCCTAATAAAACATTTATATGGAGGCTTCTGCATATAAAGCTTCTTGGAAACTGCAATATATATGAGAAGCTTGCTGCTGTGTGTGTGTGTGTGTACAGTATGTTGAACACATGCACCCCGTCACCTTTCCTTTTTAATGCAAATGAGGGGCAGAATGCAATTTGCAAGTTATTGCAGAGGAGTTGGGGCCAGTGACATTTCATGGCAGGGCACCGCATTATCAATATTTTACTAGATGAGGGCACAATGGCTCCATTGATACCACATGAAATCAACATCTCTCATTAAAAATGACTGTTGCAGACATAATTTCCACCTGAACATCCATCAGGCAGGTTCACACAGCATCTAGTGTCTCCTTTATATTTAGTGTAATAATCTCTTGGTCTCACTTCATGGCTCAGAATCACGTGAATAATTACAATCAAAATAGACTCAAACTGAATTCAACCATTTCTCCTACTTATTTCAATTGTCAATTACATTTTGAGAAGAGATGTAAAAAGATGGAGATTGAGTTTTGCATCTTTTGTCTCGCATTAGCAACAAAAGCACTTTGATTGAATTGTTTTACATTATGTTGCTTTGTTGCAGAGATAAAAAAAAAAAATCAATACTGTCATATCTGTATGGAGACAGTTACCTTAGATTAACTAAAACATTCATATAATCGCTGTTTAGAGTTCTTTTATGAGGAGGCAAAGATTGTGGTTTTGATTAAATGTTAATTAAGTAAACATGTCCTGTCTCACTCCATGCTGCGAGTGCCTAAACATAACCACAGTGGCAGCATCAACATTTTGTGATTTTGCATTCATTAACATCTGCTCAGCATGTTGATGGAAGCCGTAATCAGGCTGGCATTACATTTTGCAAATAAGGAATATATATACATACATACATAGAGTAATTTGTAGGGGTTGAAAGAGTGGACTGAAGAGGTCTGCTATCTTTAAACACCTTGTCATTTGTGTGTGGACACGCAGACAACAGCTGCAAAGGTAAAGAGGAAAAACAAGATTCCTGTGCTGACTCCCTCTGGAAACCAGCCTCCCCCCTCTTTGTGCTACACCCCCTCCCAGACGTTCAGCTGTCAGTGGCCTCCACATGAGGTTTGCCACTGAGTGTTGAGGTTGGGTCGGTTGCAGCGCTGCCACACCGGTAATCACTGAAGTGAAGTGCAAGCTGCTGGAAACAGTCACGCTTTTCTATCAGTATTATCAAACTATCGATAAAAGAATATATAAGATTTATTGAATTTGTCCCATGGTGGTTGTTCAAAAGATAATTATGTGCTCCAGCCATTTATAAAAAGCAACAAGGCGCTGGAGGCTGAGCTTTATCATGATGTTGGTGAGGCTAGAAAAGCACTCTGCGTTATGTTAACAACACCTCTCATCTGTTCTGAAATGGCTGTAAAGCTCGGCCTCGAGTGGCTTGTTACTATGCAGACCTGTGACCAGCTAACAGTTAATGCACTCACTGAAAATCACCGCTCATGCTGGGGAAATTAAGTAATGCTGCACAGCAGAGGATGACATTTAGAGCTGTTATTACTATTTATCTAAATTCTTTATTTTAAGATTTTAATTCTATTTGAGTTATTTTTCTATTAGTGTTTTTTATGGCCACTGTTTTATTATTACAGTCAGACACATCCTCTTGTGTCTCATTACATACGGTGAGCAACTGTTCCGTCTTGTCATGGAGAAAGACTTCAGGAGGTCAAAGGTCGCCCTCTGTAAACATACCACAGTGTGGCCCGATGGATGACATGCTGCACATTCATTATTTATCAAGCGGACCAACAGATTTCAGGATTGATAGGATGATACTTGAAGTTGGATTAAAAACCAGGATCCACTTGACCACAGATGAAATTTATCCAGCTTTATCCAGTCTTATGAGTTAGATGTTTAAATTCATTACAAAATGTTGAATCTCGTGTGTTGCCTATTCAATCAGCATTACAGCCAGAACATTTGAAGTCATATTCAATTTAACTGTTTAATACTTAAATTACTTTAGTGGACATGAGAGAGGAAGATGTCTTGCAGTCCCATTTTGTTATGAAAGCTAATGACAGGAAAAACTGGACGCTGCATCATAACCAGATTGAGGGGGACATTGTGCACGTCTGAAAAGCAATGGAGTGTAAAAAAAGTTTTCTGCAGTTAAACTTTAGATGCTGGTTGAAGAGAAAACCCTTTTTGAAGTGTTTATTCATCCTGCAGCATGTGATGAAATACGGGTTAAATAGCCTGATGATGTCAGCTCAACAAAAAGATCAGTGATTGAATGAGATTTGAAAAATCAGTGTGGGAGAAACCTTTAAACTCCTTTGACAAGATTGGTCTGTAAACAGATGAAAAGTGATTTATCGGCCTATTCAGGAGCACCTATTACTGGCTTCTCCAATCATATCATGCTGGACTGGAGCTGCTGTGAGCCATTAAAGTCAGGACAAACACATATTTATGCAGGAGGCCAGTGCGAGAAAAAGAGGGGTGAAGTTATGAAAAATAGCAGGTTGTTGCTGCTCTTTAGTCTTGATGTGGTGCCGAGTGGAGACTCTGGTGAAGTAACTTTATAATGCATCTTTTGATTTATGTTTCTCTCTGTTTCCTCTGTCACAGTGGTGAGTCAGCAGTGATAAATCAGGTGCAGCGGATATTTGTATAAAAGTCCTCCTCCTGTATTTTGCGCCTCTGAACAGGAACACCTTAAAATACATATTACATGAGACCAAACATGTAATTTTCAGTGGTCCCACTTTTATTCCAGTTTACCTGTGTGAAACCTCAGTGTGATCACAACAAATCTCAATATCCCTCTAAGTGAATACGCAGGAGGACTCAACTGTAGTGTGCATGAACATTTCACACCATGAAATTAATTCAAATATTTAACTGATACTATAAAACGTGGACAAACTTGGAGACAGCTCATAAAATTTTGATGGGGTTAGGGTTAGGCAGCAACATGTTTCAAACAAGTTGGGACAGGAGCAACAAAAGACTGTGAAAGTTGTGGACTGATCCAGAAACACCTGTTTGGATCCTTCCACAGGTAAACAGGTTCATTGGTAACAGGTGATAGGATCATGATTGGGGATGAAAGGTTCATCCTGGAAAGACTCAGGCTTCAGTTTGCAAATGCATTCTGTTTTTATGCAATCAGCCTTTCATGGAGTAGCTCTATTTTCATAAGTCTGATCAGCCAATTAGAGACATCACCTTGTCAAACTCCTCTTTCCCACTAAAACAGACAACAATAACGTCGCTCTGCTTGTAATATTCCCATTAAGCCGTTGTGCACTGTAGTTGTGGTCTGCAGTTAACAAGGAGAGAAGAGACATTTTCCGGTAGGTAAGGCTTTATTTTAGATACTGAGCTGACTTACTGTAATGGCCTTGGCTGACTAACTGCTCACACAGTTGAATTATTGGGTTTATAAAGTGCACGCAGGCTCTTCAAAGCCGCTGAGGCTTTTTGGTCCTTGGTAATGACTAATGACTCAGGGATATTCGGAAATGTTTTTTTGTGTTTAATCAAAGGAGGAATACTGCGCGAGGGCCTGCTGATGTGCTGCCTGTGTGGGTTTGTCTGAAATTGCTGCAAAATACACAGTTTTTTTCTTCTCTGCAGATGCAGTTAAAATTACTCTGACATGGTTATTGGTTTTGTGCTCTGCCTCTTTCGTAACAAGATGTGTGTGTGTAGCTATCCCTGCCTGTGTGGTACCAGTGCATACATACACAGGCCTGTTAGGACTGAACAATGTCGTATTTGCTGGCTGAGTTTCTCATATGTGTGTTTGAGATGTATGTTGATTGATCAGCGATGCTTTTAACTTAACAGACGATGTCTCCCAAGTCCTACATTTAAAATCCTGCTGAAATAAATCTATAAGTATTATCAGCAAATGTACTATTAAAAGTAAAAGCACTTCTGCCCTGTGGATGATGCATTTATAATATATTACAATTTTTAGACTGTCAATACTAAATTCAAGTTTCCCAACCTTGGGGTCGGGCCCCGTCAGAGGGTCACCAGATAAATCTGAGGGGTCATGAGATGATTACTGGCAGAGGAAAGAAGAGAAAAGTTCTGCAGCACAGATGTATTTTTGTTTTTAGATCTTTGTGTAATCTTTGCTTTTTGGTGAAGTATTGGATCATTTTACGTCTATGAGACAAAAGCTTATAGGGGCTCTTTGGTGGAGTTGCTAATACTCAATGGACACCTAAAAATGAACAAGCTCAAACTTTCAGCTCTCAGTTTAAAGTAGCATGAACTGGAAATATTCAAGTAAAGTACAAGTACCTCAAATTTGCACTTACCACTGATAAAATCTTCAGCACTGAACCTGTCTTGTGACTTCTATAGATGTATGTTGAGAATGAATAATGTGTCATACAGCCCTATATGATTGGTAGATGATTCCTCCTGACTCCTATTCACACTCTGGAGGTTTCTTTTCCCGTCCAGCACTGAGCCATATGACACCTATGATGAATAATCCCACCATCCCACCAGAGCCCTGCTTCACCCAACCCCCCTTTTCCTGTTCAGCAAAAGTAGCCTCGGAGCAGAACAGCATTCAGTGACAGCAGCTTTATATTTATGTGAGAATTAGATGAGAGAAATCTGTCGTAAACATCAGCAAGGTCACATTGTTAATTCAATGATTTCACCCGAACACGTCTCAGCCTGCCGTCTCTCCGGCTGCCTGCACATCCTCACCCCTGGCTCCGGTTACGTCCACGTGGAAGTATCGTCTTACCGCTGCGGAGGAGGAACTGCTGGCGTCCTTCTTCGTCACGGCCGCCTGATACATCGCCAGCCGCTCTTTCACCGACACCGGCTCGGTCTCCTGGTCCTCGGTGCTCGGGGCCCAGTCCTGGGGAAGTCCTGGCCTGGATCTGCCTGCGCTGCCTGCAGCTGCACACACAGACACACAAAGAGATCACAGAGATGCATGCAAACCAATCTTTACATAACTGTCAGACAGAGCTTGACATTTAGAAACTGGACTAATATATATCAGGGTTTGTGTCATTACACAGGAACAAGCTGAATCACTCTTTCAACCAGAATCAGAATCATAAGAATAACTAAATTAGATAGGAAATAAAAACACATGCACACACTAAATGTAGCCAGGTGGCGTCTTTCATATCTAAAATATTAACGCTTTCATTTTTTTTGCCTTTCTCTCATCACAACTGCTTAAAATCCCAGTTTGAAAAAGACATCTGCATAGTTCTAGATGCTGCACATATTTTAACCAAGAAATGGCCGGAGGCAAAACAATCTGTAACAAATATCGACACGACACTGAGGCGGAAGACTCATCAATCACAAAGAACTACTTTATGATGCTTCGTATTGCTCGGCACATCCCTGTGGATAGCCAATTAGAGGCGACCACTGATTTTACATTTGACTTTTCTGTGCTACAAAGCATCATTAGGAAACAGAGAAGGCTCCATTAAGGCTCTGCCTACACCCACACTGGACCTTTTAGCTCTTGGCATGTTCTCTCTCTCTGGGCAAACAACACCGTGGGATGAAAGAAGACCCTAAATAGAAATGATTCTCTCTCATTATGTGCTCGCGCTGTAACCCTTTGACATTTTGAAATCCTCCTCCTTGTTGTGTTTCTCGCACTCGGCTCTTACATATTTTCTGCACATGTATGTGTGCTGGTGTAACTTGGCTCAAGGTAGAGTTCAGTTCTGCTTCAAGAAAGATGGATGCTTGTTTGAAAAGTCTTAGAGCAGCTGCTTCTTTAATGCATGTGTGTCCAGTGAAGGTGTCCTTGGTGCTGCAGTAGTGAAGAGATTAGGAGCAGATTCAGTGCTTAGTGCTATAGTACATACCGTTCATGCTTAGCTGTGCTATCTCAACGCTTCCCTCAGCCCACTTATAGTATATCTATGACTACACTGGCTTCATATAGCCCACTCCTGATGTCCATGTCATCAAAATGAAGAAATCAAACACCTCTTTATCTGGTAGGTAACGCCACATGAATCCAGTCTAAAAGTCCAGTGACACCTGCATTAAAAACAGTTTGTGGCAAAAATGAATTCATGCAGGTTTGATCTGTGGTTTTCTTTAAACAAAATAGAAGGGTCCCAGATTATAAAAATATATAGGGTTATGTTATGGCTGCCACTTTTTAAAATTCTTAATAATATTGTCTCCATTAGTTTGTTTTAGTTAGTTTTCGACTACCAGTGCAATGGCAATGTGGCAATAAGCTCCAGGTCCTGAAATCAGTTTTCTCAAAAGCACAATTTGTAGCTTATAGTAAGTAATAATAACAATAATAATTTTAGCTTTGGGATTGTGTGGTTGTTGCAGAAATGCATCTTGGGAGTTGTAGTTAACTTGTGCCCCATAGTTTTTATGTAGAAAAGCTTCACACAATTGTTCATCATTTGTGTTGATGATATAACAGGAAGAGTTTCATGTCTGTCCAAACGGCAGACGTGCTCCAGCTGTCAGTCACTATGGGAAAAATGAATGGGACATCTGTAACCAGGGTCCCCTGAAATAGATCCTCCCATTTCGCAACTGTATAGCAAACTGTCTTGACAGCGCTGACCTTTGAGGGAACAGAGAGTTCAGAATGGAAGAGCTGTGTGTCATCATTTGATTTCAGCAGCTCTGTCATAGTATGAACTCCTTCAAAAAAGATGAATGGATAACAGATATGAGACAGATGTCGATGCTACAAATACGTCTCTTTCTCATTCTTCAGTGACTCTATTGAATGAAATGATAGAGACGGCACAAGTGCAGAGAAAATAAGAAGCAGTGATGTTCCTGGTTGTTTACCAACTCGCCCTGAGAATAGCCCCTGACTCTTTCACCAGATATTTCCTAACAATGCACGGATGAATTTGCGCCACTTACTGGTGTGAGCGGGTCTTAATGCAGACGCCATGTGACGAGAACATGCTCACCTCATCCCACCAATTTTAGCTTTCTGCCACGTCCGGCATGTTGGTGTAACCAATAACCCGTCGGGGAGAGAAATAGGCTGAGGCCGACCTGAGGCTGCGCTGTAACTTAATACGGGCTCGATGACAGAAACACAAGGATAATGCTCTCATTTATCACTCGAGATAAATGTTGAAGTCATGGTCTGGAGCTGACAGGGAGGCAGGGGGGGGGTTGATGCCTGAGAGCGGTGACAACAACACTTTGGATATCTCTGGCTTCTGAGAAGGGTATGCCGTATGCAAAGCTGCCATAACATGGAGGTGAGGTAACCAGGGCTTTGTGGAGGGAGGGGGGGGCTTTTTATAAACCGGCTCTGTCTGCAGCGTCATGTTCCCCCGTGACAAGAAGATTTATGGCGTGGAGGTGTGTGTGTCAGGGAGGAAGAAAAGACGAGAACGAAAACAAAGTGGAGGCGAAACTGAAGAACTTCTAATGAGATAGAAGACTTTTAAAGATTTGAACGCATCTCCCTATGTTGCCACTAATTAGTAATGGCACCAGCGGATGTTTAATTAGCATTAATAATAGCTTTCAAACACTGTCTCATTGCTTAAGATGCCCGAACATAATGAGGGCCAAGTCTCTGTTTACAGTGTGGTATTGATATCAGAAAAGCTTTTTCACAGCTTTACACTTATAACCTGTGTCCTGTTGATGGAGAGCATATTGGACTGCTTAGAGGCATATTTACCACCACACACACTATAGAGTATTAGCTTCTTATCTCTTCAATGCCACAGCGGCAGCACAAGTAATGGCGCCGGGCAGGGGGGGTAATGGAAGTGGGAGAGGCCGGGAAAAGTCAACAGGGAAGGCCATGCTGTTGCCGGTGTGCACGACTCAGCGGCTATATTGAGCCCAGCCGTGGGCCACTGACCTCCCTGTCACTGCCTCCTCGCCCTAAAGCGATCAGAGGTGAGGCTGCCCGCCCCGCCGGCAAGCTGGGAGCGAGGAGGTGAGGGGCGGCGTGGGGCGGCGGGGGCAATGGGCAAGAGAGGGGAGCGGGAGAAGAGAGAGCAAAAGAACAAGAGAGTCATTTCAGAGTTTGAGGTTGGCGGGTAGAGGCGGCGCGGCTTCGTGGCTCAAAGCTAAATCAAAGCCCATAGATCTGTGTCAAGCAGAGGCCGTCCGCTAATCACAGAGGTGTCACCCCCCCTCCACTGCCCTCTCCTCACAACAGAAGCCTTAAGCAACCCAATTTTCTGTTCATTACTTACTGACCAAAGCTTTTGGCTGGCGAGGTTTGACAGGAGAGCCAAATCGAGCCGCGCTAATTGAAATGTCAGCTGTGGAGGGCGATTTCTTCCTTTACCGTCGAAAAGCAAAACAGGCACAATAATTGAGCTGTCAGATCTATCAAAATAACTTCTTCACATGGAGACTGGATTCGCCCTCCGGTGCTTCCTTGTGCTGGGCTAAGCACTTTGTCTCCGATTCGCTACGCTTTCAGAATATTCCAGATCAGATTGCTGCTGGTTATGTCTGGCGGAAGGAAACAGGAAGGGCTCATGCATGTTTTATGACATTGCAGAAATCCCGGTGGAATCACACAAATGCGCCGTGATATCGAGTCCGATTCTTTATGAACCTCCAGCACCTGATGTTCCAGCACTACACATCTTATTTCCAATTTTACACCCAAGATTCCTCATGTCTGCAAAAGCCCGGGCGCATCAAACCAATTCATTATCGGCTGAAATGTCATTTCCAATATGGCTCCTTCCACTTGTGCTTGTGTGGAAAATCACTTTTTAAAAGAGCTGTGCTGACAGCGGGGATGCAAGAGGCGGCCTTGAAATGCTGCATACATCTCTTACCTTTAAGTGTTGCTCAGTGCGTCAGACGACAATAGAATCCAACAGAATAGAAAAAGAGTCTTGGATCTAGAAACGGGTTTTGTTGTGTTGAACCTCC
The DNA here is from genome assembly GCA_025331565.1 of Holacanthus passer. NCBI lineage: Eukaryota > Metazoa > Chordata > Actinopteri > Pomacanthidae > Holacanthus > Holacanthus passer. The sequence goes on from JAFREQ010000184.1 coordinate 151,546, forward strand.
ACACAGAAATCCTGGGCAGAGAGAGACAGCGAGGCTTGGAGACCAGCTCCAGCAGTGTGCTCCGGCTCAGTGAGGCCCCGGCATCCAGTGACAGCTGATTTTATTTTAGAAGTCCCCCTCGGTAAAAAATAGGATGGACTTAGGGGAAGAGGGTAGGTGGATGTGGGTTGGCTTTTTTTTAGCATCCAGTATCGAGGTACCCGACATGCCCTTAACCTTATGTCACAGCGGTCTTATGGACACAGACGTCCCACAGCGTGAGCCGGAAAACAGACACTTTGTTCAAGCAGCGGGGAGCGGGGAGACGCTTGGCATTTGAAATCAGTGCTTGTTAGCATGGTAAATATCGTGGCATTTCATGACTCATGACTTCACATGGACTCATACGCAGCAATAGACAAATACGTGCAAAGCGAGATGACTTATACCTTTTTATCGCATGCCAACAAAAAAACAGGTTGTTCATTATCTTTCAGAGACTGAGATGAGAAGGTCAATCTCATGTCTGTAGGTTAAATATAGAGATAAAGCCAGAAAAGTGTCTTATCTCATCAGTACACGAGCAGAAATGTAAAAACAACAACTTGGTTTTACAGGAAGTTGCATCATTATACTGTAAACACAAATTTTATTCTAAACCCACAATGAGCTTCAGAGGTACTAATATGTTGAGAGGAGCCAATAGCTGATTGGCTGGTTTTAGCTCCATGTTTAGCACATAAACATGAACGTGGTATCGATCCTCTAATCTGACTCTCGGCACAAAAATGAATAAGCATATTTCCCAAAATGTCAAACTAGTCATTTACTCGATGGCTGGGAATGAAATCGACTGGTCACACTAATATACAGTATATACTGTAGCCATGCCTGTCCATGTGCACTATTGATTATTGATTCAAACATCACTTTCAGTCAGGGAATGGCTGCCACTGCTTCTAGATCAATGCTTCCTGCAACATGCCATAAACCGAAGTTCAATGTGCTAAAAACCTGCTCAGTCTCAGATTCACGCTCCTGGTGCTCGTCCTCAGTTAAATGTTGCCTGTAAAAGCTGCTCTGGATTTCAGTGCAGTGAATGATTTAAAACATTCTGCCGACAGGACTCGAGCGTACCCTCCTCGGTGAAACCTTTGCTCCCTCTAAACGCCCATCTTGTACACTTTCCGCCTGCCATCGAGGTGCCTTTGAACTTTGAAGCCCTCAAAGACAGCTCCTCAGATGGACGGTGAGCCTCTACAAGCAACGCAGGAAGAGGAAATTCAGCGCAGGGCCCGACAGAATCGAGGTGAAGACGCTCGAGCAGGAAATCGGTGGACGATTAGACATCTTAGTTTCATCTTTTCTTTGTTTTCTGACACTGTCTCTTTCTTTGTTTCCTTCTTTCCTGAACAAAAGTTGCCCTGAAGCGATGGCAAAGGTCCTCTTCTAAACCTGTGACCTCGTGTTTGATCAGCTGGAGGGGGCGGCTTTTCATTTACTCTTTATAAACCTACTTGACAACACAAGAGAGAATCAAGCTCATACAACCCTGGAGTCATTCGGGTCTATTCTCTCCATATTCTCCGCTGTGATCGCGGCTGTTTACCGACCTCGTGTGTGAAACCCGGAGCCCACCCCACGAGGAGCCGGTGGCAGCGCATCGACTGGAGAAAAGCGTGGTTATCAGGTTTGGGCAGAAGCTGCACTCTGCTGATAATCCCGCTGAAATTGCACATGGATTTCCTGTTGCTAAAATGGAAAATAAACATACTCCTGCGGAATAACTAATGAAGGGGCCTGAGAATATCCCCTGACTGAAGAGTCCACATTCAGGTGAGTTTTTAAACCAAAATAACTTTCAGAAAATGAAGTGCAGGATGCGATTAGTATCTTTAATTTGTTAAAGTAAGTTGCCAATAAACAGATTGACTGCTCCATGTTATATAACAGTCTAATACATTTGGGTCAGGTCGGGATGTGCTAATCAATGTTGGCTCAAGGAGTAATTCACCTGCTGTTTTCCTAACTATTTCATTTTCAGGATAGTAGACAAGGTTATAGGACATTTTATTCTCAGGCCTAAAAAAAGTAGTAGTGTCATGACATTATTCTAAATAAAGATAAATCACCTCTTCGTGTTTCTGTTGGTCTTTAATTTCTCTCTCATAAAAGTGAAACATACAAAATTGGCCAAAATATGAGAATATCATTTTCTTGATATTGTGTTTTAAAAAGTGGGATTGCATTATATTTAGACATTATACATTTATCTATATGCAACAGCAGATATTCTCTTTAAATGGAACAAGTACTGATCCATTTGTTTCATTAAATAAATCGTGTTGCATTATGGGTGACTAACCAGGTTTCTTCATGTCCATTTTGTTGTTTGTTTCTTTTAGAGTTAGTCGACCCTGAATGTGTTTAGGAAGCCAAGTTTAAATCAACAAACATCTTGTGAAACATGTTTTGCTTCCTGATGAGCGAAAACAAAGCTTCACTTAAAATAAACTTGGGTTTTGCACTTTGAGGAGCCTTAATGGAAAGTTGTTTATCAGCTCTCTGGTGGATATTTCCTGAAGAACAAAAACGTCAAAACAAACAAATAAACAAGCAGACTTCAAAATAAAAATAAGAGTATTGTGAATGGGACTTGGAGCAGGAAAACAAACAAATGTCTGCTGGGGAGTTTATTGCTCATGAATTCAACTTGTCATTTGTGAGAGAAAGGCTGTGTGAAATAATTTCACTTTAAAAATAAATGATAGGTAACATAAAAGAACAGACACAGAAATTAGTCAAGGTGAAGGCAAAGATATTACTAATGCAATCGTAATAAAACTCAGATTACAAGAATTTATTTGCTCGGCGAGGTGAAGAAACAGGTTCAAACGTGAAGGATTTCAGAGAACAACCGCTTTTCAATGCACGCTGAATCTGAACAGTGCAAAGACGTTGTATTGATTCACCCAGAGGAACCATGAAGCCTCACATCAATACACAATATGGTCCAAGCTCAGTTTTCAATTTCCAAACATCAATCATGTCTGAGGGGCTAATTTCTGTCCCGTAACACCCACTAAAGAGATCACCGAAACCGAAACCGACAAGGAAAAAAATCTTTGTTTTTCCTGAAGACGATATTATAAAGACATCATCATTTGGCATGCAAATCTGGGAGGAGATTAATTAAAACAAAAACAGTCTTTTGGCAAATCCAGTTCCAATTGGCAGCGTTTGCACACTCTCATGGGCCAAGTGTGTCTGACAAGTTTAATCAGCCACAGACTAATATAAATATGCTGTATATACAAACAACCAGCGTTCCTGTTTAACTCCCACCATTGTGCCACGCCGCAGTTTCACGGCGGCGAGCGTGGTGTAATACGAGAAGAAACGAGTAAACAAGGACGCCTGTTTAGAAAAGAGCAGCGGCGTGGAGATTTAGAGTTGAGCTTTGCATCTGTTTAAAGCGCAGCTACTCCGCCGCTGTGCTTTATTTAAATGTCGAGGCTTTGCAGGGAGCAGCCCCCGTGTCACGCCGTCAGTCATTTGACCTGGCAGGTTGCGCGGCGTTCGAGTGTCAGCTTGTCAGCGGAGACAAAAGCCGTCACTCAGCCGGGACAACAGGAACGCAGAGGAAGCTCCGATTTTAGACGCGGCGCGGAGATTTAGGGCGACAGGAAGGCCTGATTGATCTCAGGTAGAGAGTGTGTGTGTGTGAATATGTGGAGTGTGAGCATGCATGGTTGACTTTATGAGTGTGTGTGTGTTTAACACCTTGATACCATTTTGAAGCCTGTCAACACTTCCATGGCTTCAGATTCTCACTCTCACCACCTCTCTCTTTGTCTGGGTTTTTTTTTTTTTTTTTTTCCATTTTCCCATTTTTCATTTGCATTGACGTGACGTGTATAGGTGTGTGTGTTGCCAAAGCATTGAAAGGAAAATAGAGGGCAAGGAAAAAGACAACAACTGGTTATGTAAGAAAAGTCACAACTGCAGTTCCCTTCAACTCTATGGCAGCTTTTAGCACCTTTCAGCTCATTGTTTTGGTTTTACAGCCTGCACACCACCAACAGCTGGTGGAGGCCAAAAACACTGTGAGGATATTAGAACAGAAAAATACAAAGAGAACACAGACACTCACAGAGAAATATATTCATTAGGTTTCAGCCTGAGACACGACTCATTGTTGTTGCTGATCACTGTGGTCAAGCCTCCTTCATTAGGAACGGCTGCTTCTATTTCTGCTCATTCACAAACGGATCCAATCATGCAATTTAGTGTTCTCTTTCCTGATTGGTGTTCAAGCCTCACCTGCTTGTATAAATTGCCATTTCTGCTGTTTTGATTGCGCTGATGATGGATTGTCGCTGAAACACATTAAAAAGAAGACTATTTATCTGCGAGCGCCGGTGTTCTCTTTGTTTTCATCCTTGCAGTGTTCAAGATTTGGAGCTGTGTGTGCTACTTTTCAGCCTATTATAGTGCTAAAGCTTTTTTAGTATGAAGACAAACTTAAATCAGAAATCCAGTTGGATTTTTTCCTGGAGTGTTTTTGAAATTTTTTCACTTCCACAAAGCAACGTTCGCTCCATAATCAACACACTGTGAGAGTGTGTTAGAACTTACTCCCTTTAGTTTTTTTGTGATCATCACAAAATGGACTGTACCTCGCACTGTAAGTCCAATCTGTATGTACACCGCTATCAGCGTCAGTGGAAAACAAACTGGAGGTAAGAGATAGCATTGCTATCACTGTAATGGAAGCACAGTATCTAGCGAGCCCCCAGCTTCCCATTAAAAAGCTGCCAGGGAGGCGGCCTTATCTGGCCAGGAACAATCTAGTTTTCAAAACCTGCTTTCTGCCAAATGTTTATCTTATGGAACAAATGGGAGTCCAAAGTTGCATTAACCATCGGCTTCAGTCGTATGTTGTATGTTTGCCCTCTGTCGTATGTTAGAACACATCAATCTGAAAAGTCACATTTTATCTCGATTCCTAAATGAAGAACGAGAAAATACTCACTGGTGTCCGTGGGTGAGGCCATGGTCTGATCTGTCGATGGGTCAGCCTGCGTGAAGCTACTGGACGTTACTCTTTTGGACGGGGAGGTGTGGACGGCTGTCACTTCCTGGTTGAGAGAAAGTGAGCGAGAGAGCTATCAGCGACTTCTTTTTCAACAGGGAGATGGAGAGGTCATCAAAACCAGCTGGTCACAGCCAAATCGCCCGTACACACACTCACACACAGAAAAACAGAAGATACACACACATAGCTTAAGTATGAAAAATGATAGAGTCAAGTGTCTGGTGACATTTAAGCCCCGGATTTCAGTGAAACTTTGTCTCTGTCGTCTGCTCTGCACACACAACACACACACAACACACACACACACGCACACACATGGACGTCTGCGAGTGTACAGAGAGACAACCTTGAACACAATGTGAACAGAAGGCATTGACTGGAAAGTTAGAGCAAACAGCACTTGGTTGAATTTTAATAGAGCTGCTCGAGCTGTAACTAAAGGTGTTTTCACAGGCTTCTATTGATAAAAGGCACAACATTGGTAAATGGCATGTCCTTGGTGCACACAGGCTTGTTTTTCCCCATGAAGCATTTTGTCAAAACTTAGAACTCGGCGGTGCAACATGCCTATTCAGTTGCAAATCATCCCCACGGGGAACAAACACACCTGTGTCTGTGTGTGTAGATGTGTGTGTATTTGCAAATGCGCCGGTGTGTTTTTTTTTTTTTCATTTGCAAACCAAATGTATTCCCAGTAGCGGTTTTTTCGACAGCGTCTTGCCGCGCGTCGACGCGGAGAGACAACAAACTCTTGCACACATGGCGCACACACTTCCACCCAAACACTCCTCTGTGCTGAAGGTGTCAGCCATAATTTCGCAAATGCACCAAAGGACAAAACATTGTCCTCAAAAATCCCATTTAGAAAATCCCCGAAAGACATGCATGGTAATTTGCATACTTTCCTACAGTATTACACACACACACACAAAGTATTGGTTGTAAACATAATCTCTCCCTTTCTGTCACTGTCACTCGCCCTCTCTCGTTGAAGCAGCACTCACTTCGAATGAAGCTCAAATCAGTGAGCTGCAAGGAGCCGGAGCACGCGGTCCAAACCGACTGCTAACCACAGCTCCCTGGTGCTCCGTGTTTCACTGCTCATATTCAACACAGTGTTTTGTCTACAACGGGGTGTTAGTTTGCTCGGGGGATGATGAAGTGCACGCGCAGGAAGGATGTTCCGTGTGAAAAATGTGCGTGCGCACGGCTTTGTCGAGCTCATTACAGCTGGTGACTGAAGTGAAAGTCGGTGAATGAGCGCCATTAAAGGGAGTCAAACATTTATCTCTCTTTGGTTGTCTGATGGGCTTGTTTACACTTGACTTAAAGCCAATGTCTGTAGTAAATGATGCATCTGGTACATGTGGTGTGTGGGTGTGGAAAAAAAAATCACATTCTGAAAGATTTTCTCAGCACATTAATAGATGTTTTTTTTCAGTTGAGTCACAGCAGATGGAACAACATAGAGTCTCATTGAAGAGTTGGCTGTATGTACAGAGACGACAGTAAGTACTGCATGTCCTAACCAGGCCTACGTCTCTAAACCTCCACCCTTTCCAAAGCTGGAGCATCAAGGCCACGTGAGATCAGGACTTTGTGGAACTGATTTCAACAACCGACTGATCAAAAGAGATTCAAATAGGCAACTAAATAACCTGCAATATGACTATTTCATCGTTACTTAATCTGACAAACATTATCCTGATTATGATTATTGATTGTTATTCTCTTTTTTGAATATAATGTGAAAATATAAATGCATCACTTTCTACATCCTTGTTTTGTCCAACCAACTGTCCTTCATCCAAAATTATTAAGTTTGCAATGATATAAAACAGAGAAAAGCTTCTCTTAAGAAGTTGAAACCAAATACAAATTCTAATATAAAATTCAAAAATAAATTCTTTGTATTTACTATTTATATTTTTCTCTTTATATTTGCAAAGAAGAAAGAAAGAAGCCAGGAAGGTCCCCTGAGGTCGACCATATAAAATACAGTATTGAGCTACCAAAAGAAATTTTTCAAGCAGCCAAGTCAAGTATCATTTACATCTTCTAGCAGAGCCATCGTAGCCATAGATCTGGCTCTGACGCAAGACTGAGGTCAGAGCTGAGGCCAGTAAAATCTGACAGTAGAGAATAAACAAGTTATTCATGTTATTGGCCTTAAGAATGCGTGTTTTTTTTCCCCCAGAAGAGGCCATACAAAAGCAATTTTCCAAAGCCAAGGAAAAATGGCCGGTCTGCGAGGAGAGATTGATAATGTGCATTAATTCTGCTGACAAAAACCAATGAACCTCTTTACAAAGCTGGTCAAGGGTACAGAGCGAGCTTCAGAGAACACTGTGCTTCGTTTGAGGAAAACAGCATCAGCTGCAGCACATTAAAACAGGACAGATTATTCATTTTCAAATGGTCTTACAGAGAAATCGAGTGCATTAATAATGTGGAGTCTAAGATTGAGCAGACATGAGGAGAAGGATCAGCTTCGGCTTTCTAAGAACGACACTAATCCGCTTCTAAAGACATCACACTGGTGATCTGCGCCGTCCCTAAAAAGACATTTGATTTCACCATGAATTTTGCAAAATGATTCCACCGATCAGAAGCGAAGTCTGCAGTTATCCATTTTATGAAACACAATAACTGGATGAACAGCAGCAGTGGCACAGCTCAGTGTCTCATGCAACCGTCACCAAGTGCTATCTAGCTTTGAGTCCCGGCCATATGTTCTCTTTGGCGCAGGCTGCCACAGAGGGAGGAAGAGGAGGGGGGGAGGTGGTGGTGGGTGGTGAGTGTGTCTGCATATCTCCGACAGACTGACAGAGTTAATAAGGGACAGCGCTTGTTGAAATCTGTCTAAACGTTGCTGGCCTGTCGTAAGAGATAATCCATGTGTAAAAAAAAAAAAAATCGCTAGATCCTCGGTTAATGAAATCAATGCCGGCCATCTGGGACCATCTCGTGTGTGACAGACGCCTACAAAGAGGCCAGTCGGACCTGTGATGGCGAAACCATGGTAACAGGAAATAGTAATACACGCGCTGCTCGCCTGGGGAGGTGACACCGTGACACCATCCACCTTCGCCTTGGCGCCTATTAGAGGGAGACATCACCAGAGCGTAGACCGATCCAGGAAGCCGGTCTTGTGCGAGCTTGACTTTGCCATTTTACGCTGATTGTCTTATGTCAGCTGTTGACATTTTCATCCTCTAACAAGCGCCGCTCCTACTAGTAGGACTTTAATGACACGCCGTGGTCCATGGAGAGTCTCTGAGGAGAGCTGTCCGCCTCTCTCCGCTCCGACGTCCCCTATCTGTCCTCCCCCTCTCTTCTCCTCTGTCATCCTCTGTTTAAGAAATGTCAGTCTTAATAAGTCAATTAGCCAAGAATTGAGTCTGAAGCTGAGGTTTTATTTCTCAACTCGGGTGAGAGAAATATGGCAGATGGGTGAGATAATAAGGATGTAACAGTTTCTTAAAAGGAGCGATGTCGTCTTAACCTGAATCAAGTGGGTTTACCTGAGTCAAGTGAGTTTTTCACAAGCCAAAGAAAACAAAAGTCAATCCTGGACTTTTCCTTAATCACGTTTTTCATCTCAACTACAGGTCGACTGGGGATCATTTAGTGTTTGGTGAACCAAGGATCGAACTAAAAGCTCAGTATGCTTCATCAAAGTGCTTGTTGGATCGTCTAACACACACACACACACACACACACACACACACACAAAAAAAGTCAGACAGACAACCAGCTTAAACAAATGAGATCTAATGTATGAGTTAACTATGTGAGTCCCAATCTTCAGTCCACATGATCAATCTCTGTCTGGTCATTCACTCAAAGTCATGGAAAATGGATTATAATCAATAAAAATTTGGCTGAATGAATGCGGTTTGAATACAAGTTGCCCAACCAAAGATTTCCTATCCGTCTCCCGTGCACCTGACTCCCTTGGACTCAAATAGCTCGGAAATTGCTCCGAGTGCTTTTTTCCACTGCGGCAGGTGAAGCTGCAGGAGCATTTCAAATCGATAAGGTCCTCTGGTTCGATATCAGATGTGACATTTTGGAGGAGCGAGGGCGCCCACCTCCATGGGATGCACTTCTTGAACACCTTTAAGATATTATTTTTGGATTACTCTCTTTTCCTTTTCTCCTCCATCTCTTTCTCTTTCATTCTCCCATCCTGTTCTTTCCTATCTTTCTATCTTCCTCTTCTCCTGTGTCTCGACAGCTCCCGGCGTGTCAGCTCGTTATCCTGATTGTCTCGCAGGTGGATGGTGGCCTGTGTGAGTCAGACTGGAAACACCTGGGACCAGTGCTCTGTGAATGCTTTTGTTTCAAGCAGCTCGGGGAGACTTTCTCCATTTTTTGATGTTTGTTTCTTTCTTCTGTTTTTTGAAGCTCCTCACAAATCCACTCGGAGGCTTTGCCGATTAGCATGCCACATGTCCTCTTGGCAATTTGCAAATGAAACAGTTAATGTCTATGGAGGAGCACTGTAGCTCTGGCTGGTGACTGAAGGAGCCTGCCAAGAAAAGAAGCCACTCACACATGACTCACTGTTTGGGTACTTCACTTTAAATCACAGTGTCCCTTTGTTTGTAATTGAAATGCTGCATACATGAGCGACTCCGTACATGTGGACATGTATTTGCACGTACAGTTATCCACATGCACGCTCCCTCTGACAGCTCTTGGACCGAATGCTTCTGGCTGTGAAAGCTGCCTTATGGGTTTGCTGGCATCACGTACAAGTGGCTGCTCTCAGAAATGACTCATGAGACTGTACAACAGTAAACAAATCGCTGGGCTGACCGAGGCAACCAGTTGCTCTGGACTTATTCCTCTAAACACATCTGACCTTCTCCAGCAATTCAAAGCAGCGAGCCAAAGGTCTTAGCAGTCATTTTAAACGGTTACTACGCCAAGAGGAGCATCCTGAAATTTGTTCCTCAGATCTGTGCCACAAAACAAGATCCATTTAATCTGGCTGTCTTAGAGTTAGTAAAGCCGGGTAATCTATCATTAATGTGACAGATGATTAAACAATGAGAAGAGAACAAACATTAATATAATCACACAACTAGAATGTGATACACTCAAATAGCTATTATGGGAACTTAATGACCCATCACCTTCACCTGTAAGAACCCATAAGGTCCAGGTTCTGCCTTGTGTCCTCCAAACTGCAATGTCTTGGATGCACGTCATCGGAAAGACGATCCCTTACTGTGAATGTGCAGATCAGTTACAGGATTTGAATTGGAAATGTGTCACGAATATAGATTTTCTTTTACATTTACATGTGACTTTTAAATGTCAGTATTGTTAAATTGACCCCGCTCACAGCAGGAGGTCGGCAGAACAGAGGGGGAACACGAGAACGGCACCAGGCGGCTCTCCGGTGCATTCCTGGAGGACGCAGTGTCAGCTCCACACTGTCAAAAAAACATCCACCTGCTTGATTCTCTCCATCTCGAGTTACAAGTGGGAAAAGGCCTAAAAGTCAGTTCAAAGCTGTTTCTGCTGCCAAAACAAGACAGTGAACAAAAAAGGCCTGAAGAAAAGAAATTTATCGATCGATGTGGATTGTGGTGCCTGATTATGTCATCAGGGTTATTTTTGGCTTGGAGACTATAAATTAATTGAATGTGGCAGGAAGTCTTGCTGCAGAGTTTCCTTCATTCATTTATGTGTTATTTTCAAAATTTCACTTTCACAAATCAATATTTACAAGCAGCAATTAGCACATTAGCCTGAGCTGGTGTATCTGTATAAACTGGGGTGTGGGATTTGAAAGACCAGGGAGGGTTGTAGGTGTTGACAAAGAAACTTGACTCAAGGTCTGCTTACTAGCCTTTTTTCAGAGTTTTCAACCACATCTCATGGTCCTTTATCCACTGATGCTGTTTTTATGTCAGGCAACTTTTCCACGAATGAACTTTCACTCTCACGCTGTTGGTTGCAATTAGGGAAATGCAGCATGCAAAATGGCCCCGTACGAGGGGCTAAAAGTCAGGCTATCTCATCTTCTGCTGCATCGATTCGAACAGTCTGAGATTTTTCGCAGCTTTTCAGAAGAAGTGCATCCTGAGGCGCTTCAACATTCAGCTGCGGTGGTTGCAGCTGGATCTGGACCCTGCGATGCCTCAATCTCTGGGGCTAAATCACTCAGGCTGTGCGAATAATTAGATGAGTGAATGAATGCATGAGTGCCTGAGTGAAAGGCTTGGTTAATTACACGAGGTAACTGTCATCTTGAAAGAGACGGCTACTGTGAGAGACGCGATTAATTTGCACAAAAATCTAACAGGTTACGTCTACAGAATACAGCCCATTTGACTTTGATCTAAATTAAGTTACCCAACTCATTGTGATATGCTTGCCGATGTAATTAGTTTTGTAAAAATGTACTTTTTTTATATTGATGTTTTAATTGAAATGTTGCAGTGTGAAACATAAAATCAGACCAAACAAAAGAGCAGGATTAGGATTCATCCTCTGGGAACAACTGATGATTACACCAAAAAGTAGATGCTGAGATTTTTTTGCCGGATGTTATGTACCCTCAAAATATTGACGTTCTTTTGAGTCTCCTGCCTTTGGATCCATTAGATCTGAAATCCTTTTGAACCTGCTCTCCAATCACACATGCACACCTGTTCCAGGCCGACTAAATGCCTGATGTCCGTTCTCGCTCTGATGAAGACGGCAGCGTGGAAACATTGGGCTGTTTCCACCATTGAATGATCCAAATCAGTCTAAGTGCTCCTGTCCTTTCTTTTCCTCTGAAGATTGCTCTTTCCTTGATCTGAGAAGCACTTGAATCAGCCGTACGTTGTCGGCACGATGTGTGGAAAGGTCCTTTTCATCAGGAATAATGTGCAGAATATAAGCAGAACTATTGAAACTGTTAAAAAAAGTAAATTTTTTCATTTTAAGAGTCAAATTCCACCAAGATCTTGTAAACAATGTAGAATATTTTGAGGTGTTACATTTTGGTGCTCACTCATTTGTTAAAACACGAAAAGTAGAATTTGGATCTCAAGGTTAATCTCCTCACTCCTCCTCCTCCTTGCTGGTGTTACCGTATATATCTGTGTGCATTGTTCTTTTGAAGGTCATCCCGGCTTTCACGCCTCCTCCTTCCCTCTCCCTCCATCTCTTCTTTGGCAGCTGCTTTCTTTTTCTCCAGTGTTTTTGTTTGCGCCAGGCGCCATAAGCGTTCCCTTTTGCGATCCAGCAGAAGTATGAAAACAGTTTGGTTTTTTTTGGCCTTCAATCCTCTATCGACTGTCCTCATTATGACTAAACAGAGGCGCATCAATATTTAAAGCACTCATGGGCAAACATGGGCACAAAAGAGACACGGTCCAGAAACGGAGGGGGAGAAGAGAAAGAGATGAGCCACGGGCAATATAAAGAAATGAAAAAGTAAAATAGACTGAGAGGGAAAAGTACACGGACAGACACAGTGCAGGGCATCAAAAAGTCAGACAGGAAAAACAAACTTGATCGAGGGGTAGAGAAGGCGACTGTGGGAGTTGGAGTCTGGTTTTGTAATAGTGATTTGACTTGTTCTGCCACGGCCGGCTGGGACAGAAAGGATTAAATAAAGGCCAAACAGAGTCACAAAAGTCGAAGACAGAAAAGCTAGAATAGAGAGAGTTTGAGAGACGGGCAGAGGAGACAAACCAAACAGAAGCGAGGACAGACTTATAGCGAGCCAGAACAAAGCCCACAGGGATATATGATTCACATTTATGGCGAACAGGGCTGCAACAGATGGGATATGTTCATAGTGAAGGTCTCCAGTGCAAAAACCGGTTGTGATATACGAGCGGAGGGCACATATATCGCTGCTCTGGTCACAGCTTGTGCTTCATTTTTCTCTTGGAGACATAAAAACTTGGCCCATCCCGTGTCGGTGGAAAAGGCTGTTTGGTGCTTTTTGGGTACATGATGCAACATTTAGTCAGAGTTTTCCCTCAGCTGTATTTGTGGTTGTGTCCTGTCAAAATCCTCCTCCCGTGCCTGCTTGACGAGCAGTGAAGTGGTTTCTCCTATTTATTTTTCATTCTTTTAAACCTTGGTTTCATGCAGCGAAGTAAAAGCATGGGTCAGTTGGTGTCCTGATGAAGCTGCAAACTATTTCTATTTTGTGGAGCAATTCACACTCAGATATAAATAAAAGTGCTTCCTCCATTTTTACTCTCCAGCAGTGGATCTATGCTTTGCTACTGAAGGTCATCAAAGGTCAAAGGTCACTAAAGTTGTTGCAGAAAATCCTCACGGATGTATTTTTGGAATCGCAGTGAAATTTCACCATTCAAAATGCTGGCACAGAAATCTGATACTCAAGTACTCCGACATTTCCTGAAACATTTCCCAAAACTGGCATCTAAACCTCCCAGAGTCCAACTTACAGCCGCCTGCTGGTCACTGAGCAGCTTCACTGGAGCAGATGGAGGTTAGGACTGAACCTGCTGCTATTTTTATCATTACTAGCCCTCCTCATGTGGTAGCTCTGCTGAAGTCTGGAGGTGGTTCAGTAAAGTGGCAACATGAATATTTCCCATTTTCACTGAAGAGAATTTCAGGTGGGGACGCTTAACAGCACATGAAGGAGTTGACCGTTTATAGCGAATGGGTAGATTTTTAGAAACGGACCTGCTCTGTGAGGGAGCTCGCAAAGTTTCAGAGCGGCAACAAATAGTCTGCTGGGAGGGCTCAGCTCTCGCTCACCAAACACACACACGAGCATTAAATCTTAGTTATAACAAGAATAACAGAAATATAGCTCATAAAGAAGAGTGAGAGCGTCGGGTCGTAACGGCTGCAGCGTTCACCTGCACGAATATGATGAACATTACAGCTGGTGCCAATTTCAAGGCTCTGCCTCAACTAACACTGTGCTCCAGTAGCTTTTACAGTCTGTCCGGCCGCACCAGCATTTTTAATGGGGAAATTGCGCAGCAAAATTCACTCATTCGAACTGTATCGCCACAATTAGTCCGTTTGCTTGCAGGGGAGAAAGAGACCTGCGCACGTTTTTCACCTCTAGTTCAACTTGACCTGAAATGCTCACTCATCAACCACACAACACAATACTTTCTATGAGTTTAGCTGGGGTTTGCCCGCTTCACACTGCCAGGTTAAGTGCCTTGCTCAGGGACACTCCAGGGTGGAAGCTGTTAAAGGACTGGAGAGTAATTTAGTTTGCCCAACTGGGTCCATTTGCAAATGACAAATTTGACCCAGATCTACTGAGCAGCAGATGAATTAATGCTTGACACACGTCCAGTGATTTTGAGTTTCAAAGCCTGGCTGCAGAAACTCCCTGCGTGCACTGAAGCAGGACATTAGCAGGCCGTTAATGCAGAGTGAAGGTGTGTTCAGCCTTTGCAGAAAACAGATAACTGACTTCTACTGTTTGACATTTGTGTGTTTATATCGCTGCAACATGTTATCCATGAACATCCATATATGTGCATGTATTTGCATGGTGGCAAATACAACAGTGACTCAATATGTTAACTCATATGAACATGCACAGATGATGGAAGTCTTTTTGAACCCATTGTAAAATAAACAAAAACAATATGGAGTCACTGAATACTCACAGTGATATATGATCCCACTGATGTTCGAACGTGCTCACATATTTAGTTTCTGTATCTGGCCTGTGTCAGAGCTCCTCATTCTGCATTCAGGGCCTCTCTCCCCTGATTATCAGTGCTCTTAACAAGGCCTGAAACCTGACAGACGTGTGCTCGTCTCCGGGGGAAGAAAGTTGTGGGAAAATAGAAGATTGAGGAAAAATGGTCAGTGTCAGAGCCTGAGCAGCCCTGAAGTGGGGCGTGATGAACCATATCATTACTGAAACATGAATATAATTTGTTAATCAGACTCTGACCTGCTTTACCTGCTAAAATATGAACTCGCTCTTCATTTCGATTTTCTCCCTCTTAACGCCCCTGCAGATTCGCTCCGAATCTCTATCGCTCCCTATCAATCTCCATCTTCCTCACTCTCTGCCTTCCCCTCCCATCCGCTCTCTCAGCCCGCTTTCACAATATGGCCCTGTGCTTGCTGCCTATGCTCGCTGAATGTAAATCATATTTCAGCCTCTTTCATCAGGCTCCGTGCTCTCTTAATGTTCAGTGAGCAATGCCAACATCACCAGGCACTACTATTTATACATGACGACTCTAAAGTGGCTCGGGATCCGGCTCTGTTTTCAGCCTCTCCAAATATACACTCAACCGACATCGGCTGACATGCTGCATGCCTGGCTGATATTCTGGGGGTTTTCGATCTATAATTGTGGCAGATGTGTAATGCGAGCTCGTGCATGTGGACGAACTCCGCATCACCTCAGCATGCATATTAACCATATAATATCAGCCAGACTGAAATGTCTCAACAAGCGTTGGACGGATGGCCACAAAGGTTTGTACAGTCGTGTTCCCAGAGGATGAATCCTCCTCACTTTTCTTCTACTGTGAAATGTCTCAGCAGCTGTTGGTCGGATTGCCATGAAATTTGGGTTATTGTACAGGTCTGTAATTTTCCAGAAAGCATCCTTGAAAGAAATATGACATTTGGTACTAATTAAAGAGAAAATAGAGAGACGAGAGAGGTCAGCTGAAGATGTACAAATGTGAAATTTGTCTCAATGCAAGAATTCAACCTATGTCAATAAAGTTTCCAATAATACATTTATAATGAAAGACTGTTGGGTTAACATGCAGCTATTTTTATAGTTTTGAAATAGTAATCAAATATCTGGGAGCAGTTTCTACCAAACAGTGCAGAGCTCGTGAGTCCTGGCTGCCAAAATGTCAGTATTTAATGTGATAAATCTTTAGATAAAGGTCAACAAAGGCTCACAGCTTCTCAGGGAAACACTCAAATATCTGCAAAAAGAAAGAGGCTGGATAAGCAGAGAGAACTTAGAAATAAGTACTTCATATAAGTAATTTAGATATGAAAAAAACGCATGTTAGCTACACATAGATTCGATCCACACAGGGTGACCACACGTCCCAGTTTGTCCACGATTGTCCCAGTTTCAAGACGGGTGTCCCGGTTTTCAACATTCACTTCATTTCCTGCATTCTGGTGAATTTTTATGCACCAATTTCTGCTTTTTCAAAGTCCTCTGCGACTCTCAACATGAATGTCAAGGAAATAAAGAGTCAACAAGAGTGAAGCGCAGTTGCATCAATTATACTCAGGATTAAAACGTCAGATCATAGACGTGCCAAATGTTTGGTCTGTCAAAATAATCCACTCTGCGTCCTCCGGTGGACGTGAGCAAGAGGAAGCCGCTCACCATTCAGGAAGGGACAGTGACCTTTATTTTTCAGGACGGGATGATCCTGTATTATACGGGACGGATGGCGACCCCGGGCAGAGATGAGAGCTGGCGCCGTGCTGCCCCTGCGATGACATGGTGCCACAATAAATGATTGAAAACATAAGCCTTGAGGTCTTTGGCTAATTGTTGCACACATATGCTTTTGTGGGGCTGTGGGTGTCAAGCTGCGTTAGCGAAACGACAATCTGACTCACGCAACAGTCTGAATAGAAAAAGGCCTGCAGAAATGCATTCATTAGCCAGCTCTGGGAATGGATTATCATTTGCTGGAGTAAATATGCACATGCTTCCACAATAGCTAGGAAAAAAAGCTGTCTTAACAAGTAATGACAGCAATACAAAGCAGACTTTTATGGATGTTTCAACTCGCCAAATCCATGAACAAAACCAGGTAGGCAAATGAGTCGGAGCGATTTGAATGGGTGAGATGAAGCGGGGACTGCGTTTGGCAGACCACGTAACGGTGCAACTATTCTCAGAGCAACAAGTAATCATCACACAACAGACCAGCAGTGCGTCACACACATGGCTCCGCTGCCAGCTCCATTAAAAGATTTGAATCTGTGAAACTGAGACGAAAGAGATGCCTGGTAAAAGTTAATGGAATTTTTACGAGCTCAATGGACTCGATGAGGATGCCGGTGTCCTCATCAAGTCCAGATCAATTTCTCGCAGACACATTGCGGCTTTTAGTTTATTTAACATTTAATTAAGTGCGTTTAGGAACGTTGGCGCATATTGATTGATTTTTTTTTTCTTTTTTATTTGGGGGGAATGGTTCAGCGTGCAGCCAAGAGCCTGTCTAATTCTCATCTTTCAGGACGGCGTTTGACACTTTAAAGTGCGATTTTTCAACATGGCAGGGTGACAAAAATCACACTCCCTTCTTAAAAGCTGGAGAAAGGTGACTTAAAGAAGTGAAATATATGAAAAGCCTAATGCATTGGTCCATTTAGTGTCTTTTAAATGGAATACAGCCTTTTTGAAAACAGGCCATTTGTTGGGAGAATATTATAAAAGCTCACAGGAAGAAAATGATCTTTGCAGTTTGTTCTGTCAGACGCTTCAAAAACATGAGTGAGTTGGTGACAGTGACGATACAAGTTATGAAAATAAACCGAGGGAGCATTCCAGACCTCTAGTGCCGCTGTCTGAATTTATGTCGACAGCTCATTCGGAGGCCAGAGAGCACATGAGTCCTCCACCTAAAAAAGTTCCCCTCTCCCCATGCGACATGTTATCCTGTTAACCAGGTGTGACCCGCTTTATCCCACACCGTGAAATCCCCTTAAAGTCTTTTATGACGTGTTAAATTTACCAAACATCATCACACTCAGATATTTCCCCAATTATGCAAATCCTGATAATCTGACTGGCTCAGACACAAGAGAAAAGCCATTTTAAGACACCTCAGGTATTAAGAATTAACTCCAATTAACACCAGGTGATTAGTAATTGTCTCACTGAGATAAACTCCTGATTAAGAGCGCATCATTCATCCTCCGTCTCATGGACTTATACAACACTCAGTGGCTGTTTATAACATCAGCTCACTCTCTCACTCTCACAGATGCTACACTGCCACCCACTGGCCACCAGCAATCAGTACAACATGAATGAATGCCAAGTCACGTCATAACCACTAGAAACATTTACCTTATGTAACTATTAATTCATGCCTGAACATTTTAATGAGCTACTACAAAAAAAAGCTTTCTAAGGTGCAAATGTTGAACATTCTTGATTATTTTTTGTGCATATTTGCTTGTCAATTACCGAACAGCGTGTGCACTTGTGCTTCTGAGAATTTCATCACCTCATCTGCCTCATGCATGTGTATCAGTATGTGTGTATTGTTCCCCGTGTGCACAGTCATGACCAGAAGGTCAGACAGATGCTGTAAACACAAGCCGGCGTCCCTCGAGGATGGGCCCGCCACACGAGCGGAAAAACACGCTCTTTGCACTCAAGATAAACCGTTGCATCACCTCACATCTGCGGCTGCTGGAAGAGCCGACCGTCCTCTCCCCCACTGAGGGTTTTGGCCACAGCTGAGCGGCCACCTGGGAATCCATCAGTCATTGTTATGGCTGTCCGTCCAATGACATCGTGGCGTTTAAATAAATGAAATGGGCCACAGAAAGAAAAATACAGTGCATCATCAAATATTAAGCTCAGCATTACAGATGAGCTGGAGACAAGGTCATGTTTTATAACCAGCCGGCTGCAGAGCTCTAGTCCTCTCCTCTCTCTCTCTGGGAATCTGGGAACGCTGCCCATCCGCTCCATTAACACCGACTACGGGCCTTTTCTTTTTTTCAAGAAAAGATAGGAAGAGACTATAAACACCCGTGATACAGTGCCAAGATGCAGCATGTGTTGCACTGCCAGCAGGTGATACGCAGACACTTTGACCAGCTGTACAGTTAAAAAAGAATATGTATGAATATTTGTCTCTCCTCAGGGTGAAAAGGTGACGATTGGATTTGGAAGTAGAGGAAAATAAATGCACTTGGATCTGAAAAGTGACAAGTCAACAGGACGAGGTCGAGCGTGTTATTCCACAAAGAATCCGTTTCCCACATGGATGATGTTCGATTCCTGCTTGGATGAGGAGACAGTTTATGTAAAGTCAACTGCAGACTAAATATGTGCTAAACAGTCATTTTAACAACAGTCGTTTTAACAAATGCCTTCTAATAACATACGTCAGGGTTCAAGCCCTCCAGCGGGTTTGAGGTATGACTTGTCCATCTGGAGTGAGGGAGGAAATAGTGACGTTGGTCCGGAGCCACAGAGGCCGCAGAGGGAGGAGGTTGGGCTGGATGCATGGGTCAACAAAACATTGCACTCTGACACAGGGGAAAGTTTTCTATTTCCTACCGACAGTCACTGCTTGTTCACAAACCTTTTTATGAAGTAGTCAGTTTTGGAAAACGCTGATGCCATCCGGATGTTTTAAGTTTGATATTCACTTTCTTTTAGCTTTAGCTTTGGTCTCCACCCACTCCTGAGAAAAACTGGCTCTTAAGCTGCTGAACGCTCCAACTGTATGTTCACCATCCAGTTGCTAACTTCACATAAAACTGTTGTCTGTTATGGCTGAAAATGATTGAACCCAAACAATAAAGGCACCCAACAACTAAAACAATGAGCTGAAAGACGCTAAAACACTCCATAAAGCTGAGTCTGTAGATAATTAGCTCTAAGTTTATTAATGTAAATACATGTACGATAGCAGCTTCAGAGTCAAACACTATAAACAAAGAGGCTGATAACACCGAAATGACTCAGTGACCCTTTGTTTATCATAAGGCTGGGAAAGTTCTCCTAATGGCGAGATAGGAGAGTTTTCCATAGACCAAATGGTCAATGAGACACTGGAATGTGAAACAGCCATAAGAAGACCAAAGCAGAACTCTTATCTCCTCAGACTGTTAACCCAAACACACATGTCCGATAACAAACACAAGGAGCTTTAAGCCTCGACAGCTGGACCCACACTCAAAAGAAAACCTCAAAAAGATCGTTGACTCCTGGCTTTGGTGACGTGGATCATTAACCACACTAATCTGCCAGATGTGGTTTGATTCTAATAGATCTCTCCCTCTTCTCTGTCTCCGGCCTTGATGGAGGAGCTTCGTCCTGCTCGCGGCAGCCGACGTACCAATTACAGGGTTATTTTTAAAACCCTGCTTAACCATGAAGCTCCCCAAAAAAGGTCTTAAATAACAGGGTGTCGAATATCAGCGGCCCAGTACACAGATGCAGCCGGTGTGTGTGTGTGTGTGTGCCACCGGTTGGCACTGGCACAAACTACATTACCCACAATGCACTAGCTCTTGTGGATTTTGTGGATCCTGTGAAGTTTCCATGCATCATTGAGCTCATTGTCCCTGGAACATTTTGAGGGGTTAGGTTGGATGTCGCAACCGCGTCAGGAGCAAAAAAAAAAGTAGGTCATCTGGGCCTTTTTGTCTCATCATCAGACATTTGGTAAATGGGAGGTTTTCTCATAATGACCCGCTTCATTTCCAGCAGACTTAGATTTTCCTCTCAGAGAAGCCAGCTGAGGATGGAAAAACAAAGCGGGGGAGAGAGAGAGCGAGAGATCGAGCGCCAGCCTCCACTCAGAAAAACGCTTAGAGTAGACGTCTCCGTGCCAGAGTCAACGAGATGATGGAAAACCCCGAACTGCCGTCGTTCTTATCTCAAACGGAGAGATAAGAAACTTGTTTTGTCTTTCACATTATATCCAAATATAAGTCAGAAGAAAAGTCAAACAAAATTGTTCTCAACAGAGTCGTTACAAAAAGAAGAAAACAGTGAAATCTACAAAGTGTACAGTTTCACCGCTCAGAAACTGGATCTGTGTCGCCTGAGGCTTGACCTCCCAGTCATGTCACCACCACTGACTTTACATTTTCAAGTTTCTTTGAAGCTTGCAAAAGCGTTTCAATCTGTTCAAATGCAGGTTGCATCAAACCCGCCCATCCATTTGACACATTCGAGGCCTGGCGGTTATGCAACGATCAATTCATCTGGAGAAAAGTGGAATTTTCATTGCACAAAAAAAGTAAAAAAGTAAAAATGCAGAGTACTTACAGTGTTTGCCGCAGCAGGCTTCTCAAACATCCTCTTCAGGCTATCAAGCGGGATGTCAAACCTCTCAATCCTCTTCGCCTGCAGCTCCTCTCTGCACGCCGGATCGTCTGCTGCCTCCACCTGCGACCCGGAGGGACTACGGGAAACGAAGCCTGAGGTCGCCGACACCGCGCTCGCCACCTCCTCTCCATTTCCTGATTGAATTTCCATTGTTGTAGAGAAACCGTATCTCACCCCCCTCCTTTTCCCTTCAGGCTGGTGCTGGGAGGGGAAGTCTATTGTGTGAAGGTGAGTCAGGAGGGGTGAGGAAGCGAGAGGGCGAGGAGCAGAGATGGAGATGCAGGGTTCCTCTCTCTCTGTCTGGGAGGCTCTCTGGGTTGTGCAGGCACACGGTGAGGAGGCTGGAGGAAAGTGGAGGAGAAAAGAAAAAGTTCACAGGGGAAGTTTTTTCCCTCTCTTGCACTGCCCTGTAATTACTCACACACACACACACACACACACACACACAGAAGCCTATGTAAACTCACATGCGGGCTCAGAAAAGCAAATTGAGATATGAGTAGTGAGAGCAGGCCAAAGGAGTGACGACAGAGGGGAGAAGAAAGACGGAGCGGCTGCCAGAGGAGAGAGGAGGACAGAGTCTGTGAGGTTAACCCGAACGATCTGATTCCTGCACAACAAGTCCTCTTCATAACAGCCCAAACATTGTTTTATCACCTTGATACTTCGTGACTTTTCCGAATTTTATGCTGCTTTTAAACCTTGTTTTGAACTGATGACGTTATCAGAGACGCCACATGACATGAATTTGTAATGGAACATTTTCATATGCTCCATTACAAATCCACTATGTGTGACTGGTGGTGACGGCACTTTTTTCACAGCACCATCTTGTAATTTTTAAGTGCTTGTACTTTACTACTGTTATTTTATACTTCAACTCAGCAAGGAGAAAGTACTTTTTACTCCACTACGTTTATGTGACAGTTATAGTTACAGATTCAGATTTTGCACACAAAACATATGTTCACTTATAAAATATGATGCATTATTGTAGTTTCAAACACCCAACATGCTATAAACATTTTATATTCTGCACACACCAGGATTCAAAATCAAATCATTCCAATGATATCGACATGATAAGAGTCAAAGTTATTTCACTCAAATGTTGAACTTGGTGTCCAACTTTGGTGAAATTGGGGAGTCGGAGAGCCCAGATAGAAAAAGCTATGAGCCAAGGTTTGCAGACAGTTGTGAGACAGCAGCTGTTGGTGCACATACGTCTTTTGAATAACTTGTATAAACTTCAACTTGATCAAGTAAACCTGCAAGCTTAGACAGTTTTATTTGTTAAGAGCATCCAAGTTATTTCTACAAAGACAGGTGTAAATGATAAAACTGATTTACTTGCTGTAGTTTCAGTGTCCTGATGTTCACGGTCTCACTGTCATCGTTACTGTTATAAATCACACCTGCACTTTTCTAACCTGCACAAGTCCAAATGTGTGCAGTGAAAAAGGCCTCTGATATACTGTCATGAATTTCTAATTGAGTAATAAGTACCTTGGCCAAACTGCATATAAAAAACACAGTTTGTGGCTAATGATAAAATCTGTGTTGTTCTACATATGTATTGGGTTTTAACAAGGTCAGAGGAGAAGAAAATACATCATTTTTGCAATTACTATTTTCACTCAAACAGCATTAGGGACTGTGGGACCCCCCAAAACTGAGGAAGTACAGCCAGCATGGTAAAAACAAAAGCTGGCAATAATCAAATCTGCTTTACTTTTTGATCAGCTGCTCATAAGGGAACCTCTGCAGGCTATCAGGAAACAGATTAACAGCTTTTCGCCTCACCCATCCTGCCTTTAACACCAGGTTTGTGAGAGCTCATTATTCCTGAACAAATCAAGGAAGGCCCGTAACAACTAACCCCACCGGCCTGCCCTGCGGTCATAACCGTGATATATTGTTAATTTTTCACCAGCCACGCCGACGCTTCCTGGGGAGTGTTTTCCTTTGGCAAGAAAAGGGAAATTAACACGTTAACGCAGTTTCCTCTGCGACTCACATTTCAGCTCTCCCATCCTGTCATGTCTAAAAGTCTCATTCTTCAGAGTCTAAAATTTTCACCCTGTTATACTTGCGTGAGTCGAGAAAGAGGAGCGGGGGTCAAATGATGGAGGGCAGAGCGAGAGGGGCTGACAGAGGAAGCCGGGAGAGATTGACAGCTTAGTTACAGGATCAGGAAGAAACAAAGGCGGCGGAGCTACGAGCCTCAAACAGTCAGTCAGAGCCACAATAGAAACATCAATGCGGAGGGAGAGAGAGAAAGGAGCGGAGAGGCAATCCAGATAATCCAATCTTAATGAATGAGCGGTCATGATATATGCATCCGATAGTACTTCGAGGACACACTATCACTCCATTTATACCAGTGGCAGATGCATTATTCAGAGAGGACCAAAGGTGTGTGTGTCACTTTCAGCTGGATCCTGTGTCCAATGAGGCCACTCGGCTTACAGCAGTTACTCACATGTACAAGGAAGAAAAAAAAAAGTTGATTATGCCATTTTTACTTTTTTTCCAGACACTGAGAAAGTTCAATTTTGAGAGACGATTTTGTGACGCGCGTCTTGATTGGTCGCACAGTGAAAGCAGAAACACACACATGCACACACACACCGTTTCAAGTGGAATTCAGTGTGAGAGCAAACACGGCGCCCCTCGAACACAAAGCTCCAGAGCTGCTTTCCTTTAATACAACAAGACAATATTTCATCCCTCGTGGAGCTTCAGAGAGACTTTGTGGTGAAGATCGGCCGGGGTAAAAACACTGTCTGCTTCTATTAAATAAAATATGTTGCAGGTTCTGTGTTTGCTCCCAAGGGCTCCGGACGACTTTATTTAGAGGACAGACTGAAATATGATCCCTGTGATAAGAAGAAGTTTTGATTTTGTCTGCAGCATCAGAGAGGACGTCATGACAGAAAACACTTAACATACTGGGATCTACTGACAGAGCCAAAAGGTCCTTCTGGTTCCCAAGAAAAAGTCTGGAAAGGCTGAAAACATATATAAATATCTCACAATGCTGTTCAAGAGTCGAGCCAGGAAAATCTGCGACAGCTCGCCACACATTTTTCACTCTTGTTGGTTTGTTGATATTATAATGAATGCCATACTCGGGAGAAAATCTCAAACTCTCCTTTTAAGCCAAAGATGACATTTAGGCCTCTGGAAGCTTTTTAGTAGATGTTGCCCATTTTGTGCTGTAAACCATAACTTTGACTGAAGCTGCACCAGTCGGTGTTTTTATATCAACACAGAGACGACCGCTCAGGGAATTATCACCTCTAGTATTTAACATCTTTCAGCTAATTGTTTTTGATTTTTATGCTGTTTTGAACCACTTTCATGAAACATGTTTTCAAAAGCAACAGGACACAGTTTAAAGCAAAAAAAAAAAAGCTCAGTATAGTCGAGACACAGTTCATCCCTTATATTTATAATTCCACCGCATCCTGCTCAATTCCTCAGATGACTGACAAAAACATTGGTTAACAGCATCACTGTAATTGTTAACACTGCATTTTATCGTCTCATTCGTCAGCGTTTTAATGGTTAATGATTTTCTTTGTTGGGTTTTTATATCACTCTATTTATCTTGTCTTTTCCTCATTAGGTTGATGCTTCACTAACCTAATTTTGCAGCGAGGATCAATAAAGTTTCATCTTATTATCTCATCTTAAATGAAAAATCTCCCCACAGACGCTCTTACAGTGTTTGTTATGAGGAGGTGCAATTTGCTTTTTGGGCGTAATCATTTATCCTCAGTTCACCTCCTCTGGTTCAACTTCAGGCTCTGACTTCCTCCATTTACCAGGCATAAAGCAATCAGAGTCTAATCAGAGCGTAAATGATAAAAGACAGACTCAAGACTGAAGCAAAAAGTTTACAGTTACAGAACAGTGTCACTGGCCCAGCGGCCCTCCTATTGGCCGTTTGAACTCCAATCTTTGACCTCTGACCTCCAACTTATTCAGATGTATAAAACTCCAAACACCCAAACGAGCTCAGAGAAGCAAAGTATATCACACAGAGCTGTTTTTAGTATTGATTTTCTAAAGGAGGCAGGTTCATGTCTGATATTTTGGCGAAAAATCTGTGTAGCCGACCTCTGACCTCCTTAGAGGGTGACGAGAAGTTTCAAGCAGCATTTTAATGAGTTACACTATTTGAAAAGCAAGATGGACAACTCAGTTTAAATGGGTTTATATAGCCCAATTACTGTCCATGACTACATGCCTATGAGGCATCTGTGCAGTGTCCAACCACACAACCAGTCAGACAACCACCAACCAAACATTTTAAAATCTCTAAGGGGAAATTAAAGAATTTCAACTGAAGGCAGTTTATCCATTTAAAAGGTGAATAGTACCTGAAGCTAGTTCCCCAACATTAGTGTGTCTAAGGCTAAATAACTGCTAGATAAATAGTTTGGAAGCTTTATTAGTAGAGCTTTATTGATCAATATCAGGAGATGATTAGTCCTTTCAGTCAATAAGAAAGTCCATCCAACTTTGTGATTCAGAGCAGCAATAACGAGAGGCAGCATGACAGTACAGAAAATGTTTCGAATCAAGTAATCAAACATAAAAATTGACAGTTTAGAAAAAGCCTTTAACTATATACGGAAAGTTTTTTTTAAAAGCAAAAATGGCCAAAATTTACTGGTTCTAGATTCTCACAAGTGAATATTTACATGTTTGGTTTTGATCTGTTGGTCTGAAAAACAGAAAAAACTTGTGTTAATTTGGGCTTTTGGTAATTGTAATAGACCAATTTCAATAATTCCTTACCTTTTATATACCAAACGATTAATCAATTAATTAAGAAAAGATGGAACTAGACCCCTTTGTCGCCCCATTACTGATGGCAATATTGATTGTGCTGAAATAAACCTCATTGCTATCAGTAATGGGGTGATAAGCTGATAAACTGATCAATTATTCCATTTATCTTCATATCAAATATCACAAAATGAGGATTATTCATCATCCTACAACTACAGAAAAACCTCCACATACTCTAGAACAAACTAACTTTGCCACATTTCAGTCATTCTGTGTTCACGTCCAGACAGAGTTCCTGAAGTTTACTACAGTGTACGTCCACTGTACACACACCGTGATACTTCCTGCTCACTTTCTAGGCACACAGCGGTCAGCGAGGATCCGATGACAGCCACGCTGCTCCAGTTACTGAGGTTTTACTTCCTTCAATATAACACAACAGGTCATCTGATAGGGCCAGAGGACAGGAAGGCAGAGTAGTAGCACTGTGATCTACCAATAGTGAAAACAGAGCTTTGCATGCACAGGAGTCTTTTAAGGTGAATGCATGGAAATAAAAGTTTAAATTCTTCTAATAGCTGCACGTATTTTCCAAATTTGAGATATACGAGTGCAGCTGGGTTGTAGTCTAGGTAACAACCACTGGGGATTGTAATATTCTCTCTACTGTGCAGCGATTTGGAGTTGAGTGACGGTATTAAATCTTGATGTCTTCAGGATTGAAAGCGAGAGTGGAAGCTCTGAGATCATCCCGGGCCGTGTTAGCCGGCTTGTTTGACTTGGGGCTTCGCCTGCAGTGTTCTTTAAACACACCAGACAGACGGGGATGCCATCTGCTCCGATGACCGGTTCTCAGCCGCCTCCTCCTCTCTCTGAGTAGGAAAAAATGACTGTCTCGTCTTTTCCACATTCATCACAGCTGGCTGCAACATTACACTCTGGTTTACAGGGAGCAATAAAACATGGTAAAAGATGGGACTAGCTGTGTATCGGAAAGCCTGTTGAGAAATTGCAGGTCTTTGGATGGGCCACTAGGTTGACACGCTTACAAAATCTCATTTACCTTGAGGTTTTATAGAGAAAATATCCCATTCAATCTAACAAGAAAGCTCTTTACACACAGCAGGTGTGGACGCCTTTCACGGCCTCTCCTGTTGCTCTCCAGCAAAACAGGATTAAAGGACGTAAATTCTTCTATCATCGGTCTCTCAATGCTATTTAATATAAAATATAGTGTTAAATGTGGCTGGAAGGGCATTAACCTCGATATGAGAGTCGTAGCAATTTGAAGGGCCCTCTGGTTCCCCTGCTTTCATTCTGCCTCCTACAATCTGTTTTAAAGGCCAAGCCTGCCCTCTGGTGGCCACCACTTGGAAACACAACACAGGATAATTAAAATAAAGGTGATGTCATTCTTTCAGAAAAACTTACTAATTCATGTCTGTTTTTGTTGAAGGTATAAAAGTTGAATGTGTCTCATTCAGGCTATTTTGAAATGTTTGTGAATCAAACAACAGGTCTCTGTGTATTATAGAAAATGCAGCGTGTCCAAACATCTTGGCTGCAGATCTGAACCACCTGCCACTTAGTTTGATTATCTTGTAATTTTAGGAATTAAACTTATAATGAATTGAATCAGGATGTTGATGAGAGATAATGGATGGAGATATGTTCATCAAGTTTTTATTTATGACAAAAAAAAATTATGGAGCCATTTCTGACTGACGGCAGCACTGAAACTCATTATTGCTGGTAACAAACAATTAAAAATGAAATTAGGAGCTAAGTGGCTTTAGTGTTGGCCACTGTTATTCAACACAGGTGCTTTTAATTTTCCTTGTAGCCACTTAACGAGGGTCTGATTTACTCCTGCAACACCAGGTGAATGCAGCTATAATGAAAGACTCTCCTATAGGCCCTTTACACAGCAGACATATTGACTCATTGCAGGAAAAGCACGAGTGCAATTAATAACGTTAACGACGGCCCTGTTCAAGCGTCCCAGTAAGTCATGACGGTGCGACAGTGAGCCAGCATGCACAACAGCATCACCCTGAACCTGAAGCAGCTTCACTGAATTCCATGATTAAAGGTAGCACGAGGAGGATTTGACGGTTGCAACATTCAAAGTCGGCTCCTCCTTCCTGGCTCAGAGACGCCAGAAGCCCACCGCAGCTTCCTCTTGGATGTGTGCTTACAATCTGGCAACCTGGATGTGCACGCTGTCATTGGCTGGCAGCTACACACCCACTGCCCAGAGGCTGATGCTCAGAAACATCCTGAACATACAGGCAGAGGACAGACACACACTTCTAGAGGGTCATAAGTAAATGCATCCTACAGAGAGAGAGAGAGAGTGAGAGTGTGTGTGTGTGTGTGTGTGTGTGTGTGTGCTTCAGCTTTATTTTTATAAGCAAAAGGCAACAATAATTTCATCCATTTTGGACTCACCGGCTCTCCGTTCCCTCAGAGGTTTGCTATTGGTCAACGGCATAAAATCGGTCCAAGTTCATCAACATTGAGCTCAAACAGCCTGAGCAGACGTTTAATCAGAGAAAGCGACAACACCTGTGTGTGTGCGTGCAGGGTCGTTAAATACAGGTGTGGATGAACCGATTAACCCTTTTTGTTGTCATATGATATTAGATATGATCCTCCCATCTGAAGATACTGTTTACATCCTTAAAAATAAAAATCGAGCATATGTTGCATTTAATCCCATAAAGATCTGTGTTTGGTTTAACATCCAATTTTTGTATCTAAATTTTCCCCAACAGGAGGACAATGAATCACTGATGTGTTAATTAGGCTAAATGGAACAACATGAGAGGAAGTATGTACAGCACAGAGTCTCATTGATGGATACAGGTGGGAACATAAACTTGCCATTGAAGCAATCTGATTCATGTAATTAGGAGAGTAAATGGATTTTAAGATTTTTAGATCACATTTATGACTCCCAAGAAGAAAAGCTATTATTATATCTCCCAGCCATCATCATTGTAAGGGCTGAACTGCATGTTAGGCATCATAGAATAGAAACCTCTATTTTTGATTTAACGACTGAATTTATATATGAGCAATTTTTAAAATGTTATATCAGCTGTAAAAATAGTTGGTCAAATTGGAAATGCAACAAATAGATTATATTTAAATGATGTAACGCAGACCATTTATTTGTTCCCCTGAGGTAAAGAAACTCCCTCAACCCGCCCTTCTCTCTCTCTCTCTCTATAACACACACACACACACACACACACACACACACACACACACAGGTCTGTGGGTCACGGAGCAGCAAGACAGCTGAGCCATTTATCTGGATCCCTGGGGAAACAATTACACCCGACCAGGCAGCAGAGCCGGACAGGGGCTGGGAATTAATGATGGGCTTGTGACTCGAGTTGGAGCAAAAACTTCCAGTGAAGGGATGGTGTCGCTGACCAGGAACCCCTCCCCCCCTGCTGCTCGCCAACACCGTGCTAAATCACTTCACGTCAACTCTCTCGCAAAATAATCAGCATCATATTCCAGCAATAAAAGGACTAGTGGGCGTCTTATAGTGACAAGACACAACAAATCCTCCATGCAGTTGGAATTAATGATGAAAATTTAATACCCTACTTAAATCTACATATATTGATTTTTCAGTGCAGTGCATCAACCTGTAAAAGTTGATGTGGCTTTACATCCAGCCGACACAGAGCTGAGCTGAGTTTCCAGCCATGTGCTGAATTTAAGTTTAAGACTCACTCTGAGTTCTTTTCTCGTCTTGAGAAAAATATCTGGCTCTTTAGCTGCTAATTGTTCCACTCCGGCTGATAGTCACTTGCCAGCTTTGTCTGTCTACCATTTGGTGCTGGACAGTTAGTGTGCAGGGAGTTTTTTGGTGAAAACGGTTGCATGCTGTGTCTGGAAACGAGAGAAGTGAGAGCGAGCCAAAAGAGTGAAGCCAGAAAATCAAAACAACGAGCTGAAAGACACTAAAACACAACTGCAGAGTCAGGTAGTAATTCTTTGTGTAATGTCGAACTAACTCATTTTTTTAAATAAAAAAAATTTGAAGTACTTTAGTAGTACTTTTTACTTTGCAATCTTAAACTTGCAATAGTTGATTTTCTTATAAAACATGATGCAATGACATATTTAACTACTCAACACTCACCTTGATAATGAAAAGGCTGCTAACATGTTAGTCATCATCGATACTAAAAAAGCACTTCAGACTTTTCTGATATGCCTCTGTAGTATTTTTACATTTGGGTATTGCCACTTTTACTTGTTTAGGATATGTGTACTTCTTCCTGATAATAATGTCACAAACTCACTAGTGTGTAAGACCAAAGCTGTCATCATGCAGCAGATGGTCAGTAAGGTCAAATCATTTCATAGCTGCAGACGACACACTGCAGGTCCATTTAAAGGAATTATACAAGATAATTACTGTGATTACTTTGCTATTTAGGTCTGCAGACATGAACTAGGAGAGCAACGGTGGGAATGGATCTTGCTATGTTTGTACATTATTTATAACATGATCGTGTGTGTGGAGAGCCTTCATAGCTCTAACTATATTCACATGTACAGATGGTTGCAGTGTCCTCTACTGACCTTAAGAGCCACATCAGCACAGACAGGAAGTGGAGGAGAGAGCCCCCCATTACAGCGTAGGCGTTTTCCATCTTATAATACTGAAGATATTTGATGCATCCTATGACAAATAGAGTAAAAACATAATCACATGTTATTCTCAGGTCTAATTTCCCTTCACTGTCCCCATTGTTCAGATTTCCGAGCACACACACTGTGTTCTTTCTCTCGCCGTGCGAAGCCAGACCTCTCCCAGCTTCCCCCTCATGCTTCAGCGTTAGGAGCTGCCACATCCCAGCCCCCACCTCCTCACAACCCCTCTAGCTGCCTCCTCCTCCTCCTCCTCCAACTCTAACTCTCCTCCCCGCCTCCCTCCACCCTCCCCCGCCTCCCTCCATCCCTCTCGTGGCCCGTTGCCATGGAAGCTGATTGGAGGGATCACTCCGTCTCTCCGGCACGTCGCCTCTCCATCTTTGCCAGGAGAAAACAAGGCGATTCAGAGCACAGCACAAAACCAAAAAACCTCCTTCTGTTGAACAAGCGGGGGGCCGATATTAGTTATTGACCATAATAATAAACTACATTATTCAATTAAAATCTTATTTTCTTTTATCGCTTCACTCCTTAAATTTTCAACTCTCGACGGCACCAACTTCCAAAACACCTCATCACATATTGTGCAGAAATTAAAAAAATGATTTATGTTGTGAGGTTTTATTTTGCCCTTATGGTCAAGGACATTTTCCTCCACACACCAGTGGTTTCATGCAACATCCATCCAAACAGCAGCCTGACAGAAAACAGGCTCCACGACTTTTTTAATTACCCTTTAAACTCAGGGTCGAAGCTCGTCACTGCTGAGGACAATAATGAGCTGCTGCAGATCTTAATGCAGTGTCACATATGTTTGTTGGTCATTTCAAACTATTATATTTTGGCCTCTTCTGTGAAATGTTGGCTGATTATGATTAATATTATATTTCATAAATGCATCGATTCCAAGTGCATTTTTGTATTTTTCATTCATTTCTGAGCTGCGAAACTAGTCCAAAAAATCTGATGCTCCTTGTGACTCCATATTGTTTCCCACTTCCTCTGTGCTGCATTGGAAAAAGAAAAACTGACAGATGAAGCTGAATCACTTTACTCTCTCTCTCTCTCTCTCTCTGTACAGTACATACAAACTCAAGGCTAAGGCTCTTGGTAGCTTTATTTCTGATATTTTTCAACCAAGCACGACTATAATGGGAAGACAGAACATTCAGGGTCTAGCATTGCTATAGCAACAATGTTTAGGGGCTGGTGGGTGGGGGTTGGGTGGTTAATCTCATATTTTTGAAATAAATGTTGCTTATATCGATTTTAATCTCTCTATATAAAGCACTGTGTAGTAATTGTGTTTATGCAAGAAGCATGAAAGTTTGAATTTACAGGTCACAGTCGATGTAAATAAAAATGAATGACGGCTGAATTCCATTTAGCTGCTTCAGTTTCAGGGTCCTGGTATTGTTCATGCTGGCTCACGGTCAAATCCACTGTTAATGTTGTTAAATACACTTGTGATGTTCGTTGTAGTTAAAATATCTGTTGTGAAAAAGGCCAAATTTGATCTTTTATATTTGGTAGGAATCTACA
Source organism: Holacanthus passer (assembly GCA_025331565.1). Lineage (NCBI taxonomy): Eukaryota > Metazoa > Chordata > Actinopteri > Pomacanthidae > Holacanthus > Holacanthus passer. The sequence goes on from JAFREQ010000184.1 coordinate 183,708, forward strand.
CACTGAGGTCATGTATCAATGTTTCTGCAAGTTAACACATTAAACATGTTGGCTTTTAATGGCTCATATAATTGGTCATAATTTGTCAAATGTATGTCAAATGCAGTATTCCAAAAATACTAGGAGGTCCAATTGCATCTGGTTGCATTTTGCAGGATCTGAGCCACCGTGCTTTTCTGGCTATTCTGACCCACAATCCTTTGCACGGCGGAAGATTCGTCACATTGACCGACCCTTGAGATAAGATGTGTTTTTAAGTGTTGCTTCCAAGGTCAGAGACGAACTGTCAACCGCAAAATAGTCTCCACCAATATAATGAGGCAAAAATGCAAGAAGTAAAATGAAGGAATTTGTAAATAAAATCTTAAATATTCATAAAATTACACAGTTTGGTTGGTGGTTCCTTAAAACTTCCCATTGAATTAATTAGAATCATAACCTCGGGACTTGTACAACTCTGGCTCTGAATCTTCTAAATTCAGGTGTATTTTGGGGTTGGTGAGTTCAGGTAAGGTTACCACACAGTCTAATGAATTCTCTGTTGAGGTTCAGTGAAAAACAGAACTGATTTATTTCTCACATCATCTCCCACACAGCCGACCGGTGCTGCACAATTCCACTTGGTCTGAAAATCAGGATGAGTAAACGACTAGTTCATCCAGCTATCGTTAAAGGACACACCAGTCGTGTTAATTCAATTCCTGTTGGACATGCGGCGTACACACACACACACACACGACAGAACACCTGGAAGTTGCATGTGTGCAGCTTTGAGCTGTGTAAACAGGCGGTGAGTCATCATCGGGCAACAAAACCGCTTCTTCTAATTTTAGTCAATTGCACATTTCATGCTGCCTCAGAAATTGTTGACTGAGAGGTTTAAGCTGAAGTTTAATTTCATCACCCACTGTGGCACGTGAGCGTGGAACAGACTGAAGGGGCTGTGGCTATGATAATGGTGACTGTGTGTTGGAGGTGATAGTTTGGAACGTGATGTGACTCCTGTGCTGCACAGCTGGTCCACTCCTGCACAGCATCTTGTGCTATTGTGTTATCCATTTACATCCATCTGCGTGCATGTTAGCATGCCTGGTTTGAAACTTCACACGCCTTCCATCCAGCTTCCAGTCTGCCTACAACTGAGTATCAAGAATAAGAACAAGAAACAGGACAAAACTCACACAAGTAAACAAAAATGACCAACAATAAATAAAAGAACTATGGACATCCTATTCCCATGATTCCTGTCCCACTATAACCAGTCCACTCAGCCTCTTTGTCCCACTATAACCAGTCCACTCAGCCTCTCTGTCCCACTATAACCAGTCCACTCAGCCTCTTTGTCCCACTATAACCAGTCCACTCTGCCTCTCTGTCCCACTATAACCAGTCCACTCAGCCTCTTTGTCCCACTGCAACCAGTCCACTCAGCCTCTCTGTCCCACTATAACCAGTCCACTCAGCCTCTCTGTCCCACTATAACCAGTCCACTCAGCCTCTGTCCCATTGCACTTCTTAAAGTTTTAAACATTTCGAGCTGAATGAGGCTCTTGATTTCAATATAAATGATTTTTGTCTGTAATATAATTAGTCTAAAGAGCAGAAAATGGAGTCACAGTGTTCAATAAAACAAATTTGTTTCTGCTCTTGTGTATTTTGGCATCATACACATGTTATTCCAGATGAATGTCATTAACCCTTATTTCGTTCTGAATATTTTCCTGCACAAAAGCACAGTGAGAACGATTGATTTCAGAGTCATTGTCTCTATTTCCTCTTGTTTCCTCTGATCTATTTGTCTGTGCTGTCAATTTAAATTTCAAATTAGCCTTATGGAAACAAAAAGAAGGAACGTCACACAGCAAAAAGCACATTACATTTGCATTATAAATACCCTGCAAAGTAATGAATGTGGGACATAAAATATTGTGGGGAATGGAACATGAAAAAGTGAATAAAGTCACTGTTTCCACTTATTTGTCTTTGTTGTAATTGCAGGAAGATTGTAGGAAATGTTGCTCATATTTAATAATTCTCCTTAAGACTGTGGAAAAGAGGAATTTCACATAGCAGAATCTACACTTTCCACCCCCACCCCATCACATCCACCACATCTACTACCCCCCCTTCTTTCTCTGTGATCTCAAAGGGCTTGCTTCACCTCAGTCAAGCTCCAGCGCTCCAGCCGGCAGCAGCATCGAGCTAACAAGTCTTTGTGAGGAGAGAGAGAGAGAGAGAGAGAGAGAGAGAGGAGAGAGAAAGGAAAAGGGGGGTGCAGAGCAGGAGAGAATCAGACAGTGAGAGAGTTGACAGTATGAGCAGAGGATGAGGGTGCAGAGGGAGGACGCATAAGATAGTGACAGAGGCAGAGGTGTTCAGTGCTGCACAATAGTGCCAGAGGCTGCTGGAGAGAGAGAGAGAGAGGGAGAGAGAGAGAGAGAGAGAGGAAGCAGGCATCATGGCAGCTCTCACTGCATCATCACGACACATGGGGATGTTTGGCTGCTGCTGGTGAGCACTGTGTGATGCAGAGGAGAGAGTCGAGGACTTCCTGGAAACCAAAGGCGAGCCGAGGAAACAGGTCAGTGGCGGTCAAAGGGGCTCACGGGAAGCCTTTGTGCATGCAGCAACGCCGGCGAGATTTAATCACGTCACAGGATGATGCCAATTTACATTTGTCAATAAGAATTCCCCTGTTAGTGGGGATGTGGACATGCGAGGGGAGAGGGAGGTTGCGCATGCATGCAGACACGTGAGCAGGCTCGTGTGTGTGGAGTGTGTGTGTGTGTGTGTGTGTGTGTGTGTGTGTGTGTGTGCAGGTTTGGAGCTCTAAATGGCACCGGTTGGGAGAGCTCAACCAGGGACGTTTAGGTTAAAGAGGCAAGCACAGGAAACCCTCCCGGATCCAGGAAAAACTGCAACACCTTCTGTGACATCACATACATAGAGAGATGTTACGTAGTGTGATGTGTTCAGTGTCTCTTCTACTACACATCTTTGTGGTTTTGCAGTTTTTTTCCAGAAAAGAAGTGAGCTGGAGTGTAGGACTGAATACAGGGGAGGCTGGACATAGAGGAGAGTTAAGAGAAATGATGAGAAGGAATAATAATAAAGGAGGGTAAGAAATGGAAATTAAGGAGTGAAAATGAATTTAAGGCAGTAAAGGACATTGCACAGAGATATAATTGTGTTGCAGTAGGTAGTAAGAGAAAGGAGACAAAGCCTGTGAGAGAGGAAAAGCTTGGACCAGCATTCAGCTCTGCTGCATATGATGTAATCCTCCACCAGTCAAAGCAGTCAGCTCAACAGTTTTTTCACAAATTTGAAATTTAAGTATCGACAAAGTGCAGAGAGCTGACTAAAGACACAGGTCCCGTAATCAGCAGTGCTCTTGAAGTGAGGGGAGAGAACCGTGTGCAAATCATCTCTCTTATCAGAAGTCTTAATACACTTTCAATTTTCCGTAAAAGCATAACACAATATCAGTTCATCAAAATCTTAATGAGTGCAACACTTCATTTGACATCAGTCATTCTCAGCTTTGAAACATCACAAAGTTTGGCCTCCCAACACATAATGGTGTGGAGCCAGGTTCTGCAAAAATTATCCTCAATTAACCCACATTTCTCAGAAAATACGTGTTTTCTGAGGTGATTACTGTTATGTTTGACATCCTGTGCATAAATACAGTTTTACTTCGCGAGTAATTTCACCTCCTTTCAGCACAGGTTTCTATCAAATTCTGCATAATTGAGTGGGACTTTTGAAACACTGTAAAAACACACACAATTCAGCTTTTCAGAAGAAACTGCTCTTCTATCAAACTCACTGAAATTATGTGGTGACCTTGGTTGCTTTACATATATCCAACTTTTTGACGCATGTGTCTCCCCTGATGCACGTCTCCCTTGTATTGAACAAAATTAAACCAATTCTCAACTGGAACTTACATGTGCTTCATTGTTAGTTTAAACATATTGCTGTTTCAACCACTTTGCATATTAAATAAAAATATGTTGCTGAATCATATGTGATTTAGAAGCCAAAGATCTTTAGTTGCACAACTGAGAGCTGATATTCTTCCTCTGGCCATTGACGTTAAGATTAGATTTAAAATTATTCAGCAGAATGAATCAGCTGTGTGATTTGATAAAAGTGGAAGTGAGTCATATTTTCTTTTTAACACTCTATACTATGATGATTTAAGAGTGTTAATTTATTCGTGAAGTGACTCAACAAAGCCTGAAATATTCTGGTGGCTCATTTTTGATTGTATGTTCATTATTGTTATCATCATTATCATTCTAGCTTCTCTACATTTATGGTCTTGTTCTTTGTGCAGGTGCGACCAGCGGGAGGAGCCACACGATGAGTGGGATCCTGAAGAGGAAGCTTGAGGAGGGCCCGTCCCCTTACCTGTCCCTGCGGGGGTCCGACGATGACGAGGTTTCCTGCAGCGACAGCGGCAACAGCAGCGATAGCCTCAACCATCCCGTCCCGTCTGGACTGCTGGACTGTAAGATCACATCACCACGCTGCTCCCGTCCAGATAGTGTGTTTTGGTACAACAGGAAGCGGTGGAAACACCTGAGGTCACATGTTTACAGCATTTCTATAATCAGCTAAAATACAGGTGCAAGCAGGGGGTCTCAGAAAATTAAAATGAGGTTACTGCTGCTATGACCGTATGACAATAAGCAGCAACAATATACAATATGTTCCCACTGAGTCACATATTATTGATTTCCTATTAAATTCCTGCTCTACGCTGATGACAGACAGTTTTATGTCACCCAAAGATCCAGCAATACAGCTAATAAGACCATTAATGTCACCCAATTCTTGTCATGTCTGTCAGAAACGAAGAGCTGATTGAGAAGAAGCAGGTGACCGGCTCTTCTCAATATGCATTTTATTATTGGGTCTTTTCATCCTGGCCAAAACCCAAATTGTTATCATCTATTAAATCACTTCTTAAAACTTTTATTGGAAGGCCTTTTTAAAATTTCCACTTGAACTATGCTGAAGTACTTTTTTCATTATAATTTGTGTAATGTGGATTTTATTAATATCTTCAGCCTCGTTATGTCATTACACTTCACAGTTTCTCTATTTTGATTTGTAGTTTTAGCATTAAGCCCTTTGTAACCCCATTTAGAAAAGTCCCATAATAAAGTTTATTATTATCTTTGCATGTACGGTAAAGAGTACATCATGAGACGAGGTAACTTTTGAAAGAAGAAATAACAAATGAAAAGTTGAATTCATGAATACACTCACTTATGTTTAGATTGGTGTTGCTGTATAAAAGATATTATTTGTCAGTTTGTGATTCTTCTTTAGTCGTGCTACTTTTAGCCTGTTTACTATTAGTCTCTAATTTAACTCATGAAGCCTCTGGAGTAAAAGTTATAGTCTTGCTTTAATGACTTTTTTCACTCAGCGTGTTTCCCCACCTCTCTCGTCCAGCCACTCTCCAGCAGCAGTCCAAGCGACTGCGGGGCCGCAACGTGCACTTTGAGAGCGTGACGGTCTACTACTTCAACCGGCGGCAGGGCTTCACCAGCGTGCCCACGCAGGGAGGCAGCACCCTGGGGATGTCGCCGCGTCACAGCGGGGTGAAGCGCTTCACCCTCAGGGAGTTCGCCATGGAGCAGAAACAGAGCCACTGGAACATGCTGAGAGACCATCTGAAAGAGGAGAAGCTGAATGCCATCAAACTCAAAGTCAGTGGTGGAATCGGTGAAGCCTCATTCAGCCGCAGCCTAATAGTGGAATTTTTTTGGATCTTGAGTTTAAAAATGTTTCCTTTCAAATATGAGAACAAGCACTACTCATAAGCAGTGGTGGGTCGAGTAAACAACGGTACTCAAGTAAAAGTGCTGTTACTTTATAATATAATGACTCAAGTAGAAGTAAAAGTACTCATAAAAATAAGTACTTGAGTAAGAGTAAACTACTTAGTACTTAGTAGTAGCAACTTCAGATGCAATTTATTACTTCAAAAACAAAAACTGTTTCCACTGGCATCAGCTGAGACATTGACCTGTTCCTCAAAGGAGTTTAGCTTGAAGCTAAACAGTAACATCAAATTTGACGGTGTATGATCTCAAACGTTAAATATTTATATTATTGCTGAAACAGAAATTTTAACTGACTGATTGTGATCGGCTGGAGGATGAAATGTTCACATATAACATTACGCCGGCTTATTAAAGTACCTTAACCGGCGCCGAAGCCGGCCGGTACCAGCGGGTTAGCCGGCTAGCTCGGTGAGACGCGGCGGTTCATCTTCTGCCATGATGTTGAGCTACAGTGAGGTGAAGGAGGGCCGTGGAGGGGCGGGGCATACCTCCGTCCGCCTGCGGTGCTGCCGCTGTGATTGGTTAAGGATGTGTCCCTCAGCCGAGAGCTGCAGAGCTGCGTCTGAACTCATCTCAATTTATTTATAGATAAATTAATGTAACGACAAGCATGTAGCCCAAAGTAACGGAGTAAAAGTACATATATTTTCTCACAAATTTACTCGAGTAAGAGTAAAAGTATTCTACAAAATAACTACTCTTAAAAGTACAATTTATTTAAAAAAAATACTCAAGTACATGTAACGGAGTAAATGTAACGCGGTACTACCCACCACTGCTCATAAGCTTTTGAATAGTCAGGACGTTAATGTTTGTAGCCAGAGTTTCTCATGTAATTATCCTGAGGGTCTAAATGTGTGTGTGGGCGTGCAATCTTAATTTAACTTACTTTTCCTGTCCTCCAGCTGACTAAGAATGGCACTGTGTCATCCATGGAGGCGGATACCCTGACGCTCGATGACATCTCCGAGGACGACCTGGATGTGGACAACACGGAGGTGGATGACTACTTCTTCCTCCAGCCTCTGACTACCAGGCGGCGCCGCGCCCTTCTCCGCTCCTCGGGGGTGCGACGCATCGACGTGGAGGAGAAGCACGAGCTGCGTGCCCTCCGCATGTCCCGAGAGGAGTGTGGGTGCCGCTGCCGGGGGATATGTGACCCGGAGACCTGTGCTTGCAGCCTGGCCGGCATTAAGTGCCAGGTAAATGGAACTGTGGTGAGGCCCATCTATAATACTAAAGTGTTGTTCATGTCTGTTTGTGCAGTAGAACTTCTTGAAGGTCGACCGGAAATTTAAAATCCTTAAAGTTTAATTTAAACTCGTGCTCTTAATTGGTCTGAAAAGTAGAACATTCAGTCTTGGTGCATTATTGGTTGGTGTGATTTGAGCATTTCACAAGTGACTCCATGACTCTGTAAGTTACACAAAGTCTTGTTTCCAATCATAGAGTGATGTAAAGTCTGGTTGGTTTAGGTTTTCAGCTTTTTGGAATACAGGAAGTAGTTCTGTCTATTTCCCAGGGGGCCTGTAGTGCCCTTCTCTGCACGCCACTTCTCACCTTTCACCATTTGTCTGGGGAAAACCTGATGTTTTAAAAATGTTATTCAGAGACTTTCTCACTTTACGTGTTATTTAATTAATTCTCAAGGTTGAGGAGGGTTTTATGAACCAAATGTTTTTTCTAAGCATAGAATATAATGTCGCCCTTTAATTGAATTCAAACGCGCAAATCAATGAAATGTGAGTTGAGATTTATTTAGTACATGAAGTTCTACTGCATTAAGGTGTTCAGTTATATACATGAAACACCCACAGTGGATTCAGCTGTTTCCCTTCAAGCATGATCAGCTGTGATTGGCAGCAGAATGTACCTTTTCTGCTGCCACTGTTCGACACTGCTGGATTACTTTAGTTGTTTTTTTTTGTCCTCAGGTGGACCGCATGTCCTTCCCCTGTGGCTGCACCAAAGAAGGATGCAGCAACACCACGGGACGGCTGGAGTTCAACCCGGTCCGGGTGCGCACCCACTTCCTGCACACCATCATGAAGCTGGAGCTGGAGAAGAGCCGCGAGGAGCAGCAGCATCAGCATCATCATCATCAGCATCCGCCGGAGCAGCAGCTTGTAACCAATGGCAACGGTTACCATGGCGACTCCTCCTCCTTGGTCCAGCCGCAGCAGCAGCAGCAGCAGCAGCCGAACCTGCAGTTTCCACTGATGAGCGGCACGCCACACATTCCCATCATGCACCTCCAGAACACAGGCGACACAGATTCGCATCTGGACGAAGAGGAGGAAGAGGAAGAAGAAGAAGAGGAGGAGGAGGAGGAGGAGGACGAAGAGGACGAGGAGGATGAAGCTTACGAGGAAGATGAGGATGGCAGCAGTGTTTGCAGCGGGCTGTCGGACTGCAGCACGCACAGCTTAGAAACAATCGACCCCGAGGACGGGGAAGAGGACGAGGAGGACGAGGAAGATGAGGATGATGAGGACGAAGATGAGGAAGATGAGGAGGAAGACTGGGATTGCTCATTGCACGGAACGGGTCCTCCGCCCTACTCGGTTCCACTTCCTTCAGTGCTGAGTTACTCTAATAACACCCTCATGAGCCTCAGTAACCCCTTCCACAACACTCCCTCCATGCAGCACTATCAGATAGACAGCTCTGTAAATGACACTCCTGCCTTCCTCAGTGAAAATGTCACCCCCACACTCCCCACGGTCGAGACGGCGTTAGAGTCCGAAATAAACACAGAACTCCGCCGCCAAACAGAGCAGCAGAGCATCCCCTGCCATTTCCCTGACCCCACAGAGCCCCTCGCTCTCCAAACTTGCTCACACGCAGGCGCCCGTGAGAGCGACGCTGCCCCTGCTGGCGCGGCCGATGAACAGCAGCTCTCGAAGGACCTCCAGAACAATCCAGACCGCCATGACTCACAGACTGAGGCTCCGGCGGGGTCTGTGGAGCAGACGGAGGAGGAGGAAACGAGGGAGCCGACGCAGGAGCGAGCGGGACTGCAAATGCAGGGAGATCAAACAACAAACACGTCATGTTCAGACAGCACCTGATGATTCAAACGCTTCACAGAGGGTTCAGCTAATGTTGGAAATGTTTATTCAAGAATTGTGACCTTCGCCGATCAGAGTTTGATTTATTCTTGATAAGTGCACTTCCAAAGAGAGAATGAGTCAGGTTTTGACACAGAAAGGTCAAAGAGGTAATTCATTTTAGCCCAATTTGTCTCTGAACCTTTCTTGTTGGTTTAGAAAACAGACTCTGAAACGACAATGATGAAGCTCAATGAAACAGTGTTTCTGTACGTTACTTGTATAATTTATGCCCTGTTATAAAGTCTTGATCATTACAGCATGTTTAGTGGTTTGTGACTGGCATCTATGACGAATCAAGATTTCGAGGTGCTTGTATTGTTTCAGTATTTTCCATCGTGCCGGTGTCTCATCGTTGCTGCTGATCGTTCTTAAATGCCTGTCTGTAAAGCATGTGTTCAGTTTGCGTAAGATGTTTCGAGGCTTAACACAAACTGTAAAATGATGAAAACACATAAATGGGCTATGATTCATACTCAAGGTCTTTTTTGTTCCTTTTGTGCTCAAATTTTAGCCTCATTACTTTTCTCCTTCATCTATGTTCTACACTTGAATATCTCAAGAACTGCTGGATGATTTGGCATGAAAGTTTGTACAGACATTCATGGTAAACTTTATTAACTCTGAGCATCTGTTAAAGCAGCTATAATCGGTTGTTGGTCCATAATGTGTTTTAATTAACTTTCACTGCTTTCATAGCTTTGTCTAATACACTTCCTGTCCTTCACTAAATGACAGACAAAGTTAGCAACTACCTGGTGAACGTAGTGGACCCTCAGGAGTCGGTGGAGAACAAAAACAGAGGTAAAATGAAAGTGAATACTGGACACGAATAAATGTTAATGTTGCTCTCTGTCTAATGTGCAAACTGGCGACTTTTTTCTTTACATTTTAGCCACATCAACTTAAAATATGAAGATATGACATTGTGTTTGCATCTTCTGTCTGATGCCTCCAAGTAGCCAATCGTAAGCCAGTTTAACTTTTCATATAGGACCAAATACCTGCAAAACTGAAGACATTCATTCAGAGCTGTGCTTTGTGTTAAATACTAGTTGGCAAATCTTACACAATAAATTAAGATGGTGAACATTGACATCAGCACGTTAGCATTGTCATTGTTAGCATGCTGACATTATGTGCAGCCTCACAGAGGTGCTGTTTCAACCTTCTCCTAGTTAACATGTAAATTATACTGTAATGTGAACATGTGAAAATACTGCCAACAAAGTATCCTGCTACAGGATTAAGGAACATAAAGCAAAATCATGATCTTCTGGATAATAAAATTCTATCTCGCATAATCAGCCTTTAACAATTAAAAACCATCATTTGACAGTAAAAAAATGAACTATTATTGGCTTCCACCACTGATATTTTCCCAATGATTTAAATGGAAAATTTTGCTTTCTAGTAATTTCTTATTCAAATGTGTCTCTCTCGTTTCTCTTCTCCACATCACTGTCACTGTCTCTTTAGTGTTGATCAGACTTAAACACACACACATGTGCCAAAGCATATAGTAGGATTAGAGAAACATTCACCTATGCATGTTATTTATCATTTTACAGTCGTGTGAACAATGTGATAAAACTGCACTTTTTTCACTTCTCACATAAGTTAAAGCTTGTGTCAGACTAATTAACTTTGTCTCTCAATACTGCCAAAACTGGGGGCCAACTATGGTCTGTGTTCTTTTTAACTGTACATTTCCATGAGTGTGTGAATAAAAAACTTTTTGACATCCAACTCAGTTTAAAGGTGGTTAATTAATTGTGTTGGTGGTTGTGTTTAAAATAAAGGTTTTAGTCTCGTAAACCTCAAAAATGTCATAAATGAACCTCACAGGATGCAGATAAATAAAACATAATGTCTTGATCAGCACAAATATATTAAACAAATACTGTGGATGTCTCAGACTATTTTCTTTTTCTACCAGCAGATGGCGTCTGTTCCTCAACAACTGACTTCCTTTTTCTTGCCACTGTCATCCCCCAACTTGAAGGGGTTAATCATTTCTTTCTGACGTCAGTAAATTTGTTGAATACATGTTTTTTTTTTGCCTCAGGACACTTTTGCTGGAAACATCTGTCCTCTGTCACCAAACAAGCATGATTTCATTTTTTTTCTCTCACTGAAAACTAACAAAATGTGCACCCAAGTCAGACAGATCATCCTCTGACTGGAATCATGTGTGCGTTAAAATGTCCCTGAAGTTTAATTTGTGGATCATCCTGTTCTCCCAGTTTCATTCACACACCCCACCAGTGCTTCCAGCTTGTTGCACCATGCAGCCTCTAGAGAGCACTGCTGAGTCAACGGCACTGTTTTTGGGTGAGGCGGAGATCAGACGGGGGCAAGAGGAAGCTCTGCTCCCACCTTGCTGGCGAGCCTATTCATGTATAGAAATATTTTCATGGCTCGTTGCATAACCGCACAACAGTGAAGCAGGTGCTGACACAATAGAGCTGAAACCTGCATTCATTGCTTCTCCAACAATGGCGCACATGTGCAGTAAAGGCTTTACATTAGGATTCATCAGGAGCACAAGGTCATCACTTGACCTCTCCCTTTCCTTATATAATCAAACTGGTTAGGTGTGCGTCCACCGTGTCGGGGGCTGCAGCAGGGGATGCCTGCTTGCTTTAAGCCCGCAAGGTATTGTGGGTAAGCGAGCTGAGAGACGCTGCTGATCAATCACAGGCAGGGGTGCTGTAATGTTAGGTTACCAGGCAACAGGAAGGGAGAAGCGTTCGGAGGGGGCTGCCGGGTGGGGGTGGTCTCAGCTTTTCACCTCCATCTCCCCCTCCTGGCTATCCCAACACCACTTTCTTCTTCTCCCTGTGTGACTGTCTGGCTCTTATTGACAAGGCTGCTCGATTCTGCATCATGTGGAGAAGACGATGACGTTAAGTGACATGTGACCATGTTGTCTTTAGCAAACACTAAATATGGTGAAAGATGACTATAGAGTTTTAACATCATATGCAATTCACTTATTCTCTATCATCCTTTTTTTTCTCAAACACTTTGACTTGACTTTGAAATTTTTGTTTTAAGTCAAGCTTTACTTACTTTTTCTTCCTGTCCTTCAGCTGCATCTTGTGGCCTTCATCAGCGAGTGAAGATGTCATGCAGATGGTTCACTTTGTCACTTGAGTCACCTGATAATATATGATCATACATTTTAAAGTATTTATCTAGAAATTTATTTAGAAATAAAGCAAGTAACTGGTGTATAAATAGCTTGATGAATGATTGGCAATATGATAAAACACTGTTGTAATCATGTACAATTTCTTCATATTTAATATTGATTAGCTTTACTTATAATATTTTTATATATCATATATGTTTGTCATCACTCTCAGGACTGAGTAAACATCATTGGGTGATGAATGCAGCTGAACGCTCTGAAAGAAATCTAATAAGCTGGACCTTGAGTTGAGTCTTTTGTCAACCTATTTCTATTTGCGTGTTTTAAACCGATCTGAGAATGATTACTAACAGTAAATAAATGAAAGATTTGTTCATGTGTGTACTCATGTTTCACTATATATGATTAGAGATCCATCACGTCTCCGTCAACACAAGCTCTCGCCTCCCAATGAAAGCATCCCTCATGCAAAATACGCTTCCCAAAATAGTTTTTATTTTGGAAATCTAGATTTTGTGTTTTGTTGCCACATCTTTGGTTATAACAAAAAAAATGTCACTTGTCACATTTTGCAAATCGATACATAGTTAAAGTGTAACATGTACTTGAACCACATGGATGATCCTGTTCAACATAAGTTCCTGTCGGGTTCATCAGTCGTACTTCGGGTTCGGATCACAGACCGGATGTCACTCACAGAAAAACCTTTTGATCCACCGAACAAAGAAAAAACTGGAAAGGAAAATGGAGAAAATAAACCAGCATTTACAAAAAATATGTCCTTTATTCTTTTGGCTTTAAAATTATATGACCATATGAGCGGACAGTAGTCACTTCTTGCATGCAGTTCACTAAAACACTACAAGCGCAATGAGAGATGGCTACTGATTGCTTCATGGTTTGTATCTACAGATAATGGGGGACCATACATGTGTTTCATCATGTGTTACAGTGCGGAAAAAAAAAAAATCTAGAAAATAAATCAAATCCGAAGACTGGAAAAATGCACTCGTATCTACAGTAAAAATGTTATTTATAATCGGTGGAACAGAAACAACCCGCAGACCCCAGTTGCACAGTCGCTCACACGAAGATCGATGCTGACGTTCTCGCAGCCTTACAAGTACACACACGGACGTACAAATACACACTCTCTCGCGCACTTACATGTACGACCGCCGCACGTGGTATTACATAGCAGTGGGGATAGAAAGTGCTCTTACATCAAATGTAAGTGTGATGCATACTGTGGGCCCAAATAGCTATATTATTTACAACCACATTAAAACCACTCGCTTCTCAATTTAAACCGAGAACAACATGAATGTCATACAAACATATGTGATATTATAACCTTTAAATGTAATATATTGTCATGTTCTAGCTTGAGAGCAGTTAGAAAGGTCGACATTTTCTTTTTAGTATATTTAAGATATTTTTCTTTACAAGAGCTCTGGGAGGAGGTGGGATGGAAAAGAAGGGGGGGGGGGCAACGAATGCATTTCGAGGAGACACTGCGATACGATGGCGGATGAATAGTAGATACGAGCGTCACTTTAAAGTAAAAGTTTTGATGTTTCGGGAAATATGCTTCTTTGCCTTCAGATGAGAAGATTGTTGCCATTCTCGTGTTTGCACGTTAGCAAACTTTGCAATCGTTTAGCTTAGCTTAGCCGGAGACTGGGAGCTCAAAAATACGCCTCAAGCTCACAAATAAACATGTTGCCTCTCATTTGTCCAGCCAACACAAATGTCAAGATGCAAAAACAACAAATTGAGGTTTTATGAGCAGTTACATGCTGGAACTATTACAAATAAAAATACTTCCCTGTATCATTGGATGCACGGACCAACAAGAACTTTAATAGTGGCAAACATTAACGTTAACATCCAAACATTCACGTTAAGTACAGTTTTCTGTTCCTTTGCAGCAGTAAACCTACATGTGTGTGTCGATATGTGGATTCAGAATTGATAAAATGCTAACGATATTATGCTTTGGTGAAACAGAGCACTAATGTCAGATCCATACTCGATATCAGCCAATATCAATCTTTTGAGTATTGGAATCGATATTGAAGGAACAGAAAGGTTGACTGGTGAGTCCCTTTGTGTACATTTTGGTTTTCGTACGGATTAAAGAAACAACATACAATGTGTTAATAAGTGAGATTCAGAGGTGCTGGTAGAAATGAGCCAGGCTAGTTGTTTTCTTCTGGCTCTAGCTTCATGTATAAAGAACACACACAAGAGTGGTATCAATCTTCTCATCATACTCTCAGCAAAAAGGATTATGAATATTCCCCAAAAAGTCAAACAGTTTCTTTAAATGTGTCTCATTCCTTGCATACATTCAGCTTCTCTGTATTCAGAGACTTGTATTTTCTACTGAAATGGGGAGATGGCAGTCCAGATAGAAGCACAATACAGATTTCGACAATCACTGATGGCACACCAGTGAGAAGAATGTATTTGTCCATTGCACTTCAGTGGTATGCTTGTTTTGTTTCAGCTTCATATACCATACGAACCAAGAGCTTTCTGGCACTGATCCTGCATCGTACGACTTTCAGATGGCAGTTGGAGTTTCCAGCATTGACTTTGTCTGCCCTTGGTGATCTTACAACAGTGAAGCAGTGGACACATTCTCACAATAATGACACGAAAAAGTAGAAAACATTCTTTCTCATTAAAAAAGAAACCTTGTAACCAAAACCAAAAAAATGCAGAGTACTTGTTAAGTGATACAGCGATTGTTAAATTCAAGACACTGGATTTATAGTAGTAGCAGCAGCACTAGCTACAGACAACTTAACAGTACACTCAAGTGTGTCAGATAGTAACAACAACCAATAGGAAAATCACAAGCGTTTTGCAGAGAGGCTTTTCCATGTTCCAGTCAATCTCTGGCAGTGTCTGCTGGATAATCTGTTTCCATATTTTCCCTCTGAGAAGACCCCACGTATTCACATATGACATGACTGCACTCCCATTTTAGGCCTACCTGGCATAGCATTCCTCATCTCTGAACAATCAACACACAAGCGTACATCTATCTACCCCTTTTAGAAGCTGTAAACAAATTTCCCTCATGTCTCTGATGCATTTAAATTTTTTGTTCTTTTTTTAAAAAGTCTATTTCTTTCTGTCTTTCAAGTCTTTCCCTTTGTTTTCTTTTTCCCTGTTTTCTTTCTCGTATTTGTCCTTGTCCGATTTCGTGACGCTGTTGTAGGATGGCGGGGAGGCCGTGGAGGGGGTCATGTCTGTTTTGTCTGAGGTGGAGTTTTCGGTGAACTTGCTGATGACCATCACGTCCTTGTCAGGGTCGCGGATGCCCTCCTTCAGCCGCTCTTTATAGAGGGCGGAGGCCTTCTTCATGGCCAGGCGGATCATGTAGCGGCGGAAGGCTCTCTGGATGATTACGGCCGACATGTCCTCTTGTTTGCGACGGAGGGTGGTGGTGATGGGCTCGTAAGACACCTTAGAGGGGTTAGAGGCCATGAAGCGCTCCTCCATCTGCCCACGTAACACATCCATTTCGCCCCCTTCGCCCAACACTCGCTTGGTGAAGGCGAACAGGATGTCAAGGCAGTGGATGCGCTCACCACTCACCATCGGCAGGTCCATGGAGATGAGCTGGATCATGTTAGGCTTGGGCATGCGCAGCGGTGGATCTAGAGCATCTGCAAAGTCTGAAAGCTTGCTGTACTCCATGAACTGAGTGGCGTCTGGATCAAAGCGCTCCCACACTTCGTAGAACATCTCAAAGTCGTCCTCGCTCAGCGGCTCGGCGCTCTCCTCTGTGGCCACGCTGAAGTTCTCCAGGATGACAGCGATGTACATGTTGACCACGATGAGGAAGCAGATGATGATGTAGCTGACGAAGAAGAAGATGCCCACTGACGGGTTGCCACAGTTGCCTTTGTAATAGTTGCCCGGGTGCTCCATCTGGCTGTCACAGTCCGGCTCCCTCTTGTTCAGTATGGGCGCCAGCAGGCCGTCCCACCCGGCTGAGGTGGTAATCTGAAACAGACAGATCATACTGTTCCCGAAGGTCTCGAAATTGAACATGTCGTCAATTCCAGCCTCCCGCTTCACGTAGGCAAAGTTGGACATCCCGAAGATGGCGTAGATAAACATGACCAGGAAGAGGAGGAGGCCGATGTTGAACAGGGCGGGGAGTGACATCATCAAGGCAAAGAGAAGCGTCCGGATGCCTTTGGCACCTTTGATAAGGCGGAGGATGCGTCCGATCCTGGCCAGACGGATCACTCGGAACAGCGTCGGGGACACAAAGTACTTCTCAATAACTTCTGATAAAAACATGCCTGCAAAAGCAAACAACATCACATTAAGTAAACAACTTTACTAATCTAAACTTTTACAGGAAAGCTGAGGCACCTTAAACATCTCCTTACCTACAATGGACAGGATCACCACCACAAAGTCAAATATGTTCCAACCAATGGTGAAGTAATAGTGACGCAGAGAGATCATCTTCAGCACACACTCCCCGGTGAAGAGCACGATGAAGACCAGGTTGATCCAGTAGAGGATATTGGCCATGTCTTGCGTCTGGTCGTCCGTCTCCACCATCATGGTCACCATGTTAAGGCAGATGAGGATCATGATCACAATGTCGAAGGCCTGCTTTGTGATGCAGTCGAACACGCAGCCTTGAAATGCATTCTGAGTGCAGACAAGGACAAGGAACAAGACAGCAGTAGTCATTTTACATCTCTACTTATAGTCCATTAGTAAGAATTGACAGAGTAGAAGCCAGAGTCTGAGCACTTAGAGTCTTACTGTTGGCCGAGGTATAGGTTTTTGTGGTTTCTTGGAGCCCAGCTTCTTCATGGCATTGTAATATTTCTTCTGTTCCTCTGTCATGAAGATGTCCTGACCTCCAAAGTAAAGGGAGCACGACAAAACTTGGTTATAACCACGAACTGTGCTTTGAACTTTGAAGAAAATTACGTTTTGGAAAGTGATGGGAACAACAGAGCAACCATGTATTTCACTTTGAATCAATGTCTTTGAAATACACTAGATCTTTTTTCTTTTTTTTAAAATTGAATTATCAGCGTCACAGAGGATATAACAGCATTATCAGAGTCAGCAGGAAGAGTGGCAAGGTATGAGATGACAAAAAGGAAAAATTTGAATTAATTATTAATTAATAATTAATCGTTGTCAAATGTGAATATTTGCTTGCTTTAATTGGCTTCTGTGATGGTAAACTAATTCTTTTTCGGTGTTGGGCTGGATTGACAAAATGAGCAACTTAAAAATGTGATTTTTCTAGATTGTCTGACATTTTATACATGAAACAATTATTTGATTAATGAAGAAAGTAACTCAGATTAATTGATCATTTCATATGATTTGTCACATGACCATTTTGTCTTGTGTCTTATAGCCCCAGTCAGGCAGGGACCAAACAAATCAGTTCATAAGAGGAAACAGATTAGTTTCTCCTGCACTGAAGTTAAGTCAAAAACACAAAGCCATGAAAAAGGGTTGCACTGTGACAAGATCAGCAAAAGAAGCATCTCATGTGTTCTTCTTTTGGGTCAATTGATTTGCAATTAAAAAGATGAAAAATCTGCTGAAGCATTAAACCTTCAAAAGACACGTCATGTGATCAATCAAGAGAAAACAATTACACCAGCAGGAAGGCTTTTTTTCTATTTATTTATTAGTTTTTGTTATGACTTTATTTTTTTGAACGACGGGGGTTCGACACAGTCACTATGTTCTCATTAGTCAAAGAAGAAAATCCCTCTGGCGATATCCTATATCACACATCACTACTGAGTGCGGCTCACTGGCTGTATGATGCGTGTCTGGAGGGAGGACTGGTGTCAACACTGAACAACCATCTGTGTGACGCTGTGGCTGTGGGGCTGCTGAACCACACCGACTGATCCAGTGTCTCAGTCAGTCAGTCAGTCAGTCAGTCAAGTCAGACCTGCCAGCACATAGCAAACACAGCACAACCCCCCCATCCTCCTCCCCCTCCTGGGCGTTGCCAGTCTCACTTGTTAGCGCCTGGTTGAATGGAGGGCAAATTTGCAGAATACATTTACTGTGATACTGCATGTGTATATACAGTACTTGTGTGTGTGAATGCAGTGATTATGTGATAGCGACTGTTACTAAATGCAACTTATCTTCTTCTTCTGCTGGTTGAAGTTGTCGATGATGACACCAATGAACAGGTTGAGGGTGAAGAAGGAGCCGAAGATGATGAAGATGACGAAGTAGAGGTACATGTACAAGTTCACTTCATATTTAGGCTGGTCTTCCAACTAGAACAAGCAAGATAGAACAGGTTTAAAATGTTTCATAACTTGTGCAATTTTCCACTTTGTGACAGCAAACACTTACATTTCGAGAGTCCACTGCTGCGTACATGATGTCCATCCAGCCCTTAAATGTAGCCTGAGAGGAGATGAGAGATGTGTCAATCTGTGTGGTGGGGGCGGGGGATCATCTAAAACGACCTTCCTCACAACCTTAATCATCTGATTCTCCCAAGAGTCAAGCTTGGCTGCTTGGCTGTCATTTAGAGGAGTGGGGGTTGTTATTTTGGTCCTAATTTGGGTGCCTCATGATGGCAAGATTTTATTGGCTTTGGGATCGTCCTGTTTCTCAATAAAAAATAATGATTTGGGGTCAAAATGTGGCTCTCACTATTCTGTTATGACCCAAGCTTATTTGTTAAACTCATATTTAACATGACCAACTCTTTAATAATGATATGGGTCATTACAGTTTTATGCTCTAATTCTATGAGTCTCATTTGCCTGTACACACATATCCTACAATATGTTTTTATGCATTTTTAATTTAATTTTTAGTTTTATTTTGATAGAGCTTGTCCACAGGTCTGTTCAGTTACTTTACTTCCTGTCTTTGTCTTTTTCCCACCCTTAGGATTGGTAATTAGTTTCACCTGGTATCCTCCCTTCCTGGTGTCTTTAGTCTATGTGTCCTCCTCTTTGCCAGTTTATCCTTTGTCCTCATGTCAAGTGTCACAGCCCTTCTTGTGTGATTGCTCATGTTCTTCCTGTGTTTAGGATTTTGCCTTGTGTTTCGACCTCGCTTGTCTTTTGGGCTCTTGATTGATCATTCCTATTTAGATTTGTTTGCCTGTTTTGCACAGAACATTTCACATGCAAACATTTCACTGACTAAACTATTAATAATGATTGGTTGATGAATCAATAAAGAAAATAATAATAAAAACTGTTAATGTAAATGAAACCATACATAAAATAGAAAAGAAATTATGACAAAAGCCAGAGAGATTTGTCCTGAATACTTCTAAACAACTATGCTTCCTTTCATATTTTTGCTTTTCATAATGCCGCCTGTGTCACAGAGACTAAACTCACCACTTGTAACAGAGCCAGATATCCGGCCCCGACATTGTCAAAGTTGATTTTGACGTTCTTCCAGCGGGCGCTGTCGTTGACTAGGTTCAGGCAATCCGTCTTGTTGTTGACGACCTCGATGGGGAAGATCTCGTCTGTGGTGGTGTTGACGCAGTAGTAGTACTTCCCCGCAAACAGGTTGACGCCCATGATGCTGAAGATGAGCCAGAAGATGAGGCAGACCAGCAGCACATTCATGATGGAGGGGATGGCCCCCAGCAGGGCGTTCACCACGACCTGAGGAGGGTGAAGCACACGGACAAACTCAGCACTCTACTGTCGGTCAAACTGAGGCTTCTGGTTGCCAAAATTGAGAGGCTGTTTGATTATAGATAAGTGGCCATTACAATCATCTAATCACTTAACTCTTAACCTGATTTGATTGAGCTGTAAAGCTGATGCTACGGTTTTCAGAACAAGAGCCAAGACTGATTTAAAAATTCATATTGTTCCTACATTATTCAAAGCTGTACTCAATATGTAATGTCTGCACACATAAAGCTCCATACATATCTACAAAGAGAATTTAACCACATGACAGTTGGAAAGAAGAAGGTGGACAGGTGAAAAAGTTAACATTTGATAGGTAAAAAAGCAAAACAGAAAAAAACCTTAGAGAGGCGGGATGAAGTCACAACATTTTGTTTGACTGTAAATGAAAAAAGACACACAACAAAGAAAAAAATTACAGGTCAAAGGCACCACACAAGCAACGTCAGAAAACAATGCTAGATAAAAGTTATCCATTGACACAATGTGAAGAAAGTCATGCAGATAGAAGAAGTATAGTGTTGAATTGCAAGGAAAAGGTAACCCTATAGAAGTTATAGTCAGGCCCCCCTCAAGAGATCAAACCATTGAACTGACATCAAACATTAACCCAGAAGAACCTGAGATTTTAAAAATTGAAATTTATTGTATATATATTTTTTTCCTTCAGCGCAGGACAAGCAGACAACGAGAAAATGTCTCTGTAACTTTACAGAGACGTCAAATAAAATATAACTAAAAACATTATATATAAAAAATGTTTGGGCTCGCTGAAAGCAGCTACTTCAACACATATAGGACAGGACAAAAATAAACTGTTCGTCCCTCAGTTCTTCCACATCTACAGATTTTTAGAGGCAGTTAATGGCTCAAAATGAGAGTAAAATGAATAAAAGCTCATCTATTAAATTGCACATATATGCTGGCTTTCAGCTCGCCCACAAGGAATCGTACAATACAAGTTGGTTTTGTGCTGCTGTTATTCCAGATGCCCTTACCCTCATGCCCTCAAACCGAGATAGGGCCCTCAGGGGCCGGAGGGCTCGCAGCGTCCTCAGAGATTTGATGGCGGTGAGCTCAGAGTAGCCCAGAGCGTTGGCTACAAGGCTGACCAGGGACACCTGAGAGACGACGACGGCAGAGACAGGCAGGGGGAAAGGTGAGACATGAAAAAGGTCCCTTCTGCACAGAGTGTTTGAACAAGATGGCTAATTAGGCTTTCGTGATTAGTCTGCAGACAGTTAGAGGGATAATAAAGATTTAAAAGTGTTTAAAAATGAATGACAGAATTATGCCCAAAAACTGAATTTCAGATAAAGAGATGTGACAGTGAACAATGACTTCAGCAGAGAGAGTATTTCGATCTGTAAGATAACCATTAAGGGAATAGTGACGCGTATTCTCCCTACTCTCTCTGTCTGTAGGCTTAATGTATTTGATAACAGTGTCTGGTCTGAATTTACATACGTCTACAATGAGGAAGTCGAGCCAGCACCAGGCGTTGGTGAAGTACTTGACGAAGCCGTACGCCACCCACTTCAACAGCATTTCCAGGATGAAGACGTAAGTGAAGACCTTGTCTGCGTACTCCAGCATTGTTTTGATGGTCCTCCGCTGCTCGATGTAAATGTCCTCAAACGCCTGTACAGAGTGGAACAAATGATAGAAGCTGCTGGAGGAAACGGGTCAGGAGGGAAAATTAGCAACGGCATGAACAAAGGCTGGTAAATCCTATAGACTGACTGAGAACAGGGCAGAGCAAACACAGACTCTTTGACAGTCTTCACTGTCCAACGACACCACAGCGCCTGAGACGTGTCAAAACTCATTTTGGGTCAATGCATTTACATACAGAAACACCCACTTACCAACGCCCCGCTGCTGAGCAGGATCATGAATATGATGAAGGATTCAAACCAGTTGTGCTCCACGATGATAAAGCAGGTTTTCCTGAGAGTCCACCAGCTCTTATACTTCGCTCCCTCCTCGTTGATCTGACAGCACTGGAACCTGCGCACACAGCCTGCAGCCAGATGGAAGAAGGAAGAAGATATAAGAAAGGGATTGATTGAATGATTAAATCTGCTCTGCTTCATTACTTGTTTCCAAAGTTTGCTTTGCTGTATTTCCTTTATATCAATACAGCAGCTTTTCCACTTTGCCAGGTGTAAAAGACTTCCTGACTTTTTCACTCACCCGTCTCTGATCCTCAACCATCATATTTTGTTTTTGTATTCCACCCACATGAAAGACTGAAGAGGTACTTGCACATTCAGAATCGTACTGGAGGTGTGTCACACTAGATGTCAGGTTACATTACAAACACAGATAATCCCACAGACTCCTTTTCTTTCTGTCCTGCTGAGCATTTCTATTCACCGTCACTCACTCGGTGACCATAACACACCGGTGCTAAGCACAAGCACTTATTGCGATTTACTCCACGTCTTGAAATGCGCTGTGGAAGAATTTCACCTCCCACCTTTCTGGCTCTGTCCCACTTTCCCGCTACCCATCATCCTCCCTGCCTATCACCCTCACATCCCTCTCACCCTCTGTGAAGCAGGCCTCTGGGTCCAGCGACTCCTCCGGCTCCAGCTCCACTGAATCCACCCCATCGCCTGGGGGGCGGATATCGACTGTGCTGCCCTCCGATGAGCTCAGACGCTGGGGCTCTACATCGAGCTTCTGCACGGACGAGGAAGAAGACGAGAGAGTTAACACAGCAGTGCCTGAAGTGGCAGAGGTTCAGTGGTTATTGGAGCCAACCTTCTGAGCTGGTTATCATTGTGATTCTCCATTCACATGTACTCCAGTGCCGCAACTGTATACCTCAGTGTGGAGACTAGGCACTGTAATAGCTCACAGAGTTTGGCTCTTTAAAGTCATCGTATCATCATCACATGCAGCATCGATCAAATGTACCTACAGGCTTTGATATTAGTTTTATCTCATGGCTCAAATCAGATTATGTGGCAACACATGGCACGGGGAGGTTGGCGTTACAGAAATGCACTGTGGGTACGTTTGATGTGACCTCAGTTCGAGGAAGAGTGCATGCAGTATTCCAGTGCATTATCAATCCAAGCCTGAAATAGTACCAAGCAGAACGTGTGCTGTGTTTTCATGTCCACTGAAAAATGAGCCCAAATCAGTTTGTCTATAATTTATCCCATTTTCTAAATTAATTGCTTCTGTGATTAATAATTTCCCCACCCTCAAAGCTGGAATCCACCCACAGAGAGACTGCTGAACATTTTCCTCAGTGACATGAAAACACGTTATTTCCATTCCTTGAAAGCAGTGTACAAGCTTCTTCTGTTTGTGTTGAAGTAGACGGATAACCACATTAGCTTACCAGCAAAAACCAGTACTGTGCACTGTTTTTAAGACAGCATGTGGTCTGGCGTGTTTTTTTTTTTTGTTCCCACTTGTAAAACATGTTAAATTAGCACCAGTGCATACCCAGAAAACATACAGGACTAAGTGTGGTACTCAACCATTTTCATCCTTCTTCTCAGCAATATGCAAAACACATGTAAGGACAAGTGTTGCTGCTGTTGTCAAGTTCATTTTACTCTGTCTTCCTTCCCTCCTGGCAACACTCCTCTAAAACCCTAAAATGCAGTGATCTTTATTTGTATATTATATCATCTGCATATAGTGAGACTTATTGTAAGGCTTCCTGTCTGTTTTTCTTTGGGCAAACATGGTGTTAAGTGGCCTCATGTCTGATCTGTCTGTCGTGTGAAGTACATGAACATGTCATCCTAGACAGTGCAGCAGCTCTGATTGCCGTGGGACCCAGCTAATACGGCATGGGAATGATGGAAGCATGCTGCTCGCAAGTGCATCGTTTTCTGGAGGAGTGTTTCCCTCCGGTTTCTCTTTCCTTCAGCAAAAGACCCATTTTACCTCTTCTGGATGTGGATTACACAAGGCTTTTACTCTTAACCTAACATGCTTTTAGTTTAGTTAATATTTTTGGTAAGTTTTACTATACTTGTACAAGTTGGGTGATGAGATAGTTGCAGTGGAACGAAAGTGGATAACACAGGCGTAGAGCACATGAAACAGGGGTGACTAATTCATAATAATTGTGCACATATCTTCAATGCAGATTCAATATTCAGCAATTTGGAATTAATTTTGTTCAATTCTATTTATTTGAGAAATATGAGAAAATGAAGAAATTACTCTAATGTAGTGCATCATCATCATCAAGAAGTTGAATTCAGCATAAGCTGCCACTTGTTATCTGTTTTGCCACACTGCAAAAATCAGTACTGATTCATTTGTGTTTCAAAATTATCCTTGGAAAGAATTCTGTAAAGAATCTTTCATCATTCCACTACTATTTGAGTATCACAGAAAACAAGTACATACAAGTATTTCACGTGTGTATGCATGGGCTATGAACCAGACAAATGAATTTTGTCAAACTACAGCAAAATTCATTCCTCCATTCCATCTATATATATTTTTTTTTTCTTCATTCTCCTCCACCTCCTCTCTTCCTTCATTCTCAAGCTCGGAGTGTCGGATGCCAATCAAGTCCCAAAACCAAGTCAAAACCAAGCAATGAGATCGAAAGCAAAGATCATGTTAGATGAATTTGTCTATCAATGGAAAAAGGTGGTGTTGCTCATTCCTAATGGTTTGTAACTGCAATACAGCCTGATGCTTGGAGATAAGTTATGAAAGGGGGGGAGGGGGTAAAGGGAAAACTCAAAGGATTACAGCATTGAGTGTGCTGCTGTAGGGGGGAGAAGGGGAGGTATAAAGCAAAGAGGGTGGATTGTGGGGTGGGGGGTGGGGGACGGAGGGCAGACCAGGCAAAGAACGAAAATGGGCAATCCATTGAAGGTATGAGAAAAAATATGTTGTTTGTCTGTAAATGGCATAGGCAGTCCTCATGGTTAGTGCTATGGTACAATAAAGTGGTCTTACAATTCTCCTCTCACTGAAAACCTTGAGAGCGTCTGTGACACAGCTGCAATAACAAACGGGGGGTTAAACAAAGTAAGTCAAACACACCAAAAGCCAGCATACAACCTCAAGTCTGCTTTCACTGCAAGGCACAGTGGGGGGGGGGGGACACGTTAGCCACAGAGAACAGTATAGATCTCCTTATTAGATGCAAAAGAGTGGGATGCTGTTTTCATACTGGCCATGACACTTGACACTCATCTCGCACAAACACAAACAGCACACACCAAATGTTCATTGTGTAACTCTAATCTTTACTAAGTCTAATGTGATCAAACTCTAAAAAAATATCTTCTCACTAGTGCTTGATTATCACACTTCACCGACCCCTGGCTACAGGGTGATAAGATCAGCGGTGACGTGAGGGAGCACTGTTTGATCCAGATACGGAGCATATGTGGTGCCATAGCTCAGAATAGTCTCCTGGGTTGTTAGGAATGACAGGGAATTGGCACCACACCCACCGTGGCAGGTTGACATCACCAGGGAACACAGTCCAAATGCTCCGTCAGCCTGGCAACACTTTACAGCAAAACCTGGCTCGTCCTGTGTTTAACAGGCAGTGACTATGTACTACGCGTATTATGTAGCAATTGTGAGGTGTCAGGTCTTGTTTGAATTGTAGAATATTTGATTTGTGCATTATTCCTCAATAACATATGGAGCAGGCTTAAATCACCTCTTTAGCTTTGGAAAAAACAGTTTGCTGTTTCATCAGTTTCAACTTTCAACACGTGCACATATGTAGGTTTCTTCCCCTGAATCATGGAACAATTCATTCAGCAGTCTCTTTAGCAGGTGTGTATAATAGTGAACCATCTAACACTGTACACAAACACACTGACACGTGCAGTCTAATGAGTGAAAGTGAACCTGCTCCAAAGGTCAAAAGGCTAATTTGAGTCACTGTTTGTCAGTGACTCTTTCTTCTGCTACCAAGAGCTCTAGGACTGAACTCCAGAAGATTCCCACAGCATGATGAATGTACAAATGAGTCAGCAGGTATGTTATTTTCAGACTGCTTGACTGTTTTCTCGAGGCCATCTCTATGCAAATCTTGACATATTCACACATCAGGTGTTAACTATTACACATATAAAGGAGCTAATCTAATACAAAAGCTGTGTGATTCAAGACAAACTGACAGGGACGTCAGCACACTAATCAAAGACATTCATCTTACCTCTTTGCTGCCCTCCACATCCGACGAGTCGCTGCTAAAATCTTCTGTGTTTAGGTTCTCAAAGTCCGACTCGCCCACAGCGATGGGCACCGTGACTGTCAGGCTGGGGTTGTGAATAAATGACATGTAGTCGCATTCCTCCATCGGGTACTTCCCTGTAGTGTCCCCACCAACCACGACCCCAACGACCAGCCCTCCTCCTGGCCGTCCATTGCCCTCTGTCATGTACACCCCACTGGGGTCTTTGGTGATCTCCACTGAAGTGTGGTTGGTGATGCAGTTGCCCTTTCCATTGCTGTGCAGTTCATCCAGGGGTTTGCTCTCCTCAGCCAGACCGGAGCCCTTACCACCTCCACCAAAGCAGAGGCTCTGGAGGAAATGGCGTACGGTGGATTTGACGAACGCGATGCCCCGCTGGATGCGGCCCACCGCGATCTGCAGGTTGTTCATCTCGCTGTCGTCGTCAGTCGCTGCCAGGTTGTCGGCGCTGAATGAGCTCAGGAGGAGAGCCAGGAACAGGTTTAGAACCTGGGATGGAGTGGACATTAGGCAGAGAAAGTGAATCCAACTTCTAAACATGTAAACAGAGCATCTTTCCCTTAAAGACTTGACTTTAATACCAATTCAACCATTAAAGTTTTAATAGAAAAAAAACTTCAATCCTAACTAATTAAAGCAAAAACTTGTCATAATCTTAAACCTGCAGTGCAAGACTTTTACATATAAATGACCCACCAGCAGCAGTAGTGATGCAATTTACATCAACCAGTAATTACCAGCAATGGAGTAGGCTACAGCAGCAAAGAGTATGACTGAGACTAATGTGGCATAAGTACATCGACAGTGTTTGTGTAATTTCTGTCACTGCCAGGACGGGGACAAAAAAGTTCCACACTGCAGATTTAACAGTGTTATGCAGATTATAGGAAGAAAATAAAGAGGAAGAACCCCATACCACCAGGTTTCCAATGACCATGACCATCATGAAGACGATCAGGCACATGCTCTGTCCCGCCACCTCCATGCAGTCCCACATGGTCTCGATCCACTCTCCGCACAGCACCCGGAACACGATGAGGAAGGAGTGGAAGAAGTCGTGCATGTGCCAGCGAGGCAGCTGACATTCATCGGAAATCTTACACACACACTCCTTGTAGCTCTTGCCGAACAGCTGCATGCCCACCACGGCGAAGATGAAGACGATGATGGCCAGCACCAGAGTCAGGTTCCCCAGAGCGCCCACTGAGTTACCAATGATCTTGATCAGCATGTTCAAAGTGGGCCATGACTTGGCCAGTTTGAAGACCCTCAGCTGTTTCAAGGGAAAATTAAAAGTGTGTGATTTTCTAGATTTTCCAGAAACCAATACATTAATGAATGTAAGCTATATGTAATATATTCTATTTGGACATTGAATATGTAAATTCAATTCAAAAAGTAAAGTTGGTTTTAAAACGTGGGATGGTTGGTGAAAATGTTTGATTTCAGTTATACTCACCTTTTAGATGTTTAGATGAGAGAGTATAGTTTAAAATTTTGGGAACCAAATTAAATAAGAAAACTATTATTTCAAAAGCAGACCAAAATTTTATTCTGCTGTAGTATTGTTTGTCAGCTTCAATGTGTAACAGATGACTGCCTGTTGTCTTAAAGAAACTAGAAGCACAGCAGCAGCCACAGAAAGCTAATCAGGTGAACAGAAAAAAACACACCGTGCCCCAATGGCCACAACAACTCTCAGTGGGGCCTTTCATGTAGTGCGCAAAAGCTCTCATTACATCATTACCTCATTAATAGCGTGAATGTTGTTGAGAGAGCCACTGGGGCATGATCCTAGAAGTGCAGGTACATCTTAACTTTTCACATCCAAAGAGCAGACAAATCATGTAATTCCTCAACCTGTGCTCTTACCAATCTAAAGGACCTGAGCACAGACAGGCCTTCTACGTTGGCCAAGCCGAGCTCCATCAGACTCAGACTAACAATGATGCCGTCAAAGATGTTCCAACCCTCCTGGAAGTAGTAGTAAGGATCCAGGGCGATGATCTTGAAGCACATCTCTGCTGTGAAGATGCCTGTGAACACCTAAGAGGGCAAAAATCTACATTTAAACCTGAATCTGCATCATGAGATACATCTTATATTTTCTGCATATCACACAATACTTGCCAGGTTTCCAACTGAGAGGACGTTATTGAATTCTGTAGTCATGGGGTAATGCTCCATGGCCATGAAAAGGGTGTTGAGGACGATGCAAATTGTGATGGCCAGATCCACAAATGGGTCCATGACCACCATGCTGACCACCTCCTTGATTTTCAGCCACGCGGGGCAACAATCCCAGATCAGACAGGTGTTGGCGAATCTGTACCAGCAAGGAGGGCATTTCTGTCTCGACTCTTCAAGCTCTGGAAAAGGATAAATGACCACATTTCATTACAATGAAGTTCAAGAGAGGAAGAAAACAAGATGAGAAAAAAAAAAAAAAAAGGACTCTCACCTTCCATGGTGTTGGTGAGGATGCTGGCCACGCTCATGGCTCTCTGCCGGCCCCCTGGTTCCTCTAAATAGTCCATGGATGGCTGGTGAAAACCTGACCGACGTTTCTTAATCTCAGTATCTGTAGTTGTCCCCTGGAAAAAATACATAACAAACAGATTCATGCCAAGATGTCTGAGCATTATGTAGCATAAAGGAAAATATGTATAGAACTAATTGAAAACGCTTCCTATTCTTCTACAACCAAAATAACTCACATATAACATAAGAACAAAGAGATGAAAAAGCATGAGACAAGCAGTGAAGTCACCTCCGGCAGCAGGAGACCTACAGGGGAGGTTGTTACAGACGTTCCACCGACCAGCGACACCACGCCATTGCAGTCCACGGCGCAGTGCATCTTCCCATTGGCGGGCAGCATGACCCGCGGCGCCCCGAGGCTGGTCTGGCTGATGGCGCTGCAGCGGCGCTCGAGGCGGCGTGGCAAGAACAGGGATCCCCGGCGGCTGTCGCTCTCCTCGAAGGTGCTGTGCTCGTCGTCGGCGAAGTCGTTCTCGGAGCCCATGTCGCGCGCCCGGCCGCGGAAGCTGAACAGGCTGGCACGGCTGTTCCTCCGGGGTGAGAAGAGGGATCCGCGGATACTGAGGAGAGACTGAGAGATAGAGAGAGAGAGAGGAAGAGAGAGGAAATATGGGGTTAGAGAGCAGAGAGAGGCAGGGTGCTGAATACTCAGGGAAGACTGGGAGGATAGAGGAGACACCAAAAGGTCACATTCAGTGCTGGATGATCCTGTGAAATGAGGGAATGACAGGTGTGTTGTTAGGTGACACAGGAAGGAATGACACAGAAACAGAGGGCAGGATCGGGTGATGGAAAACAGGAAAATACATTCACACAATGTAACATTGTATGTACGTTGATTTGTATCTTTTATTGTGGCTTATTAAAGTAATAAATTGACATTTTGGGAATTGCACTTATTTGCTCTCTTGCCGAGAGTTGGATGAGAAGACCAAAATCACTGCAGGTGCTGCATCTGTCAGGGCAGTATTCACCTGGTTGGGTGAGGAGCATCTCTTCTCATATGACAGCCTGTTGGCATCAATGGAGAAGCGGAAGCTGGACCTCTTGATGCTGTCCTCGGACTCAGACTTGTGGAACTTGTCTCGTGCCCCTCTCTCCTCTTCCTCCTCCCTCTGCTTCCTCTTCTTCCGCCTGTTGCGCCGCTCCTTGGCGCTTTTAGAGCTGAGCTTAGACGTCCCCGAGGACGACTCGGAGGTGGGGCCGCCTCTCCCGCTGTACTCGCCGCTCTCCGTGGCTGCTGCCGCGGCAACCTGCCAGCCAATCAGAGCACAAACACAGTTGTCATGGCGACGTCGTGCCTGTCTCAAAGGCTCCGGTGGACCGGAGTGGAGGAGAGAAGCCTGGCAGCCGAGAGCAGCGGCAGCAGCATGAAGAGCCAAATAAGCCTCAGACACCTTCTAAAAATGGATGCCTGAATGTTTTCATGCAAACCAAAACATTTCCCAAGCAAAGCAACGGAGAGAAAATACAGAGGCACAGAATTCCTTCTTTTAAGGATTTACGGCAACATGCATGAACAGACATATGTTTCATATTAGGCTTTATCTACAGAAATGTGTTGTCTCTATGAAATGGGGAGCTACATTGGATGTGAGTGGGTAAAATCTTTGCCCACTGTCGAGCTGACAATTAACCAAGCAATTCATTTAGATTTTTAAGCGTACTTCCTGTTGTTGTATCTTTGTTCTCATGGAGAGAAATGCCTCTGTGTCCCACTATAGTATGAGGATTTAAGAGTCTGTCATGGCAACAACCTACAACAACAGTCTGAATGTGCACAGGCCTGATAAGAGAGCGTTGAGCCTGGAGACAGAGCCATAGAAGGGTTGAGCAGAGGTGGAGGCATAAAGGAGGCAGTAATCCAGGAGACAAGCTATCTGACCTAGGACTGATGAGGAGGAGATAAGAAGGAGGTCATGTAGGATTGCAGAATGCAGAAAGTTAAAGGGACATATAGCTTTTGAATTATCTTACGCTTGCCCCCATTCATCAACCCTACATGGTATATTTCAAATGTGTTCAACTGGTTTTAAAGAGGATGTTAAGTAACCAGATGAAAGTGGAGGTAAAACTATTTCAGCCATTTACCCATTTCTTTAGGCTAATTATGTTGACATCTCTGCTTGCTCACTAAATAGTTTTCATGCACTTTTAATTTGTAATTCTATTCGGATGTTTGCTTCACATCAACATACATATGATTAAAATATAAGTTCCATTTTACTTGAGCTCCTCCAGAGGTCGTCTCTGGGTTACAAGCACCCCACGCTTGGGAATCACGGCTGTATATCACCAATCTGTGACATTCAATGTCGTGTAGCGGGACAGAAATAGACCGTCTGGCTTTGTCGTCACAAGCTTCAAAATAACTGGTTGGCTGCCCAGGAACACACGGGATGGCTCTCCCCTGATAATGAGCCTCTCGTACAGATGATTGAACCAGTTAGAGCTACAATATTTCCATTATCCAGCATTTTGCACAAGGATTCCTGAACCTCAAACTAATTCACCAGCTCAAGATTTACAGCTCTTCCCAGTTGCATTCAAAGAGATTCTCCCAGCCACTTGTCTATGTTATGAAATACTCCAACTATTCTACGTGCTCAACAAAAGACTTGAACAAAGATGAAAGTCCTGCCTGTGCCTCCTCCTGCTGCCTCTTCAGCTGCTCCAGCATGGCCTGGAACTCCTCCTCCTTCTGCTGCGCCTCCTCGATGGTGGCCTGGTTCTGCTCGTCGTAGGCCATGGCCACCACGGCCAAGATCAGGTTGACCAGGTAGAAGGAGCCCAGGAAGATGACCAGCACGAAGAAGATCATGTAGGGTTTCCCTGCTGCGCGCAAAGTCTGACAGACCGGAGGGGAAGAGGCTGTTGTTAGGAATTTATTTGAAGCTGTTTCTGAGAATAACAGAAGGATTTTTGTTGCTGAAGTTACACAATATAAAGCGTTCAGTTGTGGTCATTTCATTGTTTGGTGACTTTGCAAATGTCAAGTTGCTGCATTGTGCTGCTACAAAAGAGAAAAGACAAACAAGCCTTACATAACAGGCCTGGTCTATAATTACAGAATGGCACACCCTTTTGAAAACACTCATCGAACCAACAGGATATTTTTGTTCAGACGAAGGTGAGGCTTTTATTATGAAATGAACAGCTTTAATTTAATGTGTTTCTTGACGAGGCAACAGACGTATTTTAAGATATGATGCGTATAAAGTTCAATCACCAACCTTTACAGATAGTAAATATACTCAAAAGACAAAGTCTGTCCTCTATAATAATCATGAATGAGTCCTGCAGAGTTACCTGCTGGTAGAGGTTTTCCCAGTAGTCCTGGGTCATGAGTCTGAACAGGGAGAGGAACGCCCAGCTGAAGGTGTCGAAGCTGGTGTAGCCGTAGTCTGGATTACGACCAGCTTTGATACATATGAAGCCTTCTGGACAGAGTCTGTCAGAACAAGAGGCACCATGAGTAGTACTTTAATCAGAGATCAGTGTTATTACCATCAGATTCACATTGATGTATGGCACAAAATATATTGATTAGTAGCACTAATGAATGTGTCACATGTTTATATACAGCTCTGTTAGTTCATCTTAATCCAGGACATCATGTTCAAATCTATTATCTGTCTATTTTGAAACTTCCTGTTGAAGCACGACTAAACACTTCAAGAAGCACCAGTCATCAGCTGATATAAAACTTCCAAGAATATTTTCAATTTTAGATGGTTTGTATTGACTGTAATTGAAAATGATTTTTTAAATTTCAGGCAGAATAATTCATGTTTTTTGTTCAGAGCCACCTGATGTTGTTTTTTCTCAGTTTATAAATCATGAAGAAGCATCCAGTGCATTTTTGTTGTCAATATTTTTCTTGTAACAAATTTAGTCCAGATACTGAGAGGCAGCCATGCAGGACCTGGATTAGGACTAAAGCAGGTCCAGCTCCTGATAATGGCTTTAAAATCAAAAATGGAGTAACTCTTTGACACACGCCTTAAATCTTAAATTAATCATCTTGAATCAATACATTTCCTTTTAGCAACATACACAAAAAGCAAATCGCTTCCACGTGTGCCAAAACACATTAAATGAAATGCACCCCTACTTAACCAGCAGTTTAGATTCCTGTGATGCCTCAGCGCGGTGGCGAGTGTCGACACTAATTGTGTATGCTCAGCTTTGTGGTGCATCTAATTGGCCATATAAATAAAACATGTCGAGCCTTACCCAGCACCACTGCCATTCCCACAGAGCAGAGCATCCCTCCGGCCGGGGAGGTAATAGTAATTACCTAGAGGAGAGGGGAGACAGAGGGACGGTCAGTCAGGGGTGAGGCAGCGGATGTGAGGAAACCCAAAAGATCGATGAGGGAATAGAAAGACAACATGCACCCTGTGGGTTTCTCTTCAGTTTCTTGTTTGTGGTGTAATATTGGGAGACGGAGAGAAAGGTGGTGATTTGCTGTTTCGCTTTAACACCCAACTGCATTAGTCATCCGCTGGGTGACTTTCCAAGCCGCTCTGTCCTCATCTTCACAAAATCACAATCAGATTTTTTTAGGGAAAAACATAATCACGGATGCAATTATGATGCCGGGGATTTATAACATCTATGCAATTTTTATCAGCTCAGTCTTTTCCTCTCGCTCTGCCATCAGCTTGTCACGTAGCTGGTGCACGTCTCCTCCATATCCTGCTGGCGGCCGGTGACTCACCCTCCTCCAGCACTTTAGGCTGCTCATGCCACACAGATGGGCCATGGGAGACTGATGGAGAGTAGTGAGGGGGTGAAAGTAGAAGGTTTTATTGTTGTGGCGATTATCTGCCACATTTGCCGCGTTCTCCCACCAGCCCTTGCTAGAGAGCCCCTGCTCCCAGCCATCGCTGTCACTCCTTATCACTTGAGCGAGCCAGCGTGCCTGACCTCCCCCACACAACCACCACCACCCTGACCCATCTCTGCATATGAAGTAGCCAGTGTGTGACTCAGGCCGTCTGTGTCGGACGCTAACTTGACCCTGGTTAACCCCTACGTGCGCCCGGCAGACATGTAACAGCTTACTCTCATTGCTGATGTACTCAGTCCAGTTGAACGACTCGGTGGTGTTCAGCGTGGCGTTGATGTCCAGCAGGGTGTTGCTGTAAAGCATCACGTCGTCGGAGGTGACGTTGCTGCTGTTGGTGGCGTTGCTGCCGATCGGCATACGCACGCACTTCTGCCTCAGGTTGCCCATGAAGAGCTGCAGGCCGATGAGGGCGAAGACGCTGAGGCAGAACACGGTGAGGATCATGACGTCCGACAGCTTTTTCACCGACTGGATCAGCGCGCCGACGATGGTCTTCAAGCCTGGAGGAGAGAGAGGGCACGGGGGCGGGAGGGGGACATCGCAGAATGATTACTGCCTGCTAATTACAGCCACAAGCTTGTATAGAGAAGAAGCTGCTAAATAGAGATTACAGTAGCAGGCAGCCAGGGGGATCTGCAGTGGAGGTTCCTGTATGAACTGTGAGCTGTCATGCAGGAACCAGGCTGATGCAGATCACTGCTAATCATGGATGAACCACGAGAGAAAGTTGTGTGGATGATCATTAATGATGTTTGTGCTGTTATCTTCTGGTTTAATTGCCACTGACGCAGTTAAATTGAGCTCTTTTTTTTTAATGACAAGACAAGTGCACAATACAAAGCCGTGTGCACAAGGTCAATGAGGACATATCCAAGCGCACATGCTGTTTTTATCCATATCGGCACAGTTTGCACAAGAGGGTCGAGTGAAGTGGTATATAGATTGAAGGGCGATTGTGGTGATTAATCGTTATCCTCTCAGAGTTACTGGTCTCATATGTTTCTCATGCAGCTGGTTGTGGAGTACGAGACAGGCACAACCTAATAAAGGAATAATTTGACATTTTGGGAAATGTGCTTATTTGCCTTCTTGCTGAGAGAAGAAACCACTTTTATGTGTGCATTAGATGTCAGGCTAGCTGTTTCCATCTGCTTCCAGTCACTATGCTAAGCTAAGCTAATGGCCTGCAGGCTTCATACTTAGTGTGCAGACATGAGAGTGGTATCTCTCAACAATAAAACCAATAAGCCTGTTTCCACAAATTGACCAGAGTGATTCTGCATGGAAAACCTGGACCTGGACCAAATTCTCACCAAAACACCTCTCTCAATCTCGTTGCACCTCTTCTCCCACCTTTGTGCCATGTGCACAATGCTCACTAAGTGACAGGCAAAATGCATTTCAAGGGCTGGAAAACACCAACATGTGCTTGCAATGCTTTTACCAGGCTTTACACTGGCACAGAAATAGAGCCCAAAATGTGACAGCTAAAATTATTCGTGTATGCTGTGGAGCCAATGACAAGTTTTCCTGGGTGGTTTACATATGACCTTTTTGTTAGTCTGTGGTGTGAATAGTGTTAGTGTCTTGAATGCCAACACCCAACCACCACTCAACATAATCACAGTTTCTCCAAAAACACACAACATTGAACAGGACATGCACAGGAAAACAAGGTCAGGAGGAACCCTACACACACAAGTGCTTGCCACCAGAAAATCGGCTTTTGCAATGTCTCATGCAAAAACGGAAAAAAAACAAATAGTGCACAAAATCTACTTGTAAGTCTCCCAAGGCAAGATTAGATTTCAACCAAAAAGAATTCTGCCTTAAAGGATGTATCTAAAAGCTACGAATCCTGTCAATCTGTGCAGATTGGAGCCAGATTCCAGCTTTTACTGGCCTTGGGACGAAGGCAGCATGAGAGACGGCGACAGGCGTCATCAGGCTTAGCTACAGTGAGATGAGCTGAAGAGGGGGCGGGGGGGCGTGGATGTTAGCCAGTTAGCCGTTAGCATTTCATTAACCCTACGGGCCTGGGTGGCTCTCTCACCTGGGATGACTGATATAGTTTTCAGGGCTCGCAGAACCCTGAAGGTTCGCAGTGCTGAGACATTGCCCAGGTCCACAAACTCTGTGACATATCTGTAAGGGAAGGTAGGGAGGGAGGAGGAGGGAGGGAGGGAGGGATGGAGGGGGGGGGAGTCGGGTGGAGGGGGGCATTTGGGGACACACGCGCACACGCACACAAATCCACCCACACACATGGCGTGACGAGACAAAAGGAGGGTCGTGGGAAGGGGAAGGGGAGAGGAGGGAACGGCAAACGGTCACGCACAGAGGACAAATGGCAGGAGTGCTGGCAGCAGGCGCGGGCGGCCTTACCTGGTATGACTGAGATAGTTTTCAATGCTCGCAATACTCTGAACGTGCGCAGAGCTGAAACATTGCCTAGGTTTACAAACTCTGTTATATACCTGCAGGATCAAATGCACAGTTACTACACAGGCAGAAACACGTGCACAAACATCCGAGAGATAAAACCTCATCTCCTAACAGCATTATGAATTACAGGAGTCTCTCAGACAAAACAAGATTACAGTCTTTATTGTATTAACAATCACTGTGTAACCTAATGCTGAAGGCTTTGTTTTATAGGTTCAAGGCAAGTGGGTGAACTTATTGAAGCGTGGGACAAATATGGGCCAGATACTCTACATGCTTTGGAGGCTCACATCCATTATGACAAAGTAGAGCTGAGATTTATGGCCGTGCTTTTAAAAATGCACACGACTACAGATTATCTTCATTCTCCCTGTTCTTCTGCTCACATTGAGCGGGGCTTTAATAGGCCGCCGGGCTGATTAGCATTAAAAGCATCTGGGCCTCTTAATCTACGCCATGTCGCGTTAAGCTCATCCTAATTTTGCTTGTCAGGATACTTACGCCATGAGGATAACACTGAAATCCAGCCAGTTCCACGGGTCCCGCAGGAAAGTGAACTTCCCCACGCAGAAGCCCCTGGCCAGGATCTTTATCAGGGACTCGAAGGTGTAAATCCCTGTGAATGTGTACCTGGTGAATAAGGGGAGGAAGGTGGGAAAAGACACGCAAAGAGAAATTATGATGTCGGTTAACGGCGCTACTGCTCTGAGGAAAGGTGACAGACAGGTGTATTGATTTTTACATGAGTCCTGATTCTTAATTCTTGCAGCCAAGCAGGTAAACAACTGGTAATTTTTATGATCATTTCATTTTTCAAATCACATACTGACAATACTGAAGTGCCTGAAACCAAACAAACATGGACGCCTCATATCAGTCCAACTGTAAAAGGCCTCCAAATGATGATTCATAAGGTCACTAAAGCGTTAACTACTTAGTGTCTATCATACAGGGAGTATTGATGGAGTGATCTCAGATACAGCCAGGTTAGCTGTGGGCTAAAACACTGACTCACCGGTATTTTAAGCCTGCATTGCTTTACATTTTGCCCAGTTAACATCATGGAAAGTCATGATGCGTTATCTAACCAACAATTGATCACTTCTGATATAGAAGAAAACATCTAAACATGAAGATTATTAGACAAGATCTGAACTTTTTTCCTTGATTTCCATAAGCAAATTTATATTTGATTATCTATATTATACTGACCTCTCCAGAAAATGGAGGTCGTGCTGATCAGGTTCAATCAATTTGTAGGTCAATGTAAAAAAAAAAAAAAAAAATGAGGACTTACTCTACATTCTTGGCCCATTCCTGGGGATTACTGAGGGTCATGAAAGCACAGTTGGTCAGGATGGTGAACATGATCAACATGCTGAACATCGTAGAGACGAGAGTCAAGGAACATGATGGACATATGTGTTTTATGGCATTATACATACACATAGGATTCACTACAGCAACAACAGTTCCCCAAGTATTAAAAAACCTTTCTGATCATCCATAATCTAAAACTTCTTCAACTGCCCCCTAAAGCCTGATACATGCCAACATAGAAATTCTAAAGCAGTCGTGACATTCAGTCTTGGTAATGAGCACATTAAATCCCTCTTTTGTCTGATAAACCCTTTAATCCAAGTCAAACTGTGTCTGAAAGGATATGAGTGTACTAAAACTCTAATAGCTATCCTCCTCAGAGGGTTGAAGGGGCTTAGGATGTACAAGGCAGGAGTGGCGTTGAAACGGAAGATTGCCTTCCCGCGATTCAATACTATGAAGGTCTGAAAGAGAGACAGAAGGAAATGAGTTAAAGCCTGAACACCTTCATAGCTACATGTGAGAGATGCAGCACCCGGGGGCGACATAAAACAGTCTGACATTACATTTCATAAACCGAAGAATATGCATGTCCTGTCGTATCTGCTCATCAGGCCTGGCCGTGTGTGCATGTGCGATTAGTCATAACAGCAGAGAGGACTAAGCCGTCCAGCTTCTGCTCGGGGTCTGTGGTTGTTATTATAATGAAGCTGGATGAGTCCACTTCAGGCAGGACATGTTGGCACCACGGTTCAACTGGCAGAACAGCTCAGATTAGCATTTGGCACCTCTGTTGGCCCGTGCTTTAAAGGCTCTGACTTGGCTGAGCACATTAATGTTGAAATGGGTTGTGCATCTCGCCTGTTGAAATACCAAACGCTAATGCTGCTAACTGTTGAATCGAATACATTCAACAATCACTTGAAAGTTGTTGCAACTTAAAAAGTACTCATAATGAAAACATCAATTGTCATAGTGTCAAATATTATAGATTGATTGATTACAGATATATAATTGAATCCTGTTTTATTTTGTGCAGTGTTTAATATTCAACTTAAATAAATGTCTACAAATGAATGTATAGAAAGTATTTGAAACAATATTGCATTGAAAACAGGCTTTCAGACTTTTTTTTCGCAATAAATCATATTTCAGAAAATGATGGTTTGTATGAAAAATTTGAATCAGCCAAGCAACTATTTACCTTGCAAGAGATCACAAAATCACGCTAGAATCCATCTTGCCAGGCTCATGCACTTGTATAACTTGAATACTTAAGTAAAGTCTATGAAACACTTGAATGGCCATGACCACGATTACAAAATACTTCAAAATGAGCTGCACTGCATGCTATGAGAAAAACACCTTCCCACACTGAGAGACAGGAAGTTAATATATGCAGGTTTTATCTTCCTTCAGCAGAAGTTTATCTTGCGTGGGAGGAAATTGCTAAATCTGCACATGTGTTTTCTTAGAGTAGTTTGCTGAGAGCATCAGGCAATTAACTGCGAGCTTTCAGCAGTGAAAGAGCTTGGACAAAAAGTACAGACTTGTATCGTATCAAAATCCACTGCTTGAGTCATAATGTGACCGTGTCCATTCACATTAGTTTCACATTTTCCTTTCATAAGACCGAAGTGACAGACCTTCTGATTGCTGTAGTAGGGGTCCATGTCCTCCAGAGGAGTGGACACCAGGTGGGGAGGGATGTCCCCATAGATGAAGGGGAGAGACTTCCCCGCCTCCAGGTCGCTGTTGGGCTTGGGCCCGTTTTCATCGTCGCTGTCGCTGCGGCGCTCCGCCCGCGGTCTCCGGGCCTCCTCCTCGGCGATGCGCCTCTCGATGGCGGCCAGCGACTCGGGGACGAAGGGGCGGAAGCTGTCAGGTCCGGGCGGTACAAGCAGCTGTGCCATCTTGTCATCCTGCTCCTTCAGAGGGCGGTGAGGGGCTCAGCTGGGGCAGGGAGCTGCGAGGAGAGAGGAAATGAGGGGGAAAAAGGGGTCAGAGGTCACGGCCAGGCGTCTGAAAATAGTTGGTACATTCACCTGTGGAGGTTATTTTCCTGGATCAGCCAACATGTATAAATCAGACGTAGGTGGTAGGTGATGTTTGGACACAACGTCTCCCCACTTTTCAGGACAAATGTCACCCAGTTTGTGTGTCTGTCATGTTGAGTAAAGTCAGCCATGTCACGCCATTACATGCACTGCTCAGGTTGTACTTTGTCACTGCACACAGCGTCCTATTTCCTCCAAAATAATTACCCAGGGATCTTTGAAAAACCCAGAAAGTCATTTAACCACACTGACTGCTGCTCTGAAGATATTTCCTCAAACTGTGTGGATGAAAAAAAAAGTTCCATCTGCTGCACGATATGAAAAAGATTTTTGCCTTTTTCCAAATCCAAACAAAGATGGTGGCTGAAAATCACACATCCTCGCTCAGTTTGCACAACGTGACCCAAACTTCGAATGTTAGGTCATATTCATGCTAATTTCCAGAGCTAATTTTGAGAGGA
Source organism: Holacanthus passer (assembly GCA_025331565.1). Lineage (NCBI taxonomy): Eukaryota > Metazoa > Chordata > Actinopteri > Pomacanthidae > Holacanthus > Holacanthus passer. Next base: position 223,438 of record JAFREQ010000184.1, read on the forward strand.
AGTGAGTTGAAAAGAAAGAATGAGAAACATATTCTGGATTTTGAAACACATTTTTTTTTTCTTTGAGCATATCTGGACCATGCATCTAAAGCCTCGGTGTTTATTTAACGTTGCACGGCTTCAGACTCGTGACGTGTTCAAGGCGTTACAGAACCGTTACGAGGTCCAACCCAGTGAGATTACCGACATAAAAGTGACTCAGGCACTTAGACGTGAGAACGCAATGTTAAATTACACATCACATTTACATAAATGCCTGAAAGTGGCTAAAAAGAAATATGACCTGAGATGAGCGAAAGGCCTCATATTTGACCATTTGACTTGCTGTGTAATGATGGAATTTCTGCCTCATGACATACATTAAGGAGATGATGCATTCGAAAGGCTGGAAAATATATAAAAGAACGCATTTCACATGCAAATGCTCCTGAGTGGCTTCTACCAATCCAAGTGCCTCTGATACCTGTTTTATAACCGAGGATAAGAAATTATATTAGAATCATCACGTCATCACAAACCTAAAACATTAAAATGCCTGGAAACCAACTATCTTCTAAAAGGCACATTAACATTTCTAATTCTTTGATGGAGAATAAAGCCTGTGCTGCGCCCCTCTGACCTCTGGGTGGAATCAAAGCAGCGAGAGGTCACAGGTAGGATGGAGGCTTTAGAAGGGCGGCAAATAGGGGGTCTGACGTCGGTGACGCGCCTTCAGCTGATTCACAGGGACGGAAAACAGGCAGCGCCAACTGAGATAAACAAGCAAATACTCTCTAATAGGAACATAATCTTGCCACTTTTATCCATTTATCACTCTGTGTGCTCCTCTGTTTATCGCTGCATTTGGAGGAAGTGGTTTCTGGAGAGTTCGAGGAGGTTCTTTTATTGCATAATTAATTAGCCTCAAATTACTAAAAAATGAACTGTTTTCAGTCGTAACAAACATATTGATTTTTCCTCCTTCCACACAGAGTCCTCCTGTAAACCATCTGCCACCCTTCACACCCACGAGCCCATCACATTCCCGCAGGAAATAGAGTGAAGGCGCACAAACAAGACCTTCCCAAAAAACCCTGGTGAGCCATTATCAGCCGCATCCACGGTGCCTCCTGGTCTCTGCGGTCTCACAGGTGGGTCCTGGTCCTCGTGGGACACTGTACTGGCCCAGAAAACAGGAACCTCCCCTCTGGCACCATCTGAGAAATCTCCTTGAGTGATCGGCTTTTCTTCCTTTTTCCAAATGGAAATGGAGGAACAGAGGTCACCTCAGCCTGCTGTGGCCTATTTTTCTTCACATTGTAAAAAGCAAGGGGGAGAGTGAGAGACAATTTGAAGCTATTTTGACTCTCAATCCACGCTGGAGTAGAAAGCAACTCAAGGGAACGTCTGGAACACGGTGTCTTCCCCCACAAAGTGAAGCCATGATCTGAAATATTACCAGACTTGCTGTGCCATCACTAACAATGTCACACCAGAACTAATCTTCTACACATCCCCGAAATCAAACTCATCATATGCAACCAGGAAGTAGAAAAAGGGCCCTAACTTTCATGCAACCAATTTGACCTCATCCTCGAAATCAGTGGAATAAATGCATTCTTACTTTAATCTGAATTTAAACTTAATAAAAACCTGGTGATATAAAAGTTGCTCATCCATATCTTGTTTTGACATATACCAATATTCTGCAGAGCAATATAAACGGACAAGATGCCTTCATTACTTTAAAGTCCAAACACGACAGTGGTATCGATCTCGTCATCGAGCTCTCAAAGAAGAGAGAAGGTGACTTTTGAGATGACATGGACGAGAAGTGCTGCTGAGAATAATGCAAAGTTTGAACATCTACAAGAAAAGCTGGTGAGGTAGCTGGTACAAAAAAAAAAGTGAGTCGTTGTTCTGTTAAAATCTGTATTGCAGTTTTGGGACCAAATCAAATCATCAGTTCAACACTTTTGTAACTAAAAACTCAACTGTAATTACTGCTGGAACATTTGAACATTTAAACACCGTCTCAAGCCTTTTGTCCTAAAAATAACCATTTATTTTTATGCCACCTGGCAAGGTATTTAATTTGATCTACTACCCATCTATCTGCTGTGCGTCATAAACTCTGGCCAGCCAGCCGTTCTTACTGGAGTGGAGGCTTATTTGAAAGCAGCCAGCGAATGTTGTCTTTCTAACAATCCATCAGGCTTTAACTGTGAATTAATTGCAGCTTCTCCCATAGGGCCATCACATAAAACACATCTGCTCGTGTCCCAAAGACTGCCCCGGGACTACCCTGTGCCTGACAGCTCGTCTAGTTAGCTGGTTGGTGGGTGGTCGGGTGGGGGGGTCACGAGGCCTGCTTGACCCCCCTAGGCCCAACATCCACACCCACCTCCGAGCCCTGCTGTCAGCGTGGTCACTGCTGGAGGCAAATATAACATGGATCACTGAAAAGGAATCAAGCTTTCTATGAAATCAGAATCTGGTTCACAGCTGGGCAGTGCACAGTTTTTGCTGAAGGCTCAAAATCCTTTGGAAAATTGGGAACAACTGATCAGAGTCTTGTCTTCTCAAGGTCACAAAATAACATTCATAACCACTTAAACGAGGCTGTGACACCTTGACACAAGGCCTCTATCACACTCTAAACCTTGTTGGTCACATGCCTCTATGCACTGTACATTTAATCAGCTGTTAGTGGCTGTGATTGAAGTGGTCATGAAGAGGTCACTTCCTGTTGCAACTCCAGTTCTTGTGTGCTAAAAATAAGCCACCACGAGGCTTCAGCAAACTGATTTAGATCTTTCAAATGTATTACTTTTAGTATGTGTGTGAAGTCAGTCATCCAGGTCGTGGTTCATATAAGAGTTGAATTGATGGCAACACAAAAATGCAAGCAACCAGAAACTGTTTTAAGGTACATATATAAGCATGTGAGTATTTTTTTGTCTTTTACAAGAAACCTACATCTGCATCTGGAAATAAAACTCTTTTATTTCCATGGACAGGTGTTTCGCTGTCCATGGTGCTGAAGACCACAAGCGCCTCAGTGGATCAGACGTTATATTAAACAGCACATCCCATAATTTCCTGAGTGTGTTTGAGCTGCACATTTGCAGCTTCTCCCCACATTTGCTCTCCAATCACTACAATCTCAGCTGACATGGTGTCAAAAGGGCGCTGCTGTCCATGGTGCTTAAAGAAGAAGCAGCAGAAAAAGAAATGAAAACCTGCCTCATACCTGGAATATTCTGAATGCATTTACTTACAGCTGCACCCATATGTCTTAATATTCATGCACACTGGAGTCAGTGTATGTGATCCAGAGCTACAGATGGATGCAGCCCACAGGTCTGACGAGAAACGAAGAGAAGACGATACCTTTAATTGTTCTCGGTTTGAAAAGGAGCCGCAGCAGCTGTCGCCATGTTGATCATCTCTCCGCTTCATCTCCGGGAAAACCCTTTTTTTTAAAAAATCACCACAAACGAGGTTGAGTCGAAATATAAACCATCATCATCTTCATCCCAGCCTTTTTTTCCCTCCTGATGCGCCACCGGCGGCAGAATAAAGAAACACCCAGAGAGAGGAGCCGGATTGAGGCTTTCAGTCCAGCAGCCTCCCATTAACACCCTCTGGAAACCAGTGGTGCCCAAACTGGGGTCCGGGGGCCACCTGGGGGTCCTCGGCGCGCGCTTGAAAATGGCTCATTCAACTAAGCTGCAGCTTGTTTTCTCCTCATTTCCACGTCCATCGCACCTTTACGCATTGAAATACCGACTTTAAATCATCCTCCATCAGGGTCAAACCTCAATAAAAGCAGGATATTTAAATACTATAAGTGTGTTTTTTGCTCACTGATCCGAGCATGAATGGGTCTGAATGAGTCTGGGCGTGTCCTTGCCAGATGTGTCCGTTGCTTGTAAATCAATCCTCTTTCCCGAGCAACTGGTTTGACCAAAAATAGACACAGATCTTTGTTTTTCTCTCACCTTATACAGAAAACCTCAATCTTTCTCCTTTCATGTTATAGGATTATAAATATTCTCATGATAAATGAGCCGGTTTTTGACTGTGATGGTTATTTATTTATATTTGAAGCCTGGTTTGTTTGTCACGACCTGGTTCGCTTTATTTGTCTGGAAATGAAGGAGAATGCGAACCTAAAGCTCAGATCATGCATAAGTTGGCTAAAATAAGTCATAAGCCAGTGAATACATTTAAATAGATTTCATTTCTTGCCTGATTTGAATCATATTTTGGAGAGAAAAGCCTTGAAAATGTCGCGCACACTCTGGTTGGAGAGGCCTTTTACGCACGAAACTAGTGGAAGAAAACGAAGGATAAAATCTAAAAAATAATCCAAATACTTTGTTCCTTTTGCCTCCATTTCACACAAATCACCCTAAAGATGCTTCTCATGTATCACAGGTCTGATGATCCTCCAGTAAAAGTGAGCAGAGATGTGGATACTCACCACCATCACGGCGCCCAGCAGGTGGGGACCCTGAAGGTAGATCCCACATCCGACAACAATCCTCGATTTAAGATCTTCACTCTGAGATTTCTCCTCTCCTTTATGGTCAAATCCCGAGCTGAGGTTGATGGATTATCATCTAAATGAGCCTTTTCTCTGGTGGTGGAGGAGTCAGCCCGAGCTTTCGGCTGCCTGGGCTGGGAATGAAATGTCCTGAGAGCTGCGACTGTCACAAGATGGCCTGAATGTGGAGAGAGGATCAAAGTCACAAGTGGCACAGAACAACCTGTTGTCAGTCACCAAACATCAGAAAATCCCATCAAATAGGATTCATTGTGAAATACAAACCTGGCTGAATGCTTTAATAATCAATATTCAATTTATATTTAATCATTATTTCTGCATTGTTTTATTTTGGTAGGAGCCTACAGTTATATCATCATCCTGCTGTATTATTATCATTATAATTATTATTGATGATTTCTAACTTTTATTTTACACTTTTTCAAGCTTTTCCAATTGTTGTTATATGTGAAATAATGTAAACATAAACATAAAGGCTACTATTTATTCATTCATTTTTATAAATTGCTGCACAAACATCCCACTGTGCATTTGTCTTTCTTGATTTACAATAAAGACTATAATATACTTTCATAATATGTTGCACACTTGCTCCACCCCAATCTCTTGTCATTGATATTATGTTGATGGTGTCAGAAGGTTGGAGGCTGTGATTATAGTTTTATGATTTACAGTCTACTAATGGTTTTGCTGACATAAAGGTGGAGACCTTGGTGTCAGAGTCTGGCTGCTCAGGTGGAGTCCACATTGAAGGGTCCACACATCAGTGGACAGGCCTCCAGCTGCAGGTTTCTTGTGAGTTTATGCCACCTGCTGGACGGTCGGTAAAATTACACCAGTATCAGGGTTACATCACGAAGACATGGAATAAAGTTGATTCTCTTGGCTAACAGTTTAAATTAATAATAGATGCTTTACATGCTTGCAAAGCCTGATTCAAAAGCTGATTATGGGAACAATAAAAGAGATTAAACTTTATCCCTTATAACAGAGTCACAGCTGGCAGAGGTGGACACACCCTTCAGCTCCATGTTGCTGTCACACCAATGCAGCAGTTTCACTTCAGCATGAGAGCATAACTTTAAAAACAGGTCTCAGTGTGAGTTGTTTTACTACTGAAGTGTATATATATATATACTTACAGCAACATTAAGATGTGTGAGTGGCATCAGGTGTTTTGCCTCTCAACCCCAATCAGAGCGTCAGACATTCCTCACAATAATCCTCACCATAATCTGATATTTAATTATACAAAACATTTTAAAATAGGCTCTTGTAATTGTCAAGTAAGTTTTCAAACAGTGTACTTGCAATCATGTAGTCAACCCAAATCAGACACATTTCACACTCTTGGCTATGAGATAATGTGATTTAATGACTTCACTTTACAGACATTTATGATTTGCAGTGTTCAGAATTCAAATATAAATAGTGTTAAGGATGAACGGAGGGCTTCCATACAAACAGTGTTTCCCTGGTGCGAACAATGTTTCCAAAGCTGAGATCGCTGTTGTCCTTCTTGACATCTCTCTGTGACTTCGCTGCATGTTTCATTAGAGGCAAAGTGATGAATGTGGAGGCCAGTGTTTCAACAGTGGGACGTCAGAACCAGCTCCATTCGGCTTTGTCGCTTTGCATAACACTCGAGTTTAGCTCTCTGTTTCTGCTCCTGGTAGATGTTTGTCTGATGGTGAATGCGGAAAACAAAGTTCACCTGAGCTCATACAGACGGACTTTCTATAAATGTTCAGGAAAAACAGAACATAGATGCAGCAGTACACATTCAGGCTGCTGGTGGGTAAACACTTCCTGAGTTTACATTCATCTATTCAAGAATGGAGTTTACATAAAGCTAAGATGGGGAATTCGTATTGTTGCCATTCTGGTTTCCTTTGACAGGAAAGATAAAGCATGCCACTTATTCCATCATGCTATAGGCCTGAGCCGAATCCATCTGCGTCCTCAGTTTTAACACGTTCTACCTGTTTATCTCACAGCGGAGTTAAAGCTGTATGTGTGTGTGTTCTTCCATTTCACAACATGACGAGCGATGATACAGAGGGACAGTCTGGATGGTGTGACTAACAGGATCTGTGTTCATCTGTTAGTCATCAAAAGAAGTTCATCAGGCAGGACAGTCACGCGGCGATCTGTTTACTGCGTGCGGCCGCTGCAGGAGCCCATTGAGACTCCACCGACAGACTTCACAATGAGATTACAAGATTACAGTCAGCGTGGACATGTGTTCCCCGCGCTTAATTTGATTAAAACTCCCACCTAGCTGCATGCTCTCCTACTGTATGCAGATGAATCAGGGGCTTTGTGCGATGCTCCGGCCCTCTGCCTCGTGGCTACCATTAATCTGAGTTTCTGAAATTCATTATGGTGTGGCACAAAACGTTATCTCTGCAACCAAGGCCGGACTAATCACATGCTATCTAGGAAATCCTTCTCTTAATCAAAGCCGTAGGTAAATAACTGTCCTCTAATTACTAAGTACTTTAAAAATATCACTACCAAGTAGGTTACAGGGTATTTTCACACCTCTCCTACTTATAGCAGCAGTTTGGAAACATTCTCCAAAATACAGAGGTGCAAAGATTAAGTCACCTTCAGTGCCAATTAATTAAAAGTTATGTAACTGAATGCAAATGTCTTTTGTCAGTATTTGGTTATAACTGGATAAACTAACTAAATATAATATAACAGTGTGGCTAAAAAACATCCAGAATGAAACTTTCCTGTGCAGCTCATGAAACGAGCAGCAACTTTCTTTAAAAATAGGATTAATTAATGTCGTGTTTTATTCAATTCAACCAGCAGTGAAACTAATATTTTGCAGTGTTTACTCTCTATATTAATTCTAGTCTGAGTAACTAACTTCGTCATTGTCGATGTAATGTCACAAGAAATGAAACACATTGAGATATTTTTGCATTATTAAATGTTTCCAATTTGTGATGCTTTATGCAAAGGTTCCCAAACTTTTTAAACTTGTAAAAATGTCCACTAATTCACAAGGAAAAAGATGAGAGGAAAGTCTGATCCCTTGAATTCATACTGTGACCCCTTGTACTGGTGCTGACCCCCAGACTGGGAGTTTACACACCTCCCTTAACTTGCCTCAACTACTTCGACTCAGTTAGTGGTTCACAACATTTTCCAGAAGCAGCTGTCATGACTGTCATGTACTTGTTTCATTCAGCTGGGTTATACAAAGACGTGGAGAGAGACGGCTGAGCAGGTGCAAGAGAGCGGGATTTTCCAGTGGAGCAAAAACTGTATTGTGCAAAACTGAAAGCCCGATATTGTGACTGCATTTAACCCTGGACTACTGTCAAGACAGATACTGGTTTTTCCACATGTTTGATAGATTCCTCATTGAATAATAGTTGATTCACTAATGTTGTGCTGAAATTACTTTAATGTTACCTAATGGTTTTAGTTTAGCCAGTTTCCTGTGGAAATAAGAAAAGCCTGTACAAGATATGAGTGTTTTTTTATTGAACATCTATTTATTGTCCACTGTTTTATTAGCAAAGGGGATCCAGCTCAGTGTGTGTGCATGCTATACAGTATGAAGGTCTGTAGTATAGCTCAGCAGTAATGTTGTCAGATCCTATAGAGAGGATCAGTAGCTTATGTGGATTAGAGGCCCTTTAACAAATTGAGTGCTATACTCTTTTAACATTGATGTGGCTGGAGGAGATTTCACATTGAAGACTGGTTCACCAGGTTGCAGCGAGCATGCCCGTGCAAATACCCCCCACCCTCCCCTCATCACCACCGCTACTACTTCCTATACACTGTATACACACACACACACACACACACACAGACATGCAAAGTGCTGTCACATGACCGGGGCAGGGCCTGTAGGTGTGGTAGGTTAGTCTGCTAAACAGGGATTACAGGGGAAGGAAACCCTCTCTCTTCAACCTCTCTCCTCCTGCCGCTCAATAACACAGAAGAGAAAGTCGAAGCAGAATGGGAAGAAGCTGTGGACGCAGGTAAGAGTGGATTTCTAATCAATGCAGCGTTTGTGAATGTGGTGGAGAGGAAGAGACGCAGCCTTTTAAAAGCACTAATCCTTCTTACTCCAGAAACAGTGACAGCTTATCTGGAAGCCAGAACAACATGGAGGAGGACAGACAGGAGCCTGCAGGAGCGTGTGTGCACAAAGATGACTTTTTATTGTATCATTAATACAGTAGATGTCAAATATACAGCCGGTTCTGATGTCTCTGAAAAAATGCACTGAAGTTAATGTGTCTCTTTCAACCAATGGACAAATGATCCCAGTGTGAATAGGCTTTACTCTTGGAAGTTATTATTATTATTATCTAACTTTAATGTTTGTATTCAACAGAACAAGCAGGACTGAGAAGGGAACAAATAAATCCATGTTTAAAAAAAAAGTCAGTATAAATATATAAACGTGCAAATGAGCAACAGACACACAAAAAATGAATTATTTCACTGTTGTGCATTTAATATATGCTTGAAAGAGGTTAAATAAATATAGGTAACTTTTATCTTTATCTTTATTTTATTTATCTTTAGTTTTAAACAAAATGTTTGTTTGAACATAAGTGAATCAATATTATTTCATTGATTGGTGATTGAATTATGAGCAGCTGATTTGTTGAACTGAACCTTTAAACACACCGAGGGCGGTGACTCTTCCTCATGATGAAGGAGGTCAAAGGTGAAACTCTTTTAATTCCTGGAAGGTCGGGGAGAGTTTTTAACGAAGCCAAACTGAGGCTGTGGATGTTTCAAGTCGCTCCGGGAGTTTTGAGGAAAACGCAGCTCAGGTTGAAGTCAGAGCTTCAGGTTCAGCTTTCAGCGACTGTGTGGATGTTGTTTTCGTTGTTTTCATGTGGAAGAAGCTCGGTTCATGTTTGAGGAAGAAGCTTCTCACATTCAGGACATTAATTAAAGGATTTGACGTTTCATAAGTTTTGAACCTGAACGCATCACCTATCTAATATTGAAGGTAAATTTAATGATTTATTTATACTAATGGTAAAAAGAAAGATGTAGTTTTACCATTAAAAATTTTCATTGATTGTTTTGTTAATCAGTGAAATTTTAATTTTCCTTTAACTGTAAAACTATTTTTTAAAGCAAAGAAACAGCAAATTCTGTGAATTCACATTTGCAAAACTGCTAAATTTGTTTGTTTGGCTTCATCTTCTGTGACAGTAATACAACTGAATATATTTGGGTCTTGAACTGTTGAACAAAACAAGCTATGAATATTTGCACATTTTCTTCATCTTCTCATATAGTAAACTGAAAATATTTGGATTTTGAAACTGTTTAACTGAACAAAACAAACAATGTGAATATGTGAAATTGGTGTCTGGAAAGTTTTATCGATCAAGCAATTAAAATGAGCTTCAGCCTTGCAGTAAAAAGACTTTTAGGTGTATCTTTGAGAGTTAAAGTCAGGCCCTCAAATCTCATTCTTGAAATTAGTTCGAGCAGCTCTAAGACATTTCACACTGGGAGACCCCGTCACCGACTCTCATCAGGCCAATTCCTGAAATATTTCTCGTCTCTCAGGAAGTTAACCTGACACTGGGAACAGCATCAGATCTGGAGAGGCTTCTGAACGTCCCTTGAGATGGATGAGCAGGAGAACCCGTTGGAGAGAGACCACAATCTGTCTGTGGTTCTGCCTGGAGGGCTGGAGAAGAGCGCCACCGTGCACGGAAGGTAGGCTGCCATATTATATACTTGTTGTTGTATTGTTCCTTCCATGGAAAGTTTCAGTTTTAATATAAACTTGCATCTGTGTTCTATAATTTAAGAACCCTGGTGAATTTCATAACGCTGCAAGCTCATACGAAATAAGTTATTAATTGTCATTTGTTCTCCTTGAATTGTACAGTAAACCAGTCATGGACTTGCTGGTGACCCTCTGTGCGAGTTACCACCTGAATCCGTCGGACTACACCGTCGAGTTTCTGTCGCCCAACAAGAACAACATCAGCTTCAAACCCAACTCTCCCATTGGCTCGCTAGAGGCGGAGAAGATTGTGCTGAAGCCCAAAGGTGTGGAGGAGAAGATCAGGAGGCCGTACATGCCTGAGGTGAAAAATATATATTTCTATAAGTAGAGTTTAAGTAGATAGTTGTGTCAAATAAGTTAAATATGTAATCTCTCTTTTCAGGCGTCTGTACGTCTGCTGATCAACTACAATAAGTCCCATAAGGCCGTGGTGCGAGTGAGTCCCAGAGTTCCCCTCGAGATGCTGCTGCCGGTGGTGTGCGACAAGTGCGAGTTCAAGGTGGAAACGACCATCTTACTGAGAGACTCTCAGTCCAAAGAGCAGCTGGACCTGAGCAAGACTTTGAACGAGCACGGGCTGAGGGAGGTGTTCGCCAAAGACACCGCCAGCAGGGAGCCGCTCGAGCATCAACACCAAGCAAAGACACCTGAAGCAGGTAGGTTAGAGGCTTTTAATCAATCAAGTCCAGTATATTTCACAAAAAAAAATGAAATGCACACTCTTCTTTTCTTCTTTACTTCTTAGCTGAGGTTGTAGCTTTACTACGGTGGCCCTGAGGGGTCAATGCACTACAAAGCATAGCTGCTGTTATGTTAATTGCAGCATATCTTGTTGCTGCACATGTGTTGTCAATTTGGTGAAGACATTTTCTTCATTTGCTTGTGTTTAATCTTTTTGTGTGCGTTGACCTCCGATCATTATAATATCTCTTCCTGCATATATATACTACACATTTTTTCAAATGAACTCTGAACTCTTAGCAAAATGAACTTATGATTATTACATAAATTGACCTGGGATCTTTTCAGCTTCCATAGTTTGGGTGTGTCTTTAGTTTCATTTTGTAGCTCTGATGAAACTCTGCAGTCAACAAAGCCGATCTGGAATAATGATGTGAACAATCAGACCTGATAACAGCATTGTTTTCCGTCTGTAACAGCTGTCACGCCGACAGATGTCGTCTCACCTCCTCCACCACAAGGTATCACATTCACGCTCAGCTTTATCTGCTTCACACTGTTTTCTGCTACAAATCGTTTACTGATTTTTATATTATCTAGAGCTGCTGAAGAGGGAGAAGAAACAGAAGGAGAACACAGGGTTTCTCAGCTTATTCAGAAGAGGGAAGAAGAAACCTGAAACGGTGCAGTTTGTTTTCATATGATGTGAATTATTGGACTGAATGTACATTTATTAAAACCTCCTCTGCTCATCACTGATATTTCCCTCTCTGTAGGAAGGGGCATCGAGTCCTCCGGCTTCTCCTGGTCACAAACTAGAAGGAGTCAGTATGAACGGACAGGACATCCTGCCTGCAGATATGCCCAAGAAGAGACGAGCCCCTCAGCCGCCCATGGGGCCGTCGCAGAGCGTCCCCAGCAACCTCAGCACCTGCCATCTGAGAGGAGCACCGGTGGGTCGATGGAGGAGCAGAAAGTCTTCTTCTTCATTTTTTTCTTCATCATCGTCATCATTTCTTCTTTATCTTCTTTTTCACCTTCTTTATTCTCCATCTTTATTCTTAGTCTTAGTTTTTCTTGGTTTTCTTGGCAGAGCATCTCAAAAACTACTTAATAGATTTCAGTAAAATCAGGTGGAGAATTAGCATTGATCAATAAAGAGCTGATTTAATTTCAGCATTAATAACACTGTATGTAAAAATCCTGTAATGTCATCGTCTCTCTGTAGAGATCTGCAGAATCCACCTTGAGGAGCACCAAGCGGAGGGCCCCACCTCCTCCCTCTGCAAACACCCAGCAGGAGCTGCAGGGAGACACCGAGGTCAAAGGTAAAATCTTCACTGATGACTAACGACCTTTGACCTTTGTGATGGAGATGGTTGTAAAAGAAAGGCTTCTGGCTCCTGTGATGAGCACATTTCAATGAGAATGAGATGTTAGCCTGCTGACACATCTTAGAATAAATTGGCTGCTCTTAATTGTTCAATGCAGAGTTAATATTGGCTGATCCCACTTCCTGTTTATTTTGCCATCTAGTGGTGATTGTCGAGGCCGCCTCACTGAAACAGCAGGCGATATGAAATATGCTGGTACAATAATCCCAATTGACCTTTTACAGTATTTCAGTGCAAATCAAATGGGTTTAGAGTGGGGTTGAATTCTTCTATCTGCCAAATCCTTACGGCTTCAGTCGGCGCCGCACGAGGTCAAGAGAGATTGAAGTTAAATCAAGATTAAAATGTCAAAGCGAATACCATCAAATGGAAGATTTAGCAGTTAAATCCGCCGCAAAACGCAGCTTTTATCAGTCAGAACAATTTAACCCTGTTCGGAGCAATTAAAGTGACCCAGGGAGCCTTGTTCATAGAACATATTGGCTTCGGTCTGTTCCAAGATAAATCCCTCTATTGTCCAAGCTTTCATTCCCCTGCATTAGTCGGTCTGACGTGCTTTCACCACCTGGGTTCAGGTCCTGTCGGTGCATGGCTCCTTTCTTACTGATCTCGCCTTCACAGAATGGACAGTGGTCGTTCTGTTAATAGGGATCTGCAGTTATGTCAGAAACACTTCATTGTGCACTTGGGTGGAAGAAAAGTAAAGGTGCTTCAAACTTCTGTCTAAATTGCTCTCAGTGTTGTCTCCTTTCACTCCCATGTTGTCTTTTAGTGCAACTCTGCTGAGTCAGTATCAATCCTGCTGAAAAAACACCTCCCAGCCCAGAGTTGATGATCACATTCTCGATCCCGTCCTCCTACATTTACATAATCACGGCCTGTTTGAATCCAAATTGCATTTTCACGTGTTGGAGTCGTGTTTGTTTTGCCCTAAAGCCGAGCTTTCTCTCCTTCCTGCTTCCAGACTCTGGTTTACCTGAAGGGGGTGATTGAGGGCTGCTGCTGCTGCTGCTGTCTCCTTTTCCTCTCCTCCTTCCACCATCCCTCTTCCTCCTCTCCATCCTCCTCCTCCTCCTGCGTCGGCCTCTTCTTCCTCCTTCCATCTTAGTGGCTTTTATGGATGTGTGTCACTGTTGCCTGCCGCACTTCAATGCTATTCATTTGTCCTGTTTTTTATTTTGTCGGTGTTTGTCTGTCATTGTTTTGGGAAATTTTCTGTAACTTTCTTTTTTGTTGAGTTTTTGTGTCTTTTCCTCTTTTTATTTGATTTGGTTTGGTTTAAACTAATTGTTGTGCCTTTAATTTGAAACAGAAGCCAGATGAACAGTAGTTTGTGTAAATTAACTCCTGTGGTACATCTATCATTATTATCATTACTATTATTAGAGATGTTTTATGTTACATGCTTATTTCTGTTTCAACTATATAGTTCTAAGTATTGTATAATTTTTATTCTTATATTAATGTTTGATTTTTTTTAATCTTGATTCTTCTCCTGATTCATCTAGATGTTGTGCTTTATTTTGAAAAATGCAACATTACAAAATTTTATATGCAGAGTTTTTGATTATTAATCTCTTATTCCAATAAAATTCTGAAAAAGTAATGTAACTTTAATACTTGATTCCTTTTAACGCCTCTGAGCGTTTGATTAAAAATGATGAAGGTTAAAAACAAGATAAATTAGTGTATCTGTTCGGAATAAACACACAGCTGCATGTTCAACTTCAATTGGAAATATAACAACTTTTCAAAAATGATATTTCTTAAAGTTTACTCTAGTTTCTGATTTTTAAGACCCAATACTTTTTCCATGTTACTAAGTCTTTCCTGTTTCTCCAGGGACTGTAGACTCCCTGAACGCTGTGGAGGAGCTGAGAGAAATCGATGAGTCAGACTCTGTAAACCGATCCTCATCTTCATCGCCGTATCCATCACAGCCATGGTCATCCTCGTCTTCCTCCCGCCCAACCTTCGCTCACCTCCACGGAATGGCTGATCCGTACCTGCCTTCGTTTCGAGTGAAAGACTTGTCCGATGCACGCTGTGCTCTTGCCAAAGTCCTCACCTCCTCTGTTTCCAAAGGAACTCTGGTGAAGCGTTTGAGGAATTCTGCCACTTTTCCAAAATTAAACAACGGCTCCTCGTTTACGCCCGCGACTCAGAGGGGCTCAGATAATGGAGGCTTCTGTGCAGAATCTGAATCTGGTCTAGCATCCAACCTCCCCAGCGAGTGGGAGGATCCTGTACAGAGGAAGGGGATGACCACGTTCAAAGTGGTTCCCTCCAAGAAGCAAAAGTCCCACAATCCAGAACTCGCTCTGGATCTTTCAGACCAGATTATAGTCGAGGATCACCCAGAGAGTGAAACTTCTCCTGAGCTCAGGAACAATCAAACCGAGGCTGAGGAGGATCCGTGTCCTCCTGAGACTGAAACACCTCCGCTGAGTCCTGAACTCGCCTCTGAGGAGATTCAAACTTCTGACCGGCCAGCTTCTCCTCCACCTCTGCTTGATTTAGACGATCAGGATTGCCCACGCTCACCTCTCTCTGAGGTCGGGGACATCGCTGAAGAGCAGAAGGAAGAGGATGAAGCTGAAGCCACATCTGAGGTGACACCAGCCGCACCTTCAGACTGTAGTGATGGAGAACTTTCCAGTGATGATCAGATCAACTCAGAGGATCAGAGTGAACTTCTTCAAAGCCCCAGCAGACAGTCTCTAAATACAGACATGGAACATTGTGGTTTTAACACTGATGAGAGGGAAGTTGAGGAGGACGTGGTACAAGAAGAAGAAGAAGAAGTGGGGGATGAGGACAGTTTCCCTCCCCCTCCCTCACCCATCTTCTTTAATGAAGATGTAGAAGAAGAGGGGAGAGAAGACACAGCTTCTTCTCTTCCATCTTCTCAACCACCAAGTCTCACCTCCAATGGTCAAACTAAAGCATTCAGTGAGGACAACCAGAATGAGCCTGCTTCATCCACGCCTGACCAGTCTGCAGCTGCACCAAAACCTCTGGACAGGACTAGCGCAGCCCCGTCCAAGTTTGCGCAGGCAGTAGCGTTGGCCGTGCAACGATCCCGCCTCCAGAGAAGTGGGAAAGCTTTAGGCCCTCAGGCCCCCGTCACACTTCCCTCGCCGCCCAGGTCCACGTACCAGTTTGGTGAGTAACACTGATCAGTTGCTTTTAATCATAGAGCTCCAGAAGCTCACAGTTTCTTACTAAAAGTGATGAGTCCTATATCATCAGGTTTGAATTACGACTATATCTGTCATTTTCCTCTCAGCGGTTTGAACCGTGTGGGCCTCAGTTGGAAAAGTGACAGTTGTGAGGTTGTTTGTGTCTGTTGCCAACACTGTCAGTCAAATCTGATCAAAGCACACACACACACACACACACACACACACACTCACACACACACAGTCCGGATGAAGCAGATTAGCTGAGATCAATACGTAAAGAATAGCAATGTGGGGATTTTCAACTAAAATCAGTAATTATAGTGCACAATGTGGGACACAGTGAGTTTTGAAAGTTTCAGATTCGATGTGCAATCTTATTCAAACCATTTAAATATACATAGTCATGATTCTTTTGTCGTATATTTCATTACATACAGCTGATAGTGACAATATACATGACATGATAACAATCAGAAATGTTGATATTGGAGGTCCTTTCTTGTAATAATCAGAGTTGAGGTGAAACATATGGAACCCTGTTAATAATAAAACACACAGTAATAAAATCTTCATCATTATGCAGCTTTGACAATTTGGGAAAATATATCAAGATTAAAGACAAATATCTCATTTTAGTTGCAGGTTCACGCTCTTAGTGAAGCTTTTACACACAGAAGTATTGAATGTGGCACAAGAAATTTTAACATAGTAAAAGAGGGAATAGACGTTTTCAGGCTAAGTCTGTTTGTGGACATGTCATTCCTGTCTATAGAGGAAAGATGGGATGTAAATATTTGACTGTCTCCTCTGCTGCAGGTGCCTGACCGGCTTCCTCACACATCTGTGAATGGACGTCCTTGTTTGGAGTGAGGATTCAGAGCTGGCCGAGGACGCCAGACTCTCTTTACGACCTGCACATAATGAACTAAAGGTCAGCTGAGTGATTTCCAAATAGACCGACTGCATCAGTTTTATGACAAGAAGCAACGGACTTCTGTGATCCTCACTTTTTTTGCGCAAGACACCTTCTTTTCTCATTTTTATGTTGGACTTTATGTTCGCGGGTTGAACATAAACATTTTCTGTTAAATAAGCCAAATGTACAGGACGCGACTTGTTGAACTGACAACGTCCTGTTTTTTCTTTTACTTCCTTTTCAATGTTCACTGAAGACGTGCCAAGGCGGACATAACGCTGACGTGGGAGCTTTTCTTGTTTGTTTGTGTGAAACAAAAGAAATGATTCGCGATAATCGACTTATTCTATGTTTGTGCTGGAATTTATTTTCTGCCTCAGGGTGTCTCTTTTTATGTTGTAAGCCATGAAGGATGCAGTAAAACTCATGAAGTGGGTCTCAGGCTGGTTTGCTTTTTAGTCACCAGGTGGCAGAAGAGCATTGTTTCTAAAATGAACATGCTTACAATAGTGGATGCATCACAAGTGACACGTTTTGTACAATTTTAAACAGTGAATATTCTTCTGTAGTTACTCAGGAGCCACAAATTAACTCGATTGAATGAACGAGCATTATTCTAATATTCAGTCAACTTTAAATGATTTTTCCGAAAGCAATCTTTGTCCAAGAATCCATATCCATTTCAAGGACTTTCCCAGAATAAAAAAAAAAACACACATTCAATATTTAATGTGGACATGAGAATTTCCTGCATTTCCAGCAACAAAATAAAAAAAAAAAAATCCTTGTTGGAAGCATCGGTTTCATGCCAAGCATCTCAACACCTTCCTGAATAAACTCAGTCCACTTTGCTCACATGCACACACTGTTATGTCTTTAACGGACCCACACCTCAGGGCAATACTGCATAGCTATACTTGGGTGCCAAAAGAATCCGCACTACTATACGTATTGATCCAGCCCTGGCCTTGGAGGAACAGCAAGGAGCTATGCGAGGTAGAGACCTAGCCAGAACCGCCTGTGGCTAAAGCTCCACGTTTGCCAGGCCTGGACTGAGTGGGCTCGCTTCAAGACTTTCTTTCTTTCTCTCTCTCTCTCTAACATTCCTTGCTCCACCTGAGGAGAGAGGGGGAGAGAGAGAGAGAGGAGGACGGGTTGCTGGTGGATGATGGGAGGTGACCGTTGACCCTGTCGTGTTTCCGCGGCTCTCCCCCCAGAGGGGGCGCCCGGCCCTCAAGGGCACAGCCGTGTCACACTGCCGTTGTCATAGAGAATGCCATTACCGCCCCTAAGGGAGAGAGCCACGTCTAACGTTTAAAGAAAAAAAAAAAAGTCTGTGGAAAAAGAAACACACACAGACGCTGGAGAGAAGCTCTTTTCCTGCCTTAAGCAATGATATCCAATGTAAGTGACAACTCTGGCATTATCCTTTTTTAGCAGCGAAAGGTTGAATTTCAACCTGAGCAGCCATGTTCATGATCATGCAGACAAAAGAACGCCGGGTTTATAATGCAGCGTAACATGAAATGCTACTCTTGTCATGTGCGTTTATGATCCACACGCGACATTAGAGGCCATCAGCGCCGATGAACCTTTGAACAAAACCAGACGTCTCGCGCCAGGAGGTTTCGCTGATGGTCGTCTCAGGAGACAAACGGAGTATTTGAAAATCCTGGAGGACGCTTCAGTCACACGAGCGCATCCCGGTTCAAACACATTAATGAGGAGGCCGTGGGATGAATGCGAGATCACTCAGTGGATCGGTCCTGTTAAAACACACACACACCTGAACAAACATGCATTGTTTGGCCACAACTGCTCATTTACTTCAGGGTGTGTGTTGGTACATGTGTAGATGAGCAAACAGGACTTTTGAGTGTCAGATAAAGGAAGCTAATTTGTTTTGGGATCAAATTTACTTATCATTTAAATATACATGTGCAGGTGGAGAAAGACAATATAATATAGGCATGTGTGAAAATATATCATGTTGTGTGTCCGTCCCCACCATGTCAGCATGATATAATGACCTCCTCCACCTTAAAACTTCAAAATAAAATAAAACCTATAACAGATGAATAAAAAGGTTGGAGTCTCACATTCTGCTTAATGATATTTGCATCCATTTTTTCACAACAGTCAAACCAACTTATAAGATTCATTGATGTTGAGTTGAATCCCATAAAAAGATCGTCAATCAACTGTAATAATTTGGGGCAACAAAGTTCTATATTAACAAAACATGAACTGTCAATGGGGACTTAAATGGTCTAAATGAAATGTTGCTTTTTGCTCCAAACAGTTTACCAGTCTCATTAGATCACTACTTTAATAAAAGAGAGTGTGATTAAAAAAAAAAAAAAAAAAAAAAAACAGGGTCAGTTTCATAAGGACAGACTTTGACAGTGGTTGAGATAAAACTACCTTCAGATAGAAAATTAGATTCATCTGTTTTTGTCTTCATCTCAACTAGGACTAATGTGCCATGAATTCTGGGCACATTGAAACTTATTTTTAAACATGAGCATCTGCGTCAAACTGCCAATGTCAAACAGGAAATAACACTTAACTGTGAAAGGGTGTAACAGTATAGTATGAAAATGACAGATGACGTCTTGGCTGTTGTTTATTTCCAACAGGTTATTGCCTTCTCATGTTCGCTCATCAACATTGTTAAAAAACCACAATGTATGAGCCGTGTTTTCCTTTTTCTTGCCACAGAAACGTGACCCTCGGTTTGTTAACTTTACAGGCTTAAAATAAGTCTGTCTTGTGCAACTTTTTAATTTTTACATTAAGCAGCTCGTGGCCAAGTTCAGAGCGCAGTTGTTTACTCCACGGTGCCCCTTAAGTTTGCAAAGCCTGCCTGAAAGATTAAAAAAAAAAGTTTCTGGACAAATTGCGTGGCATACACAAATCAACAGTCTTATTCTTATTCATGTCCACTTAGATGATAAGACTCGTGTACCTACAGTACTCCGCTGAGGAAAATTAATATTCTGCACATTTGTGTAGCACAGAATAAGCATTACAATATGACTTGGCCTGCACACTGTATCCTACTGTGAGTACACACACACACACACACACAAAAAGAACCACACCAGCGCAGATCAATAACACAATAGCAGGCCCACACAAATAGCGGTAATGCACATTTATCATTTATTTATTCCTTCATCTCTTCATTCATCTCTATTTAGTTATCCATCAGATGCATCTGCCTTGTGGTTTGAAGATGCCCACGAGCTGGTAGAAGTCGGAATCTGATTATAAAACAGTGAGCAGGCCCGAGGCGTGCTCCGCTGGATCCGCTGCGTCTGCATGTGTGTTAGGGGCGCACATGTGCATCGTAGACTGCTAATATATGTGTGTTTACATGGCACCTCCATGCTTGGGTAGAAATAATCAATAGATGAATCACCTAAAGCACTGTAGCTCTCCCCAGGCAGTGTGGTGCAGCTTAATGCTATTCTTTCCATTCACCTTGGGAATGGCATCCATCAGGCCTCCCCCCAAAGTGAGGTACGGTTGCCTAAAACATCACCAGCGCTCGAGGGGCTGCTTGGAAAGGGATGCAGGGAGAGCACAGTTGACCTCTCACCTCCTCCATGTTTGCGCTCGCTTCCCTCCTCTTTGGCGGAGCGGCAAATCACAGAGTTCCTGCCTCATTGGCATTGTCAGGCGCTTACAGTAGTGTTTATCTGCATTGTGCTGGTGGTTAACTGGTTCAAATGTTATGGAAATGATATTTACCTCTTCTTTGATCCTGTAAACTCCAAAACAGGGAGGCTTTCCCCCCCCCCCGGTTGAGGAAAGAAGGACTTAAAGATGTGCTATAAATACAAACAACAGGAAAAAATAGATGTCCACAACTGCATGGTGTTGAAATCAATCAGATGTCTCGTCTCTGTGCCGCAACCGAAGCCTTTTAAATCAGCCACTGCTGCTCGTTCCTTAAAGGACGCAGTGAAACATTTTTGACACCAACCGCAAAGTCAAGCCGGTTTGATTCATGATGCTTGGCAGCGCTATATAAAATAACCAACTAGGAACAAAAGTAGGAGCAACGTCTGATGGCTGAACATACAGTGGACGGCCCCTGTTGCTCCGTGATAGATAGTGGACGAGCCCTATCTCTCCGTCATTTTTCTTCATTCATCCCTTATCACTGAATCCTGAGGGAGGGTAAAAAAAAACCGCAGCTCTCTCTCCGTGATGAATGGTCGACGTCTGCGATTCAACGTGGTGACAAACTGACACAATCACTGCAGTTAATTTGTCACCGGCGGCTGTTCCTTTGATCAAAACAGACGCCCCTGCCCTCTGATTCTATACAATCAAACAAATGCGTTACTTTAATGCAAAACAATGTGTTTCTGCTTCTGATCTGCCCTCGTCTTCTGACACTTGGAGCACATCTCTGACTTTCGCCGCTGCTCCAGTGTAATCACAGTAATGATCACACCAGCTGGCTGTAATCTCACCGAGAACTCGCTGTGAGGCTCGTAAATGAAGCTTTGAATGACAATGCAATGCTGATTTATAACCAAGAGGTGGCACAGTAATCCCTGCTTCAGATCAGTGACATTATGATGGGCCTGAGAAACGCATTGACTTTGATGGTGGTTTGGAGATATGAGCCCGGGACAGTCAACAGTGATTGTTGAAGTTGTTGCAGATGTGGCTTTTTGTCGACAGCTGAATAATCAAGGCAGATGGGATCGACTTGTGTTGTGAATTTTAAGTTAATGTAGGAGTGCACTGCTAATATGTTTTGTATGATGTTTCAAACTTTCCCCACTTGATCCAACTAAATTTACAACATATAAAATATGTTGCTTCTTAATTTAATGACAGTTCATGTTGTAGTGCACCGATGACGTTTTGAGGCGGGAAGCTCAAAGAAAAGAGGTCAAATCTTGAAGTAATTAACTGACTTGTCAATCAGCAACACACTTGTAGAGAACTACTTACAGGGCAAAGGAGATTTAACCTACCAGCTTATGTTCTTCGACTTGACTACAGTGAAGTGTTCCTTCACACTGATGGATCGAGGCTGATAAAAATGACATTGCAGTTATTGGATAAGCCCGAACATAAAATCTGGTGTCCATCTGACAACAGCTGCCATAGAGATATAGTTGTTATAGAGGAGAAGCCTGACCATCTTTCATGTTTGCTCACAGGAGAGCTACATAAATAAAAAACTCATTAACAAAGTTTACTTCCGTTCGTAGGAGCACAACATAAAAGGTATGTTCATCCATAGCTCGGGTATGCTGGGTATACTTACCTTTCTTGAGTGCACAGCTATAAAATGTTTGTCCTTCAAGGAGAAAACATAATGAAGTAATGTAATAGTATAACACATAGTAAATGTAAGTGGAACAAACTAATCTTTACTGATAACATAGTAAGTATTTTTTAGTTATTTGAATTACACTTTTTACTCTTTAATGACACAGTAAGAACAAAGTATATGAGCTCCGATTGCACAGTAGGAATAAATAATATAACAATAATAAATAATGTGTCGACTGTTTTCAGCTTAGTTTCATAGAAAGATGAAGACAGATATATGACGTGTTAGTCATTTCTCACGAACTTCAGGTTAGTTGACCAGTACTGTGCCCAAAATAAAAATCATTTATTTCTCATTTCCTCTAAAGTGCAAATGTATAGGAAGCAGTAAATTCAGAAATCCAAATTACCTTATCATAAGTCATGAGCTATAGTCGTATTTGCAGGCCTCTTGATGGAGCCGCAGCATTCCTAAAAATACCACTCTTTATTTTATTATTATTATTCTCCTCTTTCTTTTTTTTTTTTTGTCTGTCATCATTAATAATTCAGCTCTTTTCTTGGATGCTAAAACAACAACAAACAGAACAACAGCTCAGATAATGTATTCAGTCAAAAGCTCATTGTCTGGGGGAGGAGGAGAGGGGACAGCGAAAATGTGCACTGGAGTGAGACAAGAGAGCACCCCGACAGGGAGAGGCTCAATGTCACTCCGCAGCATGGCGGGAAGGAAGAAAAACAAACGCCAGAGGGGAAAAAAGAAAAAAGAAAAAAAAGAGAGGAAGATACAGTTTGTAAGTCATAAAAGCCCAATTAGAGGCATTAGGGTCCTCAAATGGAGGATTACAATGAATAATTTGTGACTGCAATTTTTTCAGGCTGATTGTGCCATTAATGTGGGTGACAAAAAAAAAAGGATATATTTTTGAGAAGGGCTTGTAGAAAAGCTTTCAATGCATGAAAAAAAAAAACCCCACAACCAATAATTCAAGGTTACATGAATACGCTGCCAAATCTGCGCCCGGGCCGTCCATTGACTCAGCTGCCTTACTTTAAATCTCTTCACTCCCCCGTCACCCCTTCATTCGGAGTAGCTCGACCTTGAATGTCTCCGGTGTGAACCAGTGCCCCAGCTTTCACATTACGCCAGAATGGATCCTGACTCATTCAATTTAAACCCATCAAGAAAGCACAATACAAGGCAAATTAGCTGCCATTATTTAGACACTTTCATGCCCCCAATTTGAGGTTATATGACAATTAGTTACATTTGTCTCCACTGTCTTCGTGGCTGTCCTGTTCTCGGCGACATACATGGACCTCTTCAATGGGATTTTGATATTTATATGTTTAATTCTTATAGAGGAATTAGCTTATTTAACACTAATTATGGCACAAATAGTCCACAGTGCTCCATTTTTCAAGGGTTTTTTTTCCTATTGAAAAATAGCACACAGAACAATTGAGTCAGGACTTTCATGACAGCTCTCAAAAAATATTTTACTTTAAGGCCACGTCGATGGTAAAAGTAAAGTTGTATGACATCCTTAAGACACTGTTAATGGGAACGTCCAAACATGCAGCCAATCAGGAAGAAGCTTGTTGAACGTATAAGACCTGTACAAAGACGATGTATTTGATCTTTGACCTCATCAACTTCATTGATTTTTGTAAATATCTGTTTATTCTGAATTTGATGGCGGCAACAAAAGAGTGTGAAAGTTGTGGACTGATCCAAAAACACCTGTTTGGATCCTTCCACAGGTAAACAGATTCATTGGTAACAGGTGATAGTATCATGATTGGGTATGAAAGGTTCATCCTGTTGTTCACAAGCGAGGATGGAGAGAGGTTCAACACTTTGTCAAACACATGATTGTATAAAGGATGTAAGTACATGGACTCAGGAAGACTTTGTGAAACTGTTTTTAGAGCATGTCTGAACTTCTCTAATTCCAGGTGCTGCAGACTTTTTCCAGTTGAATAACAATTTAGATTTTCACATCTTTAACATCACTGGACTGAGATATCGTCTTTTTTATTCCACGCATTCTTCCTCCTTGTCAAATACCCACAATGCAACTGCGCTGCTGTCAGTTTAGTCAGATTCAGGTGTGTTATACTAATGTAGCCTGGAGCCTGAAGTAAAGATGAGCAGCAGCTACAGAGGTCTGGCAAGCTCACTTCTTTCTAACTCCACACCCCCATTTTCAAACTTGTAGTCTTCACACCCAACCAACTCTGACTCAAGTGACATCACTTGAGGCAATTTACCAGACTTCACACAGCTTCCCTCTGGAGACACTGAAGGCTTTATACAACTTTCTTCACACAAGCTGTTGTACTTTCCAACACTTGGAAACAGACGGATGCGTGCCAGTAGTCTTACTAATGTTGTGACCACGTATCTGACCCCGGTGACCCCTGTTGTGCTCCTATTCACGTCTGATCAAATCCCAAATATTGCTGTCAGAGGGTTTGGGTGTATCAGCTGCCCAAAATCAGCATTTTGAAAATAACTCCAAAATAGTCAGATGGAATCAACACTCGGATGCATTTTAGCAACTTGCTAAAATATGCTCGATTGATTAGGATGTGATCGATCGAGCACCGTGAACTGCATCAGGCCACGGCTGAACAAACTGATGCTGGATGCTCCTCTCTCATATACCTCTCTCACACTGGACACAAAAAACATCTTCCTTTTGTCTTCAGTGTCAAAGGGTGCATCAACATTCATTCCCAGGTCAAATGACTCTGCATGTGTACATTCAGCTCCAGCTCTGATCGGCAGTGATGGAGACACGACACCCAGGTGGACACGCAGATTTTACTATTATTAATTATTTTAAGAGTTTGAGTGTGAAAGAGAGGCTAAGGTGAAAGATTAAAAAAAAGTAAGTGCAATGAAACTGGCCTCCATGTTGCTTTCTACTGTTCCCTGTTTTGCTGCTTTCATCAAACGTGAAAAAAACAGAAACGCCAACTCGTCTACTGTCAGTGGAAAAGGAGTCAATCACCGAATTTTAATGGGTTTGCCCACGTTTAAAAAATCTGCATATTTGCTCTAATTTTAGTGTAAAAACATTAATAGTCAAAAACCTTCTCCCTCTTAGCACCTCTCTCCTGATTGGCCTTTATTGTTTGTCTGATGCTTTATTATTTAAGTTCGCTCTGTAAAGGTTCACTTCTCTTTCACATTTCGTCGCCCTCTAATAATTTTTTTCCATCTGAAAAGCCTCTTTATAATCATGTGCAGGCCTTTGTTTCCGTGTTTCTGTTTACACACACCTTTCACGACTTTTTCAGGTGGGTTTTCTTCACGCTGCTTATTAAGACCTTGCTGATTTGCCGCCTCGGATTAGTCCTCCGCTTCATATTTAGCTTCAGATGGAAGTCCAACCACAAGCTGTTTTTCAGTTGTGTCGCGGGAATGAACAACAGTATGTGGTTTATTTCTTTATTCACGCGGTCTGTCTGTAATGCGTCGTGTCCTTTATTAAAACGAGAGGGATAGAAAAAGTAAAGGAAGAAAGACCTGGCAGGAATCCATTCTGGGCCAGCAGGAGCACAGAGGCGGTTTACTTCCACAGGGAAAAGATAAAAGACTATCTTTGAATGCAGTTAATGACTTTCCTCACCTGAAGTCTGTGTTGATAACTGTTTCCTGAGTTTACCTCTTAGCAGGCCCGAGCGCTGACTCTCCAAAACCCCACCTGAGCCGCCCGCGGAAACCGAACCTCCTCTCTCAAAAGCACGTAGTTTACAACACTGCTGCTTTCTTATCTGGCGCATTGTTGCACAAACTCCACGTCCATCTCCGCTACGAGTTTGAGGTCAAAGGTCGGGAGCCTGAGAACGATGCTGCGAGAATCACCGCTGCTTTCAAATCTCATTTTGAAGAGTTTGTTGAAGAGAAACCGTCGGGGCAGCGCTATTAACAGGTGTTCACGCTGCCCTCCAGCTTTGGCTCTTTATAGAGCCTAAAGGTAGCTTTAACCTCAGCGCCGTCACACTTAGGGTAAACAAACATGAAGCATCCACGCAGCAGGAATCTACTATTCAAAATCTCTTGTTGCACATGTGGCTATACAGACTTTAATGCAAATTGTCTGTTTTATTTGTGGCTTGCTTTTAGATTTCTGCCAGCTTTTTCTGTACAATGTGCTATAAAGTGAATCCAAAAACATTGTAAGTATACAGATGTTTCACTTTTTTGACAAAGTGGCCCCACAAGTCTGCCAGAAACAATTTCGTCCAAGTTAAATCTATATTCATGTGTCTGACTCCCTGCCAGTTGCACTGTTTTGTTTTATGTGGAAAAGTTTGTTGAGCCTAAATGTTCCTTTTTTGAAATCACACATAACTGAGAGAAAAACAATCCTCGCTCCTGCAGCTGCTGCTTATCTCATCTTAAATTCAAGTGGTTTCAGTTAATTGCGACAAATTCGGCATCCGCAGCGTCGAGTGTCGCCCCGCATTGTCGCAAATTTCATTTCGAGTGCGTTAAGCTGTTTAAGGAGCTTCAACCATAAACGAGACCTCATCATATAAACTAAAGTCAGGTTACATGGGGAAAAAAAGAAGAAAGACTTTCAGCTGCTGAAGGAAAATCTTTATCATGTGCTCTTCATTTGTCAGTGTCAGTGAAAAGAGATGTTTTCCCAGCCAATTGAGTGATATATGTTAGAAGCATTGATTTGACCATCTACGAAAATAGCACCCGTGTGTGTGTGTGTGTGTGTGTGTGTGTGTGTGTACATGTGTGTGTGTTTGTAAGAAGCAGCATTACAAGGCAGCAGCTCTTCTACTTTATCCTCACAATCTATTTTCAAGGCAATGACCAAAGTTCCTCATTGAAAAAAAAAAAGTGCTTACTTTTAATTGTATGTTTTTAGGATATTGTAAAGGGAAATAAAGGCCACATACCTGGCCTATCCATCTCAAATGTAATATGAATTCATGGTATGATACCTGGAGTTTATTAATTCAGGGCCACAGAGACAGCTGAATAATGAAATTTAATGAAAATTTTAGATGGACTAAAAGTCAGAGTGCTTCTGTCATTAATTTTAAAAGCACACATACCGTTAGGCTTTGCACAGTAATGATAAATTCCTCCATTGGGCTTCATGCTATATAGTAACTGTGCTCAGTAGAAAGGACTTAAGGTTTTTCTGAATCCAGTTGAATTCAAGGTCTTGTTATATTAAATGGAATCCGGCAAAATGTGCACAGCTGAAATAGAGTTTACTTTAACAATAAGTAACCTTAGGGAGTGTAGGAAAATTATATGTGGTTGGGAGGGTGGCTGATTGTGACAGGCTGCCTTTTATAGAAGCAAGGCCCTCTCTAGCTTTACTACAATATTCAAAAGAGCTTTCCTTTGACTTACAGAAACCTGCTACACCCTCCCACATAACAGTATCTCAACATGAAATGAGTGTTGAATGGGTACAACTAGTTTAATCCTCCAGCTACAAGCTCCGGCACAAAGGATTTTTAATCGTGTACCATTTTAAACTTGGTTTTGTTGCCGTACAGTGAAAAGCAGCTGCTTTCTTAACAGTGGCGCGAAATGAAACAGTACATTTACTCAACTACTGTACTTAAGCACAATTTCCTGGTACTTGTATTGTTTCTTGCTTCATCTACTCTACTGCATTCAGAAGGACATTTTACTGCACTATATTTATCTGACTACTATTGTTACTAGTTATGTTGCTGATTTTACTTAAACATGTGATCATGAGAACTTTTACTTTTGCATATGTACTTATATTTGAGGATCTGAATACTTCTTCTAGCACTGGCTCCAAATTAACCATTTTAAAGGTCATTGGATTATCTGAAAAATGCATTGTCATGAAGCGGAAAGCAAGTCTGTTTTTTTAGCTGTTTTTTAGCTGTGTTGCTGTAATATCCATCAAGTTGCAATAGAAATTATGTCAGAAACTCTTGTTTTTGTCCCCCAATAGTTTTTGTACAGGCCCTTATTTGAACTTTCACTAATCAGCAATGTTTTCTGAGCAGGTTATATTAACTGTTATAATAAAAGGATGTAGTCGCAGAGTAGTGTATTAGATCCCAACTTTATCTGGTTCATTACAATCAATCAATAAATCCTAACATACAATAGCAGCAGGTACAGACATCCATCTGAATTGTTCATCACAGCTGCCACCACTGATCTGAAGCCCAGTTCCTTGTTACACTCTGTGCAGCTATTTCAGATTTCGGCATCATAAAGCAAAAACTTTCCAAAGCAATTTCTTCAAAGGGAACGTTTTATAATCTTCCTGTGACCCTTCTTTTTTTTTTTTTTTTTTTTTTTTTATTCCAACAGAAATTCTAAGAGACTCTGGTACAGAGGTAGGTTTATCACACTTTAACTAGATAAATTGGCACTAATGCAATGCTTTATGTCGCCGTCAGCGCACTAAAACTTCATTTCAGGTCAGAACAATAAATGTGAACAAATCAATTAAGTTTTTAGATGCATATTCCAGAAGTAATTTCCCGAGTAGAATGATATTCTCTAAAGAATAGCCTTCAACATTTTATCTTAAATGAATCTATTTAAAAGAAGTCCAAATTCCCTGCATAGCGGACTTTTTCACAATTAATTGGGTTATCAACTTCTTTTCACATATTTTAAATTAAGTTGGGAGACAAATTGTGCATCAATAAACATGAACCACAAACTCTACTTCAAGTGTTGATAATTTTCAGGTGGATGACCTTCAGTTTTTTTTTTTTTTTTTTTTTCCATGAGGGCTTCATTTTTGCTATATGATAGAGAGGCAGTTTTTAAAAATCAACAGAAAAGTGTCCTTGTTACGCCACATCTCTTAGCATCCAAGCACGTCTCTCGTCCTGCCTTCATTCGCCGTCTGTCCCTCTTTGTCTCTGTGTTGCTTATAACATATTGAGCCAGTACAATAGGTCCACTACTGACCAAAGAGGATGCTGGCAGGAGAGTAAATCCACTCAGATCCCTGTGGTTTACTCATCCTACCTCACATCCCGTGGACTTGCCACTATACCTCTGGCCCAGCGTGGGCCGCACTCAGCCAAGCATGGTGCTATTGGACCAGCCGTGGAAGGCCTCTGTACTTTGACCCCAGAGGAGATTGGATCCTCGGCCACGGGGGAAGTTGGCGGCGGCCGCCTCTGTGGCACCGTGGTACGACTCACGACAGTGGGATAATGTGTTAGTTGTGGAGTGATAAGACTCAAAGGCTGCAATAAATCAGGAGTCAATACAGGATAGAAAAGATGATCCTCTTTACTTTTTGGACTTTTTCTGTCCAAGTTTGAGTCTATTAGTGACGCAGACTTAGCCATTTACAGAGACGTTTGAAGAATCCTGAACTGCCAACAGTTGCAGTAAAGGATACGTTTGCATTGTGTTTATCCAAAGCCCTTATTCTCTATAGAGATCTACTGGGGTCCAAAACTATGAAGCCACAAAGTTGCACTGGGTGACATCTAACTTCATTACAATGAATGTGGACACTGTAGTCTGATTGATTGCTGAAGCTTCTATACTTGGCTCACTTAGTCATAAATATCTAATGTTATAGAGAAACACTTAAGTTTTCAAGGGTTTAAACATAAAAAAATTATTAATTAAAACTGATCATTTTAAACTTAGCAAATCTGAAGGGAACAGTTGTTTTTAAAATATCCACCAATTTTAGATCCAAAAGCAACTGACCACTATTTTTTTTATACAGTCACTTACATTTTCACTTACAACATTTATGGCCTTGAGACTCAAAAAGTATTGGACACGTTGTTGGTGTTGTTTTTCATGGCATTTGCCGACATTAAGAAAATATATATCGCCGGCTTTATCCAAAAACAACAAAACATTGAAGATTTTTCTTTGTCAACATCTTAACTTTTTTTTATCAACTACAACCAAGATTTAACATACAGCTGTTTATTCCAGCTGTCAGTCAAACGACATTATAAATACACGACGCCGACTATTGGAGGCACGTCTGCCAAATGTAACCTTGATGATGTTTGAAAAGCCCTAACTCTGTTTAAAAAAAACAATATAAAATTAGCCCGTCAACTTGGTGTACATTTGGCAGCAAAAAGGTATCCCTATATTTTGTGAGCAGGTATACAGCCGGCTCTTTTGAAGCTGTTTGTCTATGGAGTGTCAGAGCTGTCAAATGATGTTGTCACATAAACATGTCACGGCGAGATCCAATATCTAGCCCCCGTCCACTGGCTGACAGAACGACGCTTCCTCTGTTAAATCCTCTCCTTGCCGGCACAGTATGACTCTTCATAAACAAACAAACGGAGACAAAAGACAGCCGAATTCTTACATGTCGAAAATTCGACTCTTTGAAAGCCAAAAAAGAAGCTTCCAGTGAGCGGCTGTAACATCCTGCAACTGTCTTCCACTTAACTACCCATAGCTTTTGAATTGCATTAGAATACATGAGGACTCCTAGACAGCGAGGTGCTCTCCCCTGGTTCCTAATGTATGACTATTTCATATGGACAGGAGAGGGGGGCGAGGGGGAGCTGTCTGTGGGGGTGATTGACACAGGCCCACATTAGGAGCAGCTTTTGGAAATAGGTCCATGGAGACTTGGCGGATTGGGTCTGCTGAAGGAACGGTGTCTCCGCGAGGAGCCGTGCCTTCTTAACCCCACTCATTGGTATGCCGATGTGCGGGTAGCGAGCCGTGCTCCAAACGGCACAGCCTTCCAGACTCGCTCCCCCAACACACCGCTACGCAGACACAATCCCACTGAGGACCCGTGACGATATGCAGCGTGGAATACTGAATCAAAATAGACTCCAATTAATAATCACATAGTTAGTTCATTTTTAGGCTCCCTGTGTGCACGCCGTGGCCTGCAGGAGCTCATCCGTCCAGAAGTTTCAGCAGGGAAAACTTTCAATTTCTTCTTTTTTTTTTTTTTTTGCAGACGTGCCGCAACACACACACATACACACAAAGCGTCAAACATGTCAAGTTTCAACTTGGTGGAAATAAGAAAGCACAGGCCCTCGAGTCTGTCCCTCCCGTCCCTCCCACATGTGACAAAACACAGGCAAAATAAAATGTTTAAATTTGGTTTTAGATCTCGCTTCTGGTCTCTAGAATGAGAGGAATAACATGTCAGCATTGAGACATACTCTGCTGTCAGGTAAGAAGACAGAATATCACTTTACCCTATTGTGACTTTGAACTGTGTGACGGTAAGCAGACAGATTGTTTTTGTCACAGAACTAAGTGACCTTGAACCCAGCCGTTCTCTTTTCAAACTCTTCCTCCGTACATCTAAAAATATTCCCATCAGAAGCAAACTGATAGAATTTACAAGACCTAATGTCATTGCAAAGAAATATTACCACAAACATACAGTACATATTTTTGTCTTTATCATTCGAAGGGAGTTATCATTTAGCAAGCTTTGAGGTCCAAGGTGAGACAGGAATATTTGAGTATGCCTAATGAAAGGCAATATAAAAGGTGCCTCTCGTGTTGTTTGAAATCAGCTTGTTTTGTTTTTTCACTATGTTACATGTGCTGGCACTAATTATACAAGCTAGGTAGTCCTCGCACATTCAAAAAAGAAAACTCGACCATTTTTGACATGTTCATTTAAAGTTACTAATCAGATGTAAATATGCAAAGCAGGTCCCGATGGGATTTCTTTGATATGCAAATTGAAAGTGCAAACAAAGGTGGGGGAGATGAAGGGTTTCTTTTTTTTTTTCTTCCAAAAAAAAAAAAAAATCTCAGCGATGGTATTGTCATGACATTCTGTTGGGGAAGAAAAATGTGAGATACCACCTTTAATGGCGTTTTGTCTGACCAAGGCCGGAGCTGGTGGGACTGCTGCAAACGTGTGGGCACCATAGTAAACACACACTCGGATTCAGAGTTTCACCGCAGCCAAATTTCTGACTCCTCTTCATATATCAAAGGCTGCTCCCGATATGAATCTAGTCCTATTTGCCATTCGCCTGCATCAGAACATGTAAACAGGCATGACAGTGTTCTCGCCCCCTCCTCCTATCATAACAGCAACTTACTGGCCAGTTATCTGTTTGATGGGATGTAAAGGGAAGGTCAGTGTTTCCATAATTCACTCCAGAACCATAAATCACATTATATGATCTCCTCTGCACGGGGAGCCGGCGACTGCTGTTCACTCTGAATGCAGAAAACGACCAATTCGCCGCCGTATAATATGGCACTTATGGGCACAGGTGGAGGTTTTAAAGACTTTGTTTTTGCTCTTTTCCATCACTTACTGTCCGACCGCATGTTCAGATTAATCGTTAAAATCTCGCTCCCGCTCGTAAATGCGATCGCCATTTTCTGCACGTTAGCACAATATTAGCCGTCCGGCGCCGTGGCTGCAGCTGACAAAAGTCCCTTTGTGGTCAGCAATGGGAAGCAATGGAGGGAAACTGACTTTTATTGACACGAGGCTGTCAGAATGGAGACGGCACCGCTGTTCATTTCCAATTTCAGCCCGCAGATTGGAATCCGCCGCTGGGCTCTCCAGTGTCTCAAGCACCATTTTCTGAACCTATGGTGTGGAAAACATGATTTAATTCCTGTTCAATGCTTTTCATCAGATTCTCCATCTCTCCAAATCATCGTTGTGTGGCATCATATTGAAGGAGTAATTGTGCATCACTGTGGATGGTGGAGTGCAGCATCCTCTGGTAAAGCCAGGGGTAAAATTACAGCTGGACAGTGGAACTATAAAATATAATATGAATGAAGTTTGATGACTTATTTCTGTGGCGCATCTTGTGCACAAAAGTGAGTCATCTTCAAGCACTGTCATCATTATATTTCCAATGTAATCCCCTGCCTCTCCTTCTTTACCCCGTGCAGACTGTTTACAATGCTGTGCTAATGTTATTTTTCAGTGGAAGTGACTCGGGCGCCGCAGCCGCAGCCGTGAAAACAAGTGCAACTAATGAAAAGTGACTGCAAACCGATACCTTGCTATATGATCAATATTTTAATTACATCTTTGCGGAAAGCGCCGCGATGCTGCTCCTTGGCCAATAATATGTTTACTCATGCAGAAGTGGAAGGTAAGTAAGTCACATTTCCTCTTGCGCTGGAATTATTGCAATACATTAGACTTTTTTTTTCTGTTTTTCTTTTAGTAATTGAAAAAAATCTCAACACGAGGTCCAACTTACTTTTGCAATGCTTTCAACCACATCTCATAGCCTTCCTCAGTGGATGATGGTTTAGTTGCTCTCACATGACCAAACTATGACAACTGTGCTGCAAGTTAGTTGAAAAATCAATCACCTCTGGCATAATCAATATTTCAAACAAAACAGTGCAGCTAAGAACTCTTTTTCTACGTCTGGCTTTCTAGTTTAATAAAATCTTGTTTGTTTGTTTTCTGCACAATAATTGTCCTGCGGGATCCACCGTCTTTGAACAGCATGTTTTTCTCCTTCATTCAGATGTAGCTCCCCACGTTCTTCTGAGAGTCACATTTTTCAAAGTCCACATTGTGACTCCACATTTCGGCAACAAAAATCACTCCCTAAATTTGCTATAATGCAGGAAAACACTCTCTGAAATGAACAATTTTCAGGAGGAAGATCTCCAGATACCTTTGTTAGGTTTGGTCTCCTGTTGCTCTGATGTCTGGAGGTTGGCAGTTATGCTGATCACCCATACTTATGATTGATTATTGATTGACTTTTCCTCTATAAATGCTTTAAATTGTGAATTTGGCTTCTGAAATTTTGAAGCCTAATTCCTGTAGATTGAGTGATTATCACGTCTCCATCAGCATCTTTGGTCATATCCTTGCTATCCTTGCCACACTTCCTGTTTTATTTTCCATCACTCACCTCCCTTCTTGTTTCAGATCCTCACTTCCTGCCTGTGTCTGTCTCTGACCTTTGTGATTACCAGCCCCGCCCTGATTGGCCTCACCTGTGTCTCGCTGTCTCCTGCTTTCTGTGCCAGTCTGTCTTTGTCCTCTGAGCCTTTCTGGTGTTTTTTACCTTGTTGCTCTGTTTTGAATTTCTTTGCCTGATCTCCTGTCTACCTGTACACTGAACCTCTGATATATAAAAAGACCTTGAACTCTCTCCTGAGTTGTGCACAATAAAGCGCAGCTGTAAATAATGACAGTAATGGTGTCTGTGCCTTCAGCCTCGCTGTCATCAGGTCTGCCAACTCTTCAATTTAGCTTGGAGTGAGATTTGGATTTGGTGAAGTCGGTGCATTTAAGGACCTCTAAGTCAACTTTGATTCAGAGGATGGCTGGCATGCTAGCACTAAAATCAGCTTGTTAAACTAAATGTTAAAGACAACAAAATAAGATAGCGATTTTAATTTGTAATTGTAATCCCTTGCACTACTCATTACTGAAATAAGTTACTGTAGATTTACTTCATCACAATTTAATGCATCACTGGACAATGGGTGGTTGTACTGGGACCATCTTAAAACCATCTCCATGAAAATTGACTCCAGCTGCTGAGGAAGCCCATGAGATGTGGTTGAAAACAAGTTGGACCTTGTGTTGAGCAGTTGCTGATTCCAAGGTCAATAATGAGCTGTAAAGATTTTACTTCTTTTTAACTCAAGAGGTTTTCACTAACATGAGATCTTTTCACATACATTACTCACAAGTATTCAATCACAGGCATTTTTACAAGTCAATTATTTTATTGAATGAGAGAACAAAAACACGCCTGGCCTGCTCCTCCACTCAATACTGACACATTCCTTCTTTATCATGATTATGAAAAGCATGCCAAACTGTAAATAGTGGAGTTGAAATGTTAACGATCAAATCCTTGGTGAATTCACCTGTAAATTAACTGTAACTGCAGGTATTTGTTGGCACAGCTCGAGCCGGTTTCATAACCAATGACGTGTCGACTTTGATGAATAAACACCGCACTTACCCTCGCAGATGAGACACATTCATTACGCTGAAGGTAAATGCAATTTTAAAAATTGGCTTTCAATATTATTTTTTAATGACTTGGCAGACGTAAATATCTCAGCTGTACAGTTGTGTGGCGGAAAATATATTATAATTGCTGTAGGACGAGGAGATTTATCGCACAGTGGACAGAATGCACGGAAATATCCATCAAGCCACGTATGTTTTCATACTTGTTGACGGGCTATTGTAGCCAACGCTGGAAGTATGGAGGGAAAAATAGAGAGAGGGATTTATTATCCTGTATTGAAGTTCACCCCAAAAGAGCTAGCATTTCACAGGAGCTGCACGCTGACCTTTCCGACAGCCAAAAATGTCATTGAAGGTTTAAGGCAAAGAAATCCAGTCGTATTTAACCAAGCCTTCAAAATCTTTGACATTTCTTCTGATGTTGCCACAGGATGGCACCCTGAAGACTGAGCGCTGGCCTTCTCATAGAGAGCTATAGCTTTCTACACATACAGGCTTCACATGGAAGCGGCCCTTGTGCAAACACCAGTCTTCACTATGAAAAGAGAGGATTTAGAGATATGGCATCGCGGCTGATAGGAGATATGATTTGATCCTTTTTTAAAGCCTCTTTTTGTCTTCTTTTCTCTCACATGAATTAATTAGGAAAGACACACACGGGTCAACAGTTGCAGATTATTTTAGAAAGATTATAAAAGTGAAATCGAGATTTTTGCTCAAATGTGGCCTTTTGTTCTTCACACACTTAAACTTTATTTACGTCTTAATTCTTTCCCTCGCTCGCTCGCTCTTCGCGGTTTGTTCCCCTCTTCAACAAACCCACACATAATGGCTCACACACAAAACACACACTCCTCTGAATCAGTATGGTGTCAGTCCGCATCTTCCCTGCCACTCACTAAATTGGAGAGAGAGCTGCTCTGCGCTCAGGCAGAACTAAACTAGGAAGTGCTAAAGCTGGAGGCAGAGACAAGGGACAAGGATGGAGGTGGGGAGGAGAGGGGGTGGGTTGTGAAAGGGAACACAGGGGTGGAGGTGGGGAGGGGGGGGTCGTGTGTGTGTGTGTGTGTGTGTGTGTGTGCATCAAGGGGGACACACTCTCAACACCACTGGATACCACCGCGGTGGTCCTTCACTGATTCACATTCCCCTAATGCCAGTTGGCAACCTCTTGGACAGGCACACTCTCTGAAACACACTCACTACCCCCACACCGCTTCAGCTCGCTCACTCTCTTAGAAAATGGACACAATGGTGTGGATGGGTTCGGCTTTAGATGAGGCACAGGCGCAGATTGAAGTCTTTACACTTGCGCAGTCATCTCGGTGGATTGACATCACCTCCAGGAAAGAGCCCGAGGCTGCTGGGAATATCACAGCGAAGCCTCCATCAGAAAAACTCAGGAGATGGAGTTTATTGAATCACCAAAGCTGTTGGAAAAAGTCAACATTTACCGTGCGGCCGATGTATTTTCATTTGCTCGATACAGAATTATTTACTGATTCTCTCGTCACGTCTTTTGCCACGAGCAGATTTTAATCCCACAATGGATATTTTAAAATCAAACAAACATTATTTCATAGATTTTCATGCGGAAAACAAAGTAAGAGCAAAGACATTTCTACATTTCTAACCCTGATATTTTTTAGGTCGGTAACACATCAGTCATAAACTAAAATATTTCTTCCTGACAAATCCTTCCTCAATTGCGACTATTAAAACCTGAATTAATTTATTTTTTGGCCACTTGGGGGCAGCAAAGCAAGCTGGAAAGACAACATTGACATGACACCTCATAAAGTTCTGTTCCAATGTATAAGAACATGTTAACATGTTCGTTTTGAGTCGTGTGTCTGACTGACTTGGACGCCCAATATTCACTCTCCTTTTAGCTCTGTTTTTGTTCTCCACCAGCCTCTGAGAAACATCTGTCTCTTTAGCCACAGTTTCATGCTCGGCAGGTAGCAAACAGTGGGTTTATTTATCACTTTTGCTGCAACGACACTGATGAAAATGGTGAGAATGAACCACAGTAATGACCTAAAAATGAGCTAAAAGAAGCTTTTCATCAGACTGGAAAAGTCAACAATAGGTACAACAAAACAGGAACTTATGCCTGCGTGTCATAAAGAAGTTTTAATGGAATTGTAACGACATGCTTTGCCAGACGGTGCCTGTTATCTTTTCAAAGTGGACACAAATAGTTGCTGCTGGCCAGTTTTGGAGGCCACGAACAGCAGAAATGTTCCATACAAGGCCACATAGTTGAGGCTACCTGAAGGTCCGACTCTTGTTTAAGCGCTTTATGTCGGCCTTTTCAGTTAACTAACTCAAAAAAGAAAGACGAAGAGAAAAGATCGAGATTCATCCGTCTGTCTGATGCTGGCGAGGAAGGACAGAATGAAAAGACACAATGTGCTCATATTCTTTGGAGATTTTTATAATTTAGTTCGTACTGTACATGACAAAACTTTTTAGATTGAAGGATGAGGCGTGTTTTCTTTATCAAAATGGAGATGAGCTTTCACACACACACACCTACACCTGCATCTTTGGCCTCTCGCCAGGAGTTGTGACACGCCGGCAGACTATACTTTTGTCCATCTGGCTGCGCTTTCACATTTCACTTTTCTTAACACTTACGCTCGCATCTTTATTCCCACTCAGAATCTCAAACCTGCGCTACTGCATTCAGGGCCGGGCTCGGTGCGAGCTCTTACCTTGAATCTCCAACAGAATGTGAAAACAGAGACGTCTATAAACTCTGAAGGAATCTCTAATAAAAAACACCAGACTTTTTATATGAGTTTTTTTTTCTGCTTATTTTGATATGTAATTTTGATCATGTCTGGTGTCCTTTCACTGAAACAATAGTGTTACCTTTTGCCGCGGACTGTTCACGGCCAGTCATTTAGAGAAAGGGGGGAAAGATTTTCTATATGAATTAATTACAAATGCTTCGAAATGTCAAGTATAGATAAAGCTTAATACCCTGTCTCCTCCCTTCTGCAACAGAGAAGCTTTTAAATGGCTCTCTGCCAGCCCCTATCTGCCAAACGACACCAAGGTTACTGGGAGAAGCTGAAATATTCATAATATATGCAAAACCACCGCTGTCCATGGACAGTGTTCATTGGAATTCAAGAGCGAGCTTCAAACCTTTGACAACTGCTTAAGTAATTAGTTGCTGGGAGAGCGACACCCCCCTCCTCCTCCGCCCCCTCCCTCCGCATTGCTGCTAAAACTGGCAAGTAAATATTAGAGCATTTTATCTTTTCAGTTTGATAGTGTAATTTAACGTGTTAAGGAAAGGTTGCTGGATTTCTTGTAATCTAAGCCCATCTAAAGATTGTTTGATATGAAACAGTCCAGCTGATCTGAACAACAAAGCCTGCATTGCTTTTTCTCCTTTTAAAGTATTTTGCACCAATTTGCGCTAAAGGCCTCTATTCTGATTTGCATATGTAATGTGAGTAAAAGGTTGCATTTAAGCAGAAAAACTCAAATCAGGATGCAATTTTAATCAAGAATCCTACATTTTGCACGACATGAAAAGTTATGTAACGCTCACTTTTCGTCGAGGTGCCTCACGCCAAATTCTGCCGGATTTGACTTACAGATTTTGGCCAATGCATTATTAATAGCAGACAACAAAGAACAACATGTTTTGTGTTGAAACAATAGGAGAATTCGGTGTCGGACACGCTGCTTCTCTGCTGTATCTTCACTCTCCCCCTCTGCAACCGCTTGTCACCGGTCAGTCCGTCAAGGCTGGGAGCCGCCGCACAATGAGAATCATGCCCGAATTGGAGCCGAGCCAGAGCCCATTCACAGCAACTCCTCGTGTCTAACGCATTACCCCGGCTTATTAATCTGAAGAGACCGTGTTTTTGTGTTTACTAAGCATGATTCGCTTCTAATTAAAGCAAAATAATTATACTTCAAAGGAGCGGGGAGGCAGGATAACTGTTCAAAGACGAGAGCACCTCTTGTCACGGGGAGAATTGCTTAACACAACAATGCAGGACAGCAAAATTAATCAAATGGATGGCAGAGATATTAAAGTCTGTTTTATTTCACAAGTGCAGCACCACATATTATTTTTCAACCTGTATATCATAACTAAATGATCCGGCTTCATAGAGCTACCGTGAAGTTATTCATAATTTACATTCTTATAAATGATTAGAAAATTATTCAGTAGAGCAGATGTCCTCTCCGATGATTAATCATTTATAGATTCATAGTTTCACCATGTTTTTATCCTTGAATTTGTGCAGTTTATTGATGTATTTATACAAGAAAGACGGCATTTAATAGGTGACCATCAAAGCCGGATTGAGAAAATAAGAGGAATTCCAATTAAACTCATCGAGCCGGTGGCATCTTAAGCTCGCGAATCAAAGAAATTCTGTGAAATCCGAGCCGACTAAGTGAGCGTAATGTGAACGTGTAAGCCTGACTCCGAGGCTTGGTTCAGCAGCCATGGCTGGTGTGAACAATTGGACCACCCCTTTTTACGAGCACAAGTGTCCTTGTCCTTGGTAAGGCGAAGGTCGATGCGTTCCCCCCTCTCTCTCCCGCTGTGGCGCTTCCACCGGCCATTCATTTGGGCCTGTGATGGCTCTAATAACATCTCCATCACATTAAAACCGAACCAGGCTGAGGAGATGTTAATACTCCCCTGCACTCGCTGTCGGGGAATTGGTCATGTATTACAACAAGTGCTTTTTAAGAGCCTCTGTGGCCAAGTCTATGGAAACGGCAGATATTCATGGCTGCCTGCATGTGAAGCTCTTAACACGGCGGATTTTCAAGTTGTGACAGTTCAAGGGAAGCGGCGCTGTTAACATATTCAGAATGGTCCTGTAGCAAGGCCATTCCTCCAATCCCTCTTTGCATCGCCACTGCTCGGCTGACAAGGTTGCCTGTTATATTTTTTTTTTTTTTTTTTTTTTAAAGATGGAGATTAGAGAGGAATACTGCAAACACTCGACTCAAAAGCAGGGTTTACTAAAAGGATAATATTGAATTCAAAACACCATTTGAATAGAAGGGAATACAGGCCCAATAAAGATAGATAGATAGATTTAATGGTAGAATTTATACAAGAAAGAGAGTATTAATGAGTTGTATTTGAAATTAAAAAAGCCTAAACTGATTCGAAATAAAAACTTTTAATGATGAAAAATGAAAAGTGAGGTTTTAACACAGAGGACAATTCAAGTCAAAATGGAAGAAGTCAAGAAAAATACAGCTGGTTTTAAGTGTCTATGAAAAAAACAAACTTGACCCTCATTGCCCTTTTGCTTGCACTTTTGAGACGGTCCCTAACTTCAGCTTGTCAGTGTCAAGTCACGCAGGCATCACTTTTAGATCATGATCTTCTATGATTTCTTCACACTTATATCAACATACATCCTCCTTTATTCTAGTGTCTAACGTGTGTGTGTGTGTGTGTGTGTGTTAAATTTGACTGAGAAGAAGTGGAGGGACATAAGCATCTTTTCATATCTGAATAATGTATTTGTTTACGTCCCTAATAGAAAAGATAAAGACAGATAGACGAGAGCCGGGTGGAGGCTGTGGTCCTCGGCTCGCTGTCACCGCCGGTCACCATGGTGAAGGAGGGATTGATGGCACCCATTGGCTGGTGAAGATGTATACATCATGTTGGTCCAGGGCTGCTGCATCCAGATGGACCCGGGCCATCCATTGTCTGTCAGGGACACAGCTGTCTGAGAAGTGCCGTCCTCCCTGCTCCTCCTTTCTTACGCCGCTAACGAGTCTTTCACCCGCCACATAGGATGATGGCGTCTATAGGGGAAGGAGGGGTTTCTCTGTCAGCGCACAAGGTTTTCGAGGAGCAAGATGAAGATGTGCATACATGCTTTTCACGTCAGAGCGGCAAAGCTCACGGTGATTTGTTATTTCCTTTTGTCTGAAAAAAGAGGAAAAAATGATTTTCAATGTAATATTTTGATGAGCCGGGACTTGAGAGTCTAAAGGGAGTAATGTGAAAAGGTGAAGGATTCAGTAAAAGAAGTGGTTATTACCTATTTCCAAAATCAGTGGTGAAGTGCTGCAATGTTTCCTTTCTTTTTTACAAGGACGAGGTGCAGCTCAAGTATCAGTTATTGATTTTTTTTTTTTTAAATACGTTTCCTCACATAATGGCACAAAAAGTAAGAGTTGTGTTTCTGTTCCAACATCCTTTACTGCCCTTATGAATAAAAATACCAGTAAATTTGAAAGTTGGTATGTGCTTCACATTTCAAGCATCTGCGCTGTTTACAGGATGTCCATGTCCTCAAATGGACATTGTGGTGTTTTTTCAATTCTCACAAAGGGGTCTTTTCTTTTAAAGGCTCGGAACACCTCTTAAAGCTTTCCACATAAATTTAATTACTACGCGAAGAAATCGTTGCAAACTTAACTTGCACGTTTGATTATATGCATGAAGCTGTGGATTAATAGTAATAGATTACTGTCTTCTTCTGACTTAAGGAAGCACGATGTGAAATCAAAAGTGCAATGGCTGGTTGTCCACTGGACGATTATGAGGATGATTGAATTTAATGGAACCAAAGTTGACAGAGGAAAAAGACTGGTGGAGAGAAATTGATGGAGCTCTTGTGGTCATTCGTCTTCTATGATGACTGAGGGTTCATTCATATCTCATTCATTTTCTTGCAAAACGCCAGAAAATATATAGATAGACTTTCTACCAATCTAATAAAAACTGGGACCAAAGGGAATATGGACTCCAGGAAGTCAATGCACTGGACCAAGATGTGTCATTCTTACGCTTAAACATATTCATTAGTGAGTGTTCGTGGTGCTGGTAGGCCGATTTTGTTACCTTTGGTTGGTTGTTCAAGTTTTTGTGCTAAGCTAAGCTACCCATCTCCTGACTGACGCTTCATACAGATATAAGAGTGATATCGATCTTCGCGTTTGACTCTGATCAAGAAAGCTAAGAAGCTCAAAAATCTGAACTATTCCTTTACCCACAGACACACATGCACACACACACATTCCTGCTGGCCAGCCAGCCAGTTCATCGCTTCCCCCCGAGGTGTGAGGTGGGACCAGGGAAGCATGGAGTTATTCACTGTCTGCCTACTTGGTCCTAATAGTCTGGCACAGCGTGACTGACGCTGCCCCT
The DNA here is from genome assembly GCA_025331565.1 of Holacanthus passer. Taxonomy (NCBI): domain Eukaryota; kingdom Metazoa; phylum Chordata; class Actinopteri; family Pomacanthidae; genus Holacanthus; species Holacanthus passer. Next base: position 265,397 of record JAFREQ010000184.1, read on the forward strand.
CTCAGCCGTGATTGAATGTATTGATCCTGAGCCGCTGCCGCCGGCGTGCTCCCTGGACGCCAGGCGGGAGGAGACCAACAATCAGATCCTTCACTGGGGGAAAAATCCCTCCTCATCTGCCTTAATCATCCGATCGATGATTAGCGCGCCGGCCCACTCATGTCTTTCTCTCTCTGACAAAGACATCTCCTCAGTGTCGGCTTGCCATTTGTTTTTTTCTTTTTTGTCCTCACTTTATTTCCTCCTTCATGTCGCTCTGTGTGGTGTCTTTTCTACACTTGCGTTGGATTTGGTGTGTGTGCGTGCGTGACTGAAGCCCAACAGGAAATGCTTTGGCGCAAAAAAAAAAAAAAGACCTTCTGCTGACCATCCATTTTTTCGAGTGAAAGTGAGGAAGACGGGGAAAGAACTTGATTAGAGGCAAAGAGGGAAAGCAAGACAAAGACAGAGGGGGATGTAATGGAATCTGACAATAGGAACTGTTGAATCACCAGCTGCTTTTTGGGGTTGGGATGCTTCCAACCGTCTCTCCTCGCCCCCATAACCCCTCCCCGCTGTTGCCAGCAGCCAATGGCGCACTTCTCCCTCCTTCGTTCGCCGTTGATTGGGCAGCAAATTGCTCCCATCACCTGGCATTAGTCCAAGTCTCACCAGTCAAAGCTTTTAATCTGATCATTATCCTGGTGCTAAGCAGCAGCGCCACAGCTTCTGTTTGCTGGAGCAAGATATTGTGGCTGATTGAGTGAGGCGGGCGGCTGCAGAATTTCAGTCCCATCGCTGTCGAACCGTTTAAATGTGTGGATTATCAGAACTGGAGCAGGATCATGTGGCCTCTGTGTGTGTGTGTGTGTGTGTGTGTCTCCACCTCTCAGGGAGCTGTCTCTTGCTTTTTCCCTTTTGTTCTTCTCTCCTTTTTTAAATCAACTCGCTTCCTCTCCCATGGTCCCCTGTAAATAGATTATGCGTCCACACACCCTCATAGAACACAATAGAAACAAACAGCGGCGTAATTTTGAATGAAGCACTCGCTGAAAGCCTGCAGCAACTGCTCAAATCTATAAAGGTGGCAAAAGTGGGCACCGATTCTCCTGAAAGCCACAGACAGAGAGAGCAGGAGAAAGACAGGGAGAGTAAGACGACTGAAGTGGAAGCTCTTTCTGCGAGCCCTCCACTTCACATCCTCAAGCAGCCTACTCATCGAATTTTGTCATATTTCTGTAAAACTTTTCAAGGCTGCTGCTCTCTGCCCACCAGCGACAATAAGTTCAGTCCAATATCTGTGAAAGAAAGACTCCGGCAGGCTGCGAGCACGTGATGCATCTTTGAGTTTTTGTGCTACGTCGAACACCTATATAATGCATAGTATCCACTAATGAGTCAATCCATTGCACGTTGAGTACAACAGAGTCTAGCACATGATTACAGCAGCCCTTCATGGCGCGCGAGGAAAATACCAGCCAACAGCTTCTAAGTGCTCATTTCAATTACCTTCTATTAGGAATTCCAGCATCTACTGCCCCTTGCAGAGAACCCACTCCTGCTGCCCACCCACTAACCTACACGCTCTCGATCCAGCACCCGAATGGGCCAAAACATGCCAGGCGGCGAAACAATGCGTGATGTAAGTTTTGAGAGCGTCGAGAGGCACTTCAGGCAGAGAATCAGCCCCGCACCGTCTCTCGAGATGTGAGGGTGGGTGGGGGGAAGACACGGAAACAAAATGACTGTTTTTAGAAGATCCACTTCTTCCTGATGAAGCGAAATCACTCCACCCCCTTCGTGCAAATGGCTCTTGTGGACACAGAGGATAACTAACACTAGAGATGGGTAGTTATTGTTCAAGTGGCGTTCTCTAACTTGCAAATAGCCCCTCAAATCTGTGTGGAGGGCTTTTCTTTAATATAAACGCTGGAGGGTTCCCTCAAAGTAAATGAAGTAAAGAAATTAGCAGCACATGTGAAAAGTTAATCCAACACTTGCAGCATAAGAACTTCTGATTCTTTTTGTTTTGTGATAATTGAGTTGATGGTTTGTTGACCCAAAGAGGCCGAGCAGGCGATGGACAGAAATGGATCCCCCCCTCCTGTAAAGTGACTAATGCCTGACATCAGTCTTCACTAATGCCCGACTGACTGTCAGTCTATTCGGCGTGACACGAGACAACCACCCCGTTGTTTCACCTCTCAATTCCGGAGGAGTTGACGTCGATTGTTGTGTTGTTCCCATGACAAACAGGAGGCAGGGGAACCAATTAGTTGCGACGGCTTTTAACATTCCCCTCAAACCGAGAGGAGACGTAGAGGTTTGCTCGAGTCTGCCGGTGGCTTAATTATAAAGAGGGAATGTTTTCCCAAGGCCAGCGCATGCAGACATATTACTAATTCATTCTCCTGGCTTGAATACATTGAGTTTTGCATGCAGTCAAGCTGTGGACACGCGTAAGCTGATGACCAGGCATTTTGTGTGCGCAACATTGAGGAGAAGAAGATTGTCTACAGATAATTCTTCAGGACAATTAAAAAGATATATTCATTTGAAAATTTTATTGTGAAAGCCTTCAATTACAGTTTCTCTTGATAATCGTCTCCAGGGTCACTGAGGTGGAGGTGTGTGTGTTACTGTACAGGAAGGAGGAAAGACCCCCCTCAGCTCACCAGTCTGTCATAGGGTCAATGACAACTCCATTCGTTTCAATGATCTCTTTCAATTTATTCCAGAGATATTGAAATGGACCTGAGCGAGCCTGCTGGTGTTTACAGGTCTGTGCACGTTACCATGAACTCTGTGAACATGTTATATGTATACAAGGAAAATCAGAATGATGTGCTTCTGATGCTGTGAAGCTACAGTCTGTGATCTGCATTCCAGAAAATTAGCTCATCATTTATTTATCGATTGAGTTTAGGCTTTTGAGGAAGCCACTTTCTTGAAGCTACCTTTTTTCTACATTTCCCAGAAAGCCTTTCCAAAGATGATTCAGATGTGGGCTTTATTTAGTGTTAAGTTCCTCAGTGACAACACAAACACAAAATATCCTTTGACCATAAAATAATATATAAAATAAAATACATTACAATTTTAATCAACCAATGAAATCTAAATAATGATGTAAAAGTGACGTAATGATGCACCTGCGGATTCACACATCGTTTGCTCTGATCTGGTCAAACAAAACTATCTCAGATCTAGTTGCTTGATGTGATGCCAAATTGCATCAGTGTCCATTTCAGTCTATTCTATATAATATAGCATATATAGTTATCTTGTGTCTAACATGATTATGGAATTAATTCATCTACAATCACACTGACAAATGCATCAAAAGCAGTAATGAAAGAGCTGAGCATTAATGAACTTACCTATGGATAGTCACGGGTGCAGGATTAATGTTGTCAACCATCAAATAGACAAAATTATTATTAAAATGACTAAAAAAAATCTAAATAAAAACCTGCTGCCAAATTTAACACTGGCTGTGTTTTATGTGCTGTAAATGGAGAAATTGATTTCTGTTGAATATCATCACAATAATTGGAGCTTTCAAGAATCCACTTCATATCTGAGTGAGCGATGGCTGAAGAACGTCTTATTTCAAATCTCCACTGCTGGAAACACAACAGCTGACATAACCTCGCCCATGTTTGGCACATTTTCCATATCTATAAAAATAAAGACACGCCAACAATCAACAAAAAAAAAAATGGCCCAGAAACATAACCATTAGCTGTCTTTCTAACAGAGAAGTTTTTCATTGTGGATTTTTTTTTCCCTCTTCTCTAGCAAATCTTGTGCCGGGCTGCTGCTGACTTGTTGGACTTGGCTGTGTAAATGGTTCACCACATATGGCAGCTGCAAGCTTTCGGGCCAACTTGTTGAACTTGATGGATAGTGAAAAGGCCTTCGGGCTGCATGTGTTGGCCCTCCCTACCCCATGCTTTCTTTCCTTCTTTCCGTCTTTGTTTCTTCCTCTCCGACTCGCTCTCAGTGCCTATTGATTATCAGAACTTCCTCTCCACACACTCGGATGCGTTACCTCCTCTCCTCGGCGTGTCTTCGCTGCTCTGGCTGTTGGAGGTTCTCCAGCGCTCTCCAAACAGGTCTGATCCTTAACAAAGGTGAGGGGCTGGAGCTCGTTGTGTTCCAGCACAGCAGAGGTGAACGGAGAGAGGTCTGTGTTCCTGGCACACGATTCCTTCAGCACGCTGTCACGTCTCTTCAGCTCTCCCCCTCTCTGATGCTACCTGACAGGTGAGGGTGTGTGTAGGTGTGTGTGTGTGTGTGTGTGTGTGTTGTTTCATGCATTCTGCAGTTGGAGGTGAGGAAGAGAGGAGGGCTGTGGGGGGGGGGGACGAGGAGGTGAGGGAGGAGGACAAACAACAGGATATGGATAGGGTCGAATTGGAGGGGGCACAAGGGAAAGGATGCTAGGAAGAAAAGAGGTGGGAGGTAAGTAAGTAGGAGACAAGGGGAGCAGGGTGTATATGTGCATTGTGGATCTATGTGTGTCTGCAAGAATGTGGGCATCTGTGTGTGTCTATCGATTTGTGTATTTGTGTGTGTGTGTGTGTGTGTGTGTGCCATGGACAGGGAGGTTGTGTGATGGCAGTGCCTTCAGGCTCCTCCAGGCGTAAGAATCAGTGAGCAGGTGGAGCGCACCGGCATCACTGTCTTCTGACGAGTCCCTGCCGTCTCCTGTTTTGTCAGGACCCCTGGAGCGAAGACCGGGTAGTGTGTCTGTGTGTGTGTGTGTGTGTGTGTGTCTGCGTGTGTGTGTTGACCGGTTGGGATGCACTGTGATCATTAGGATTCACAATGGCTTTGACAGCGGCGCTCTGGAGCAGTGGACACAGCATATGCCCAGGGAGATAACTGGTTGGCTGACTGGTTATCTGACTGGCTGGCCGCTCCACTAACTGTGTCCACTCCGCTAATAAAATCCCTTTAATTCAAACAGACTCTGGATACGAGGCCCGTGTTCTGTGTCTGCGTTGCATCAGGCGAGAGCACGAGTCTGAATTATTTGTTTGCTCTCAAAAAAAGTTGTGATTAATTTTGCAGCAGTCTTGCTTCATTTCGAGCGAATTCAAAGCGTCAGAGAGATGTTGTTGATTTTGTAATGTGAATATTTGGGACCGCTGCTACAAGATTTTCAGTTGTAATAACTCTAGAGATGAATAACAAGCGCGTTTCCCCCACGAGCGTCATTTGCTCTTACACGCAAGCTCTTTTGAGTGTGTGTGTGTGTATGTGTGTGTGTGTGACTATCCTAAGTGTGTAAGTGGCTCAGGTGGTAAAGAAAGGACGTCCTAATAATAGCCCCCTGTCTCCACACTGGTCCACAGGCTGTAGCCGTATCGATTCTGCCTCTCCATCTTCTGCGTTGCCCGGCATCGTTATAGACCAGATACCGAGGGTTTAGTTTGGAATCTTGTGCAGCGCGGAGCAGCAATTTCTCCGACCCGAGCTGGATAAAGCCGAACGCCCTGGGGGGAGGCAGCAGCGGTTTTTAATTGTTTGTAGTGTTAGTTGGTCACGCTGGAGGCAAGCTCTCCGGGGACAGGCCTCCAGCCCAGGTCCTGACCTCGCTGCTTGCACACAAACACCAATGACAAAATGGACGAAGTAGCGCGCACAGGTACATCTGAGCGCACACCTGAACGCACACGCATGCACGGGAGTTCCTGGTTTATAACGACGAACCCAATTAACGTGCTAATGTAAGAATTCAGCTTTTGACTTAAAAGTAATCACAGTCGTGGTGCTTCATTTTCTACATGCAACAAAATTAGCTTCAAAATTGTTGACAGTGAAAAACAATTTTTTCTTTACATTTTATTGAGCAAAACATAAGAGGATGTAATGACTTCACAATAACTACACAAAATACAGTGTATTTTATAGTTTGGGACATATGAGGTAAACTACATAATAAATGTGCTTTGATTTTTTTGCTTAAGTGCCTTTTAATCGCCTGCGAGACTATAATCACTCGTAACAGTGAGAACCCAAATGGACGTCTCATAAAGAAAATCTAAAATCTTCTTTGCACTTCAGGGTTTTTTTTTCCCTCATCTGCAGAAGTGGTTGTTTTATCCTTTGATCTGCAGTACATTAAAGTAATACTGTGGGTTTGAAAAACCATTAGATGGCCTTTTGCAGGGCAGTAGGTCTCTTTTAAAAGCACAATGAACCTCTATACAGATCAGGTTAGAAACTTAGTTAAAGGCACAATAACACATAGTCTCAAATTAGTCTTAAATGGTGTTAGCCCTCAAATAAGACTATTGACTCCTGACCTGCGCTGCTGAGGTCCAATTACACCTACGGCTTTTTCCTGTTTTCAGCTGTTTGGAGCGAGACGGCGAGTTCTCGGATTCAGGCGAGAGTTAAAATATTCACATGCTGTGTCTTTTGTCTCCGCGCTGCCTGTCTCACTGTCCGTCATGCTGTCTGTCTGTCTGTCTGTCTGTCTGTCTGTCAGGGTGGCAGGTCTTGTTGAATAGAGAGTGGGTCATCTCCCTGACAGAGCTCAACTGGTAGTTATGGCAGCCTCGCCACGGCTGGCTGGCTCCACACAGTCACCAGGAGACAGGGGATCATCAAGTCTGTCCTCGTGCTCCGCCGCACACACTGACGCCGCACACGCCCGCTCTCGTGAACATGCACCTATAATAATAACGTGTAGATAAAGTTGTAAGATCATTATGACAGACAAGGATGCGTTTGTCCATTTCCTCACCTTATTTGCAGCTTGTCGGATTTCTGTTAATGCAAATGCTGAGAGGCTTGGGCTGAAATTGAATTATATTTTTGCTAAGAAATCTCTCTATATATGCTCTATATCCTCAGTGCTTGTTGCTTATTCTGTCAAAACTATATCTATATATTTCCTGCAGCAACCTCCTACATATGTGTTCTCAAGGAGGTGTAAATTTTTGGAATCGACTCTTGCAAAATAATTTGTAACACCACTTTTTGACTGGAATACAAACTGAACCTCTTTTCAAATGTTGATTGTTGTAAGACGGCTTAAATTGCAATTAGCTGAAAAAAGCTTCCTCAAACATTCTTATCCTCTTTTGAAAATTGAAAAAATGCATAATAGCCTCAGTATTATTATGCTTTTTATTTCCATACATCGGTTCAATCTTGTCCTTCTCACCTGTCGATCTACAGGTGTGCCAATACTTTCCCTCTCTTGATATTTCCTTGCATGAAAAGTTAAAATAATTCAAAATTCAGTTCGATTTATTTTGGCTGCTCAGACCAGGCAGTTTAAAAAAAAAAAGAAAAGAAAAAGAAGCATTATACAGCACCAGTGAATGTCCCAGTTATTCCACAAAGCCAACAGTGTTTTAATCTTCTACGCCACTTAATGTCCCATTTAAATGTTCTGCAGCCTTCAAATATGAATCATGAATATCTGCACCCGGGGGTTGGCCAGCTCAGTCTATTAGAATACATCACTACCGTACCAGGGGACCACTTTGTGCATCCCTCTAAAATGTATCATATCTCCACTGTAGAGAGGGAGACATGACTTCATGTGTCTTGTGATGTAAGTATTATTACAATTCATGAAATTCAAACACTTATGGCAGGGCCATTAATTTGAACCATAAGCCGTTGGGGAGAGATTTACAGTGGAGTTAAGGGCGATCACACCATTAAAGGACTTGGGAGGGAGACGGAGAGAGACTGCGAGAGATAACTGGTTAGAGCTGGAGCTATAGCGGCCGCCGTTTGAATTTCTTCGTGTATAAGTGCTGCAATTAATATTTCTGTTTCACGCTCTCGGGTCAAATCCGCAAACATTTCCGTCAGAATTAGAGAGGGAATAGACGAGTTCTGAAGGTTCACCAGTTAAAACATAACCCCTGCCTCCTGCCTTGGCTCCGTCTCAGTCTACATACAAAGTGCTGAATTTTGCATGAGTGCCTGAGCGTATAGCAACTGGAACCCTATAGCGTTGTTTACTGATACTTCCTCCAGGCGCCTCACTCCGCGCAGCCCATTCTGATAAGAGCGCGAGCAGCTGAGACCTGTCTCCCGTCGGTGCTGTGTGATGGTCTTGTTATACAGCCGAGCATGAAGAAACAACAGGCAGAGGTCAGGACATGCAGACGTACTCCTCGGCTTCAAAATGACCAATCAGGAAGTCTGCTCCCAGCCAATGTTCGTTTCTCAGATAGTACTGGTACAAATTGACATGTGACTCACAGCAGAAATGGTCAGGGTAGTCCTTCATGGTAGAAGTGCAAGAAAAGTTATTTCCCTATTTCGAAGAAATCAATATCGGGATTTTACTGTTACAGCACGACAAATAGACTCTAGATTATGTCCACTGACAAAGACAAACATCGCTCTCATACTCACTCTGTTAAATATGGCAGCCAGGAGATCGTTAGAATAAAAGCGGAAGCAGGACTTTTAAACATTTCTTTTAATGAGTTAATTTGTGAGCTTTCAAGATGCTGGTTCATTTTGAGAGATGTATCTTCTCATCAAACTCTGCAAAAAAAAAAAAGCAAATAAGCATCTATATCAGACTACTCCTGTAAGAGTTATTTGATTTGACAGGTGGTTGCAGAAATACAAATAGGCTCTTGTCAACTGAACTGAGCTAAATAATGATTGCAAACACAACACGGACAGCGAAAACCTCCAAGAAGAAGAAAAATACAATGCACCGTTCTGGAGTTTTTATTTGAGCTCGTCTGACTATAATCTTCTCCGAGTGGCTCGGGCTCCGTGTTTGCTATCATTTGTCACATGGCCACAGTGTTATGGGTTCAAACAGAAATGTGCAATGGCTCAGTGCACTCCAACAGCACAGTTTTCCATCTCCGCTCTCCCCTGGCCCAGTTTCATTATCCTCAAGGTATTCAAGGAGTAATGGCTTCTAGGGCCAGAAACCCTGTTGGCCATTTCAAGTTCTTTGCCCAGACCTTCTTAGTTATTGTTCAGGAACTGTGTGTAAGTGTTTGGAGAGACGGGACAGAATACTGAAAAGATTTGTCCAGCTAACTGCAGCTGTATCCTCTGATATCCCTCCGGTCCCTTTATTTCAAGCTGTACATCTGTTCTACATCTGATGTTTAGGATAAGTAAATGATGTGATCTCTGTGCTGCACCTTTGATGATTCCAATACACATTTGAATCTTTTTGCTTTAAAATTGATTTGACAGTCGAAAAAGTGAAAAAAGGAGAAGAGGATTTATTTTAAGTGTAGCCTTGAATCTCACACGCAAGAAAAAACCATGTTCACTGACAGACAGTGAAGTATGTGAAGCAGAAAACTGCACATGAATATGTTTGTTCCCTGATGTAAAGTACATTTCCACGCCTGCAAGAACAATTAAGCAATTTATGAGAGCTGCTTTAAGTCAAAATGTCTTAGTTTACACACTTAAAATTCAGGTTCTGTGTGGTTTCTACAGGGGTAAGAAGTGTCTATACATGCAAACATGGTCTGAGAACCAGGCCGTCTTTTCTCCGAGGAGCTGCTGTAGTGTAACTTCAGCTCCATTGAGCATCACCCTTCACTGGGTTTGAGGTATCTGATTGAGTCCATCCATGTGGAGCGCTATTGAATCAAAAGAGTAAACCTCAAGGACATGCTCCACCACACACACATCTACTGGGCGGAAGGTAAGGGAGGAAAAAAAATGCTCACGCGTGCAAACGACAGCACACAGAAAATGTGTCAGAAAACAGACACGCGCTTAATAATCCTTCCAATAAGAACACCAGGTGCAGCTGCTTAGAAATTAATTTACAATACAGTCAAATTATTTAAATAGAGAAATGTAAATCTGTAGAATATAAAGTTAAAGAGACGTTTTATTGTCCCAGTTCAGCGGCTGTAATGGAGCAGAGCAGCCAGTGAATCCCAGCATGTGCAATCTGTTCCTCCACAACCCTGGTGAGATGTTTTTCTCATAATTATATTGTTCCTGGTTGTCAGACGTTGATTCACATTAGCGGTAGAAAGGCAAAATTCTTGCTCCGAGGGAGATTTGTCTCATTTCAAAGAGCCAACAGAGAGAGATGCAGAGAGCTGCTGAGAGATGGACTGGTCAGCAACAATAACCCTGCACTCACCACTGCAGGAGACAACGCTGTACTACTGTAGACTCGGCTACACCTCTCAAGTGGTTAATTAAACGAGTCCAAGCATGGAGCTACCACACAACGCTTGGTTTACCATAAACAATGTGATTAAAGTGGCCATGGGCCAGCCAGAATGTAGAGTTGAAAAAAATAATTCAGATCACCATGGAGATGTGTGAGAAAAAGAGGTCTGAATACAGACAGGGATGTCATTATTACTTTTTTATTCATTATTTTCATAATGACTGTCATTATGCGCAGGCTCTGATTGAATTCCATTTTGCTAGTCAGGTTTGTGGCGAGCAGAATAATTATCACTTAAGTGATATTAAGATTCATGCTAAACATTTTCATGGTCAGAGCATGTTTGGCTAAAGGAGCTTTGATTAGAAAAGAAAAGAAAAAAAATGTTTTTCTGCTGTGGAAATTAGTTCTGACTGATGAGAAAAGAGAGTAGTAAAGAGAGAGTAATATTGCATTTTCAATACTGTTAAACAACCTTTATTTCTGTTTGCATGGTCCATGTTAGCAGCATGGAGTGTGAATGTTGTCTATTTAACACATATTTAAATGCATCATTCTTCTGCCTGATTGCTTATTAGCAGGTTGTGCTCGTGAACAACACAAGCTTCATTTGATCTGCATGCAAAACTCAAAAGCAGCCGTCAACTCGTACATAAAAGTGATGAAAACAGATGATTACATCATGGGGAAGTGTAATCATCAGTGGACTAATTCATTTACAGTATGTGAAGTATAGGAATTGATTAAATCTGTGCAGCCATTAAAAAGTCTCTGTCTTGCAGGATGGAGGATAATGTGGGTTTGTAGCTGCAGAGACACTCATCTGTTTTTCTGTCTGGGTCTAACAGACGAATCCTCCAAGGTCTGACAAAACTCCACAGGGAATCAGGTGAAGTTTGGACGCGTTGGCATCATCGATCATATCAATCCTTACAAATGTTACAGTGTGATGACACCCAGAGTTTGCTCCTTTCATTTCTCTTAAGTGGCATTAAGGTTGTTTAAAATCACAGTCTGACAGGAGCATACAGCACATACAAGGGTGGAAAGTAACTAAGTAGATTTACTCAGCTACTGTACTTAAGTACCGCCTTCAGGTACATTTCATTTATTTTTTGATATATATAAGATTAACTTAAATTATTAAATCATACTTGCGTGTGTATAACTAATAAAACTGTTACATGCTAAAGGATCTAGTTTGAAGCTAAAGGATGTTTGAGCTGAGCAAATATTCAAACCCATGACTCCACTTTTGACGTCTTGTGCATCACTTAATTCAGTCTGACATATTTGGTATTTTTGGAAACTTTGAGCTCTAATTTTAAATAAAGTTCTGTGTGGTTTGAACAGTTGTAAAGACCGACCTGCTGGTGGGTCAGTGGGGTTTAACCCCTGAGTGTTTGGGCTCGTCCTCAGCTCCTCAGCATGACTTCAGCTAATTTCATTGCATTTACTTCTTTTTATACTTCATCTCCAAAATTATAGCTCAAATCTGGATTAATGTTATTAGTTCTGTAACAGTTTGTTCTCGTGGCTAACAGGTCGACCTCTGTGGGATCTAATTGACCCCAAACATCCACATTTCTATCCCTGTGAATATATATTTATACATATGCAGAAAATAGAAAATGCTCCTTATATAGTGTAATAATCATACGAATAAATGAGGTTTGAAGAAAAAATATATTTAAAGAGAAAATGTTGATTTTTAAAACATGAAAAATTCTAATTGGATATTATTTTGAAATTGATCTAATATTGACTATTGGATTCTTATAAGTACAGGTGAACTTTGCCATTTGAAAAGCTGCCGGCTTGATGACACACACACACACACACACACACACACACTCAGACAGAAGAACCGTGTTCCTCATCTTTCTGTCTCCTCTCTCTGTGTCTCTCTCTGCCTCACACAGTAGCGGGCGGGCCTGCAGCCTACCAATGCGTTCAGTGAGGGGATTTGGCCGGGCTCTAATCAATCACTGACAGATTACCTCCAAAGCCACTTCCACAGCCATTAAAGCAGGACAAATGCAGAATTGCAACTGAACAAGTTGGAGTTTTTAAGCCAACAACAGGACTTCCTGGTTATTTGTCAAAGTCACTGCCGCTGAGCCGCATGAGTGGCTGCGCGAGTGTGTGGGGCTCAGAGGCAAGGCGGCCAGGCGTTCGCATTGTGTGTGTGTGTGTGTGTGTGTGTGTGTTGGGGAGAATGAGGGAGAGAGCAGGAGACAGTAACAGAGTGAGTGAGTTATTGTTAGTGTGTGTTTTTATGCTCTCAGGTGTGTGTGTGTGTGTGTGTGTGTGTGTGTGTGTGTGTGTGTGTGTGCGCCCGCCCGCCGTCGGCCGCGTCGCTCTCGGCCCAGTGGAGCTTACAGTAAATCACATTCCCTTTATTGCCAAATTTAGCAGCTTATGCTCAATAGGCTCTGCTCAAATCTACGCCGTGTCCCATCAGGGCGTTAGTCTGGGCTCATAAAAGTGGATTGGCCACACACACTATAGCCTCTGAGCAAAGACGACTCATCCCCTCTTCTTTTGCTCCCACATCATTTCCCCTCTTCTTTATCTGAGCAACTGGAAACACTGTCTGGGCTTTTTCTAATCTCCCCTTTTTCCTCCCTCTGGATTTCCTGCTTTGAGATTGTCCCCCATTCACTGGGGCTTTGTTTATATCAGGGTATATTTGATAGAAGACACTAAGAAATTGGATATCATCATTTTCATGGGCTGTATTACCAGGGGAGCACGGTCTATTCTAAATGTATTGTACAGTTTATAAAGAGTGGACATTTTATCCTATAAGCTTTCTTCTTTATCCAAATTGATTTTGACGTTTTCCCGTCTTGGCAGACGTGGCGGGTTAAGTGCTGATAATTATTTGGAAGAGATGAATAAAAATATGAAATGTGTCTAGAAGAGGTGACATCAAAGCGGGAGGGTTTGTCGCATGTTTTTCCTCTTATACCGTGAATATGGAACGTTTGGTGTAGGGGTTTGATTAGTGTGACATTCAATGGCTCCTTTGATTAGGCACTTATTGTGAGGAACGCCTTTGTTTTTGCCTCGTATTAAAGAACACGCCTTGTACTCATTTATAGAAGCGATTTAATAAATAACACATGAGGGATGATATCAGATCTGGTTTGTTTGTCCTCTTTTCTTTTGGGTTTTTTTTTTGGAGTGTGTACGGGGGGATAAAGCACAAAAAAGTGCAGTGGTGAAGTGATGAGGGCTGACACTGTAGTCCGCAGGCAGTGGAGTTGAAATTTAGCTGGTCATGTGACTATGACTCCCCCACATGACCCCAAAGAGAGAAAGGAGGAAAAAAACACCCCATACCAACACAGGAGGCGGGATTGTATTTGTAGTTGTGTGTGGATGTGTACATCCTTTTGTGCACCTTGTGTGGGTGTCCATGCTGCCTATATGTGTGTGTGTGTGTGTGTCTCCACCCACCGCCCCCCCTCTCCTATTCAATTAAGAGCTTAAGCTCATTAGTGGCAGACTTACATCATTACCTCTCCAATGGCTAATGAGTTAAAATCTATTTAGATTTATGTTGCTGTTAAATCTCCTCCACACACACACACACACACACACGCAGTTTGCATCGGTCACAAATCAGAAATCGTGTCATAAAATTAAACCTGAAAGCGTCCTGCGACTCCACATAAGATTTTCCATATCAATGTGGGAGCCTTTTATAGCAACACTGCATATTCAACACACTTGAATTATACCTTTGCCTTCAGTATGTAAATCAGAGAGGAGAGAGAGCGCGCGCTCGCTAATGTATCTGCACACTATAATATACTACAAAGCCCTGTTTTCCCTCACTTAAACATTAAAGACGCTAATTTAAGCCTTTTTCTAATTACTAATAATTAGCATGGCGTGACAAAAAAGAACAACACTTCTTTACAGAGCTATTACGCAGCGATTAGTTGAGTTTTCAATCGATTCTAATTACGCCAACAAATCCTTGATTGCATTGCGGGCTTGACAAATTTAATGAATTGATGGAAAGCGGGGGGGGGAAAAGGACGACTAATACAAGATGGAGAGCGAGAGGTGGAGTAATACAGAGCTCAGGCCTGCAGGAGGGTGTCATCTGCTGCAGCCTCTCATAAACAAAGACTGGGGATGACAGCAGGTGGAGGAAGGCAACAATCCACTTTTCCACATGTGCTGCTCACCGGTGACTCGAGGGCGTCGCGTTCGACTCCTGCAACCCTCCTCCGTGTGTGCTTACCTCTCATTGACCCCCCCCCTCCACCTTCAATCTGATTGGCCCACATTAAGGAGTATTTCCAGCATCAACTTGTGGGGGTGATGAGGAACAATGAACTGACAGTTCCTCCATCTTTGATGTCTTGTTTAAGTCTGGTCTCCCCGCTGATGCTTTGATAACTCGCTAACTGGGACATTTTCATTCTAATTAGGGCTTCAATTGCTAATTCCATATTGCTGCTATAATTATCACCAGGAGATACGCGGAGGCTGCGGCGAGATTTCGGGGCAGACGGGGAGGCGGGCGTGCAGATTTGCCCCCATGTGCACTCGTGTGGGTTCTCAAACTGTGGCCGGGGGGCTCCTCAGGGGCCTCTATGGAAGGACTGTGTGTTCGTTATAGCAGCTTTGCTTTGCAGAGACAAGTTTATCAGCAAAGCTGCAGCATCATTTACAAACATCACAACTTCCTCTAAACATTTATTATTATTGCAAATAAACACCAAGACAAACAAATGCTCTTAAAGTGAAGGAAAAAAATCTCACCTTTAATCTGCTAATTTGTGCAAAAAAATTCAAAGTGGCTCCTCTTTCTTCTAAACACCTTCCTGCCAGTGCTTCATCTCTCTTCACCATTTCACCACAACCAGACGCCCATAATAACCTTATGGCCAATAATTGGAATTGAGGATTTTTTTTTATCCCCTCTTTTTACCCCTCTGGGCGCATGCGCACTGGGGATCCTGCTGGTCAGTGTGAGAAGCAGCTGTTCAGGGCTGGTGAAATTCCAACATGGCAGTGGCTGTGGTCAGTGTTTCCTGCGTTAACTTGGGATGGTTTCAGCTCGCGCGCAGCCCGGCTTAACCTCGCGCCCCGATCACCTGCACGCGCCCTCCCCGGGATCGATGCGACCCCAACCCGCCGCACATGAGAGGTCGACCTGTCGCTAAAAAACCAGGTAAGGAGGGATCGTCTCGGAGGAAGAGGGGGGGAGAGATCGGCTGCAATTAGACGGAGTGGCCGGAGCAGACAGGCTGTGCGGGAGAGGAGCTGCAAGCTGCGCCCTTTATCGGAATAACGCATGTGCAATTTGTAAAAAAAAAAATACACGTGCACTTTTTAGAATGCACGTTCACTTTGCTATTTGACAAATCGCACCTGAGCGTGAATTGCTGTTTTTTTTTTCCCCAATGTGATTTTTGTTGCAGGAGCGCACCTGCGCCACAGAAGCGCGCACACGCAGGCTGCACCGTGGGTTTATGCGTCGGGTCTGTGCGCCACTCTCTCTCTCTCTCTCTCTCCCTCTCTCTCTCTCTCTGTCCAAATAGGAAAAAAAAAACTTGCATGCAACACACTGATGCTTTTCTCAAGCTGGAGATACGGTTACAACAAGTTGCAATGCATGCGTGCAGGAGCGGATCCAGTGTCCCTGCAGCATCTATTTTTTAGAGGCTGAATCAAGACGTTTAACTTGCATCATTTCCAAACATCAGCTGCACCAGTTGATTTTTTTTTTCTTCTTCTCTCCTTGTCTGTCATCCACTGGCTCCACTTTCTAATGACATGCATGTAGGTTAGATGCTTCTCCTATTGAGTTGCCTGCACCCACACTTGAAGGGCCCACCTTTCACACAGCTTGAAATCCGAGCAGAGCTGGACCAGATAAAAAAAAGTGTGTGTAATGTAAAGCCTTTTTTTTTTTTTTTTTTTTTTAGGTTGAAGGGGGAATCCTTTTTTTCCCTTCTCTCCACAAATTAATCCCTCATCTCCTCTTCCTCTGCTTCTTCCTCCAGCACGAGATGATCAGCAGCAGCAGCGTCTATGGTAGGTGGATTATTTTTATTTCCAATCAACTTGTGCACTTTTTTTTATGGATTTATTAGAAGGTGTAAAAATGCACAGATGAGTTTCAGTAGCTGGTGGAGGTGTTGGGGAATAGCCGGCATGCACTGTGTTATTGTGAGTGTGTTCATCTGTCTCACAAGGATTTTGCTGAACATGATCGTGTGTGTGTGTGTGTGTGTGTGTGTTTTCACACCTTCAGCTCGAATTAAAATTGTGCAATAATTTGCTTTTTATAGGATAAATCTAAAAATTGCAGCTGTCGTGTTTGGGTTTGTGTTTTGCTCATGTCGCACTAATGCAGCCCTCTGTCACACAGTTAGAAACGAGTATAATATTTGAAATTGGCTGCATTTAAATGGAACATTTTAGAGATATTAAAATTGCTCTTAAATATTGTTGTTGAACTTTTTAAAATAATCAAACATGCACATTAATGAGACAGATGCTTTTTGCTCATTTGTCTCACATGCACACTTTTTTTTTTTTTTAGTTTCTCTTCATTCAGATATTAAAATACTCAAATGGAACAAGTGGCATTTGGAAGCAGTTGCATGTGATGGAGTCAGTGAACAAGGCCTCAATCACTGCAAAGTTAAAATGCATATTTATTAGCTGCACTTAATTTCATATTTCTCACATTAAAGCTGAATCCAGTGATAATTCTGAGCAATATGATGTGAGGGAATTGTGCATTAATAACAATAATAACCAGCGTTGATGACAAACTTGGACCACAACAAAAATATCCTCCACCTGACTCCATTCAAATTTTGAGATATTTTTAAGAAGTGATTTACATGAAGCTGCAGGAAATGTGTTCCACATTGACGTAGAACAATGGTGGATTGTTGAAAGTGAAAATAACCATCCCACCCCTGTTGCAAGTGAGAGCGGCAGCGGATAGTTTTCTCCTGAATAATCACGCTGGAAGCCACAATGTGCTTTCTGTACACGCGCAGGACGAACTTCCACGATGGCACATTCTTGGTTTTTGTTGCAGTTATTACTGAGGACTCGACCTTTCACCTTTGATCCCTCTCTCTGCTCGCTCTCACACACACACACACACATGCACACACACACACACACAGTTATTTGCTTCACGTCATGTGCTGTTTCCTCCTTTCTCCTGCTGATGCACTTGTGTGTGTCGCTTTCTCAGCGTTTACTACCTTGTAAATGTTTCTGTGTTTTATCGGTGTGTGTCCTTATTGTCAAACTTTAACTGGAATGAAATAATCCTCTGAACCTCAGCTGTTGCAATCTAAAATGATATATTGCAGAAATGCAGGCATGCATTTATTTAAGAAGAAGAAGCGATGCATAAAATTCCACATTTTCTGCATCTTCTATTAGAATTGTGAATAATTGACTCCTGGTTGCACCTGATCCAGATTTGCACATGTGCTCGTATTAGAGATACTTGAGGACATGTGAGGAAGTCTCATGCAACTGTTAGCTTCCTGCTAAATAAGAGCCTAGATAAACACATGTGGGACGATGGCGTGAGTTTGCGTGTGCGTGCAGCAGTTGAAACCCGGGCTCAGCCGTGCATGTGGCGGTTTTGTGTGGAATGTAAATAATGTAGATACTCAGCGGTTTGTTTATTCCTCTAAGTCTATTTGTTTGCTACAGTCCCCGGCTTAAGATCCGTCCCTCTGCATCCGCTGTCTGCGCGTGTTGCAGTGACAGTAGCAATAATCCCCCTCATTATACACATAACATATCGCCTCACATCTCCGGCAGCCCCCCGATACAGCTAATAGGGACAGAGAGAGGAGAGATAATAGGAATAGAAGAAAAACTGCTTTACAAACAGCCACCCCCTTTACTCTTGCCTTTATTTATCTAAATACAGACTTTTTTCCCTCAAATGAATAGCGAGAGCCGGTGTGCAGCGAGGGTGGCTCAGCTACTCCCAGTGGGGCCGTATAAATAAATTATCCTGACACTTTCTATCAGTCTGTAATGTTTACCATTAAAAGCTGTTTTACCGTCCCGGAGCCACCGGCGTGCGATCCAGCTCGGCCCCCGTGGGACTTCTGCCAGATGTAAGACGATGTGGGGAAATACTGTGCTGTTTTAGACACACACACACACACACACGCACGCACAGTCAGAGAGACATTTGTTAGTCTCGCACTGCATCCGTATCAGTGGATTTCTCCTGTCTGCACTTCCTGACAAAGGGCCTCTTCAAACGAGATCCAGCCAGGGTTGTCATCTTTTAGCAAATATGTTAAGTGTTATCTTTTGTGCTCTGGGCTCGCCGAGCGGAGCTGGACCCCATGGGAGCCCGGCGCATGCAAATAGAACAAATCCCTCTCGGACCTGTCTGTCTGTTTCACTCTCTCCATCTCTCTCTTGTCTCCCCCCCCCTCCTCCTTCTCTCTCTTCTTTTCTCCACGTTTGCTCGACAGTGCGTCAGCCTGTCTTGTCTCCTTGCTCTCTCATCTATTTCACTCTTTGTCCACTTATTTCCCCTGCTCTCTCTCTCTCTCTCTCTCTCTCCCTCTCCTTGTCCGTCCCAGAAGACAGTGCCGGGGCTGTGTGTCAGCTAACTGTAGCGAGGCTGTTGTAAGTCTTTGTGTGTTTCCCTGCATGCTCGCTGACAGCCCCTCCTCGCTGATCTAAGTTCCTCTCCCAGAGACGGCAGGCAGCTGTCGGTAGCGCCGCTGCCCGTTTTCTCTCCGTAGATGAGCGGACGCCAATTCCTTAAAATCCTTGACACCGTGATCCACTCCATCCTTCACTGTTGGTACACTGGCTGTGTTTTTTTCTCTCAAATGGGGGTTTGGGGATTTTGTTTTCTTCGGTTGGGGGCTGTGCTGTTGTGACTGACAGTTGCCGGTTGATGGATTTTTTCCCCCCCCCATGTTGCAAGTTTTCTCAAACACACACACAAATTATATTCATCCTCCTCTGACGCCGTCCTCCCAGTGCTGACTGGTTATTATCCAGTCAGAATCTGATGGGTGTACTTAAGGCGAAGGAGGTATCCACACAAGACTGACTCAGGGGTGGAATAACACTTAAAGCTTACAGCTGTGGACCCAGCTGCAACCTGTGATGCTTAATACCAACATAATGCTTTTATGTTTCACAGTAACACTAAAGATTACAGGCTTGATGAGGCTTTTCTCTGTGTGTGTGATGCTATGTGAGAGCAAAATCCTCGCATTTCAAATCATATAAAAAAAAAAAATTGTAATAAAATGGATGAAATTGGAAGTTAGAGTCTAAATAACGAGCAGCTCCTCGGTCAGTTCAGGTCCCAGTAAGAGCTTTCCAGCCAAAATCTAAGATCAGTGTCACCAAATTTCCAGATTTTTCCACCTCCCATTTCCATCCTGGAAGAGACACTCTCCTAAATTCATTTCCATGTTAATTCCAGCATTAAAAGCATTATCTCCCTTGCTTTGAACTCTGAATCCCCTCAAATGTTTGAAGTTTCTTTGGTTTATGTAATGCGTCATTTTCATAGGTTTTAATCAAATCAAAGCTGTAGATTTTTTTCCCTCCTCTCCCTCCTACCTTCTTTGCAATCCGCTGCCCCCTTTTTCTGAATTTTAAGCAGACCCCCGCTCACCTCCCTTTACTCTTTACCAGCAATCTCCACCACCCATGGCCCGGATTCTCTGGCAGATATTAAAACATTCAGCATGTGGAAGCGTTAAATATGCTAAGGACTTATTAAAAAAAAGGAAAAAAAAAACTTCCACTTTGGAATATTCCGCACCATTAGACCTCAATAGACATGGCGGCGCACAGCTTATCCTTTACATTGTGCCTTCAAATGAGAAGGCGCCGTTTCCAATTAGGTTATTGCCATGGAAGTCTTAAGTTAAATTGTGCATTGATATGCGCAGACGCTCGCCAGTCATTTGGCCCGACGATGGAGGACGCAGACGAGGGCCTTTTTTTTTTTTTTTTATACAAGGGCCAAAGAAAATGACAGCGAGGAGAGAGGATGGATCTGACAGTAATCTCTCGCTGCCGCTGCTCTTCTCTTTCTGGCTCTGGCTGGATGATCTGATTTTGTTAACAGCGAGCCTTGGCTAAGATAGTGGCCGTCTCGCTCTCTCTCTCTCTCTCTCTCTCCCCCCGCCACCTCCACCCCCACCCCCCACCTCCCGTCTGCAGCTCAGTTTGAACGTCTTGATTAGCCGGGCATCTTGCGCAAGCGGCGAGTAAGTCGGGACACTTTTGTCTGCGAGGCGGCAAAGGTGTGCGTGCGTGTTAATGAACAATGGCTCATTGGGTGCGAGGGAGAACTGGTGTGTGTGTGTGTGTGTGTGTGTGTGTGTGTGTGTGTGTGTGTTTGAGCTTGGCAGGCTGCCAGGCGATGGACACAAAGGATGTTGAGTGGCTGGGCGTGTGGCACAGCATCACTGAGCTGCCTGTGGCCTCTGGGAGATGGGCACAAACTGGGAGCAAAAAAAAACGACTGCTGTCGCCACAAAGCTTCACGTTTTGCAGGATCTATTGTCGGGCTGCAACTAACAATTATAGTCACTTATCGATTAGGCTGCCAATTCTCTGTTCGACTAATGGTTTGGTGTGTTATTTCAAAATACAGTGAAGTATTACCAGTGACAACTGTGAGAAGCTGGATCCTGAGAAATTGTTGCATTCTATTCACTATTTTTGCTTTGACTGAAATAATTAATGGACTACTAAAATAGCAGCCGATTATTTGTCAATTAATCATTTCAGCTGTAGATGATTGTCTGACTTGCATCTGTGCTTTAGTGACAAGTGTTGCATCTTGAATGTGGTCGTGCCTTGAATTACGGCTGCAGCCAAGGATTTGATTTTATTATTGATAAGTTCCAGGGTCTTTAAATATCTTGTTTTGTTTGTCCAGAAACTCACATATTCAGTTTCCAATCATATAAAGAAAAGAAAAGCAACAAATGTTCATATTGCAGAAGCTGCAACCAGAGAATATTTTTGCTTGTGAAATGACTTAAAATCTGCATGTGCCCGGGCCTGCTGGGGAAGGAACGTGTTAGTATGCTTACCTGTGATTATGTACATGCATGCTCGTACTCACTGTGTGTGTGTGTGTGTGTGTGTGTGGGCCAAGTTTCCCCACTGGAAGCAGGCGAGAGCATTAGGGTGTTTCTTGTACAACTCTGTTGGCAGGATGGACACATGTGGTAGATAGCTAATGATAGCATGCAGCGTATAATGAGATCCTACTCTCCGTCTGTCTCCCCTACCTGGCATCATGCATTAACCATACAAGAGGAAGAGGAGGCACGCATGGTATTGACTTTTGAGTGGGTGTCTGCTTGTCCGTTGTTGGTTTTGTTTAGCACTCAGAGGTCAGCATGGCTGCAAGCGCCGCACATTTATAATAAGTATTTTTTTTTTGTTTTGTTTTATTTTCGTGGCAGGAGCTGGGTTTTTTGTGTGTGTGTGTGCGCGAGGCGAGAATCTCTCCTCATCTGCACCTCTTGAGCTCTGTTAAATGGTAGTAAATTGATTTTGGATGCGTTGCAATGTATACGCTTAACAAGCCAAATGGGTTCAGTTTGTGGGTTAGTTTGTGCGTTCAGAAGATTAATCTATTAATTTATTCCTCACAGTCATAATCCACAGTATGTTGTGCGGTGGAGGGAGGCGTTGGCTGTGGTCCATCTTCCAGCCCTGTAACATATATTTATCCTCTTCACTACACAATCCTCTAGGCTGCTCAAATCCCCCAGGGGGTCCCAATGACATGCTTACTAATGTGTGCTTTGGAAACGGAGTGCTATTGTATCCCCTAAATCTCACAAAGCACTGTATGATTTGCCCATTGTCGTTAAATCGCTTTGCTTGTGCCAAGTACTTGCATCTCACAGAGGCTTAATGCTTTGAGGGTTTCAGGGACAGCTTCGAGTTCCTCTTTTGTTGATTTCGGGGAAAAGTGCCAAGACTGCTGCGCTGAATATTGTTTTGAGTATGGAGGAGGGAGGGGAAGAAGGGCCATTGCCAAGCGACTCCATTGAGCCCTGTGAATGGGCCATTCATATTTAGGAGAATCACCCAGATGCCATATTGTTGGCTCAACAACGCTAAATATTCTCCAACAAGGATGGGATTGTAACAGGTTTTTGAATTGTGTAAGTGGAGAAAGGGACGTTGGGAAATTGGAAAAAAACTGTCAGCCACTCTGAAAAGGGTGAATATTAAAGCAAAGAGCGATACAGCAGCGACATGACAGCGTTCATACTGAAAACGTTTTATTTGTATTTTTAGTCGTGCGAGAATAAAAGTATTTGTCACAATCATGCGTGGATATGAGAGGGGGCACAGGAAGGTCAGGACCTCCCTTTCCTGGGAGAAACATGAGCTGCCCCTCTCAATACATATACCTAAATCATTTAAATAATATAATTAAAAGCACTTGACCCAAAACAATTCATTTTTAAGTTTTGAAAGACTGCAGTGGTTTGGTCCACCGCCTACTTTTCATGGCCAAAATATTTAATATCATTTTGAGCTCATACAACCACTGAATCACACACAACTTTTCAGACCCTCTGAGCAACTTTATTTCTAAAAAGCGACAAATCTGGTTCAGACCATCAGAGGGAAAGTGAGAAATATGCACAAGTAGATTATAATTTATTCATGTGCATGCTGTGGCTCTGCTGGCAGCAGGAGTGAGACTGACCATGGTTATATGGAAGCTCTGTGTCTCTGTTGATCTGAGGCTTTGGCCACATGAGATGGTGAGCTTTCATTTTATGACTGTGGGATTGTGTCTTTAGTTATTGGACACAGTACAGCAATAACTTTAACTTTTGTGTTATGTGGGTAAGTTAACATCTCCAGACTACATCAGGCTATGTAAAGGATGAAGTTACAGAGCAACCAGCTGCTACAGGCAAAACAGGGACAAAGTGATCAAGGCCCCAAAGTGGAAGCCTTCATTTAAATCCTTCATAACAAAGCATGCCATCTCTTTTCCACTGATCTGACCCCGGATCTCTGTGCTCACAAAACTTTGCTCCATCAGAGTCATTAACATTGCAGATACGATTTGGATTGTGATATTATTTATTGTATTATATATAAAAGATAAGGTAATAATGTTTAAGGAAACGTGATACAAGCGCAGACACAGTTTTTAAATGTCAAAGGTCACTGGCTTAAACGTTTGAATAATGAAAAATGTTACTAAAATGTATTTGAAGCCGATACCAATGACTAATTTCAGAATAAGAGTTTGCCTCAGGACAGCAGGCGCCGGTCGATCCCGGGCCTGCAGGGGCGGACAGCATGTGGCTGCTGAATCCCTCTCGCTGCACACAAGCTCTCTTCCACCAAACAACCTTGAAAGTGCCTCTGTAAGCAGCCGAAGTCTTGTCCCAGCACCGTCAAAGGGTCCGAGACAGGACTTAACAAAATGTCATTGTGCTCTTTTATGTCATGCATGCACTGAGTATTAATCACGGCTGGATCTGCGCCTGAGAGGCTGATCAAATTTATTGTTTGGCTGCACGGGACAGTAATGGGTGTTTAATTACTCAATAAAAGCCCTTTTATAGATTCCCAGGCCTCCTGTGTGTTGAGCAAATGGTATTGATCTGTCTCCGGGCTGCAACATGATAGCCTGTGAAGGAGAATTAGAGCTGTTAGCCCGCTAGCGCTTTCTCATTCATTAGCTG
Source organism: Holacanthus passer (assembly GCA_025331565.1). Taxonomy (NCBI): domain Eukaryota; kingdom Metazoa; phylum Chordata; class Actinopteri; family Pomacanthidae; genus Holacanthus; species Holacanthus passer. The sequence goes on from JAFREQ010000184.1 coordinate 289,283, forward strand.
CATTAGCCAGAGGGTGGTTAAGACGTAGCATCATTGTTAATACCGAAGTCTCAGAGGTTTTTGTGTCTGCCTTGTGTTGTAAAGCTCCGCGCCCCTCATTTACACAAATATGGATTAGACGAGCAATGAATAACATTGACCGGCGCGGAAGGTGTTTTCAATAAGGATCTGCAGGAGAGTCGTTTCTCTTTCAAACGTTCCCCTCAGTGCAGTTTGTCAATGGACGAACGGCGGCGTAATCCACAGGACTAAATTGGACGACGCCCTCGGCCGAGCCGTGAGCTGCATTAGCCGGGCCACCATGTTTAATCCCACCGCTTCCCCACCTTCTAATCTGTAATCTGACGGCTCCTCCTCCTCCTCCTCCTCCTCCTCTTCCTCCTCAGAGGCCTAATTCTGGATCCTCCTGCTCGGGCTGGAGGGCTGGAGAGAAAGACTGAATGATAATGACAGTAAGCCTTGCTGCGTCTCCATCCATGCATTCATGCTACCATACATGTTTGGTGCTTGTGTCCAGGCCTGCACCGCGTCCACTGTATTTTTTTTTAACTGCATCTGCCTCCATTGTTCTTTTATGTTCAGAGCATATTGCTGCCTCTGTGAACCGGCTCCACTTCTCTTGATGCACGGCAAAACCACTGCAATATCTCCCTTGATGTGTCCATATCAAATGAATGTGGCCTATTACAGACGTGGTGGAGTCAGTTGGGTGGCTTTGTGGACGAAAAAAGGGCCTGCAAGGGACCATGAAAGAGACATTGTCCAATATGGACCATACAGTTCCTTTGTAGATAAATGGATTTTCATGCTTATCAACTGGGACACTGACATGAGTGAAAACTGTGGAGAATGTGGAATTATTCTCACTCCTCGGCCGTACACACGGACAACTGTAGTTTCAAGTGTGTGTGGTCTCTCATTGTCCGGCCGCAAGGTTTTTTATTTGGGTGTAACATTCAATTTGGAACAATGTGCACTGTTGATGCCACAAATCGTGCATGAAGCCCACTGTATCCTTGTGGGAAAATATTAGCCGTTAAACTCCAACACATTTTAACATCAGGTAGAGACTGAATGTACATATTGTTATTGTTTTCTTATTTAATCAAATTTGGTCTTGAAGGATCTGATATATAATAAGTTGTAATATTAATAGGAATATTTTTCGACTACAATATGTGTGATAGTATGTGTAATTACGACTTGCTTGGACTCTAAAGCTTGAATTGTTTTTATATCAAAATTGTGATTTGAAAGAGTGCAATTTTCAAGTGACAATAATTATTTTCATGATTTAAAAGTTTAAGCCAGTGGCCTCCTCCAGCTATAATGTATCTGTCACTGGTGAATTTACTCGGCTGTGCCTGATTAACTTTCACGTGCGTTCATAAAACAACAAAAAGAGGAAGATGAAACCGTCTTTTTACTCTTCATACGAGACCAACGTGTGGCGAGTCTTTTTCTACAGAAATGATCTCGGCCAATTTAATATCACATCATTAACTAACAGGTTGCTCTGCAGTTGTTGAATCTAAACAACAGAAGTGAATTGTTGGAATTTTCCTTTAAACTAGACACACTTAGATGTCATTTTTGCCATAACCTGCCAAATATGTAGCTGTTATTATTGAATATACGCTGCTTTTGTCGTATTATGTCAAGATGAAATTCAGATATTTGAGAAAGGTCAAGTACATCTCATGTGACAATAAATACAAAATGTAACTGCATTATTTAATCAAATCCTATTAGATTAATATGACAAAATCTTTAACCAGCTGAGCTTATATCATAATTCAGACACATAACAAATCACCTGATGGCCACAATATGCAAGTTGAGCATAAACCCCCACAGACGTAAACCAGCCCCTTGTTTCATGTTCTAATCCAAAGGACACGTGTACAAATATGCGAGCGTGCCCACACAGACACACATTAAACCCTGTTCACATTCCGCTGCCTGTGGGGCGCGAACGAGAAGCGATGTCTACTCGATGCAGAGCCAGTGATCTAGGTAATCTGCCTGTGCTGTGGGACAGGTCTATTGGTCCACAAATCAATTGGCTTCATGTCCGTGCCATTAGGCTAACATGGCGCTGCCGAGGCGCTGAGAGCGGTAAACAGACTGTTTAATTCCCCTGGACACCGGCCAGGTGGACACTCCTCCTCCTGCTGCTTCCTCCTGATCCCTCCGTTTCATTTTTTTTTTTTTTCTCCTCCTCCCCTCGTTCTATCGTCCTCTCGCATTGACTCCACTTCAGTCAATGCGGTTATTCTCGGTGGACGGGTGCTTACAGGAATATTGCTTGGAGGGATTGTGTGTGTGTATGTGTGTGTAAAGAGGAGAGATTTTGGCCAATGAACCCTTGCTGTGCTCTGTCCTCCAGTACTGTGTCTATACTGAGTAAGTGATCCCTTGGGATGCAGTACACACATCCAGCATCCCTCCCTATCTCTCTCTCTCCTTCTCTGTCTGTGTCTCTCTCCCTCTTTCCCTCCATGTGTTTGTCTCAGTCTTTGTTTCTCTCTCAGTGTATCTGTTTCCCATTCTGTCTCTGTCTCTCTCTTTATACATTTCCTCCTCTCCCCCCCCCTCCCTTTTTCCTTCCATCTCCAGACAGAGGCAGCAAACAAGTACAGTAATACGAGGAAGCTGCATCAGAAGCAAACACACACTCGTGATTAGAAAAATGCAGATTCACAGTAGAAGAAGTTTCCTAAATGAAGCAACACCTCCGTCCTCTCGTTGCGCTCAGCTCATGGTTCCCCCATGCGGACGCCGCTAATGACTTCCCTTGCGTAACGTCCACAGTTCATCCACTTCGCCGCCGCTTCCTGTTTCTGAGTCTTTGAGCTACAGTATGGTAATTGAGCCGGCGTGTCTTGACGGATGAGTGTTGTTGGCAGTATCACTGTTGTGTGTCTCATTTCCTGCGCGCTCTCGCCGATTGGCTGATAAGATAAGAGGCCCGTAGCCACGTCCGAGGGCTTCGCCACTACTAGTGACTTGATGAACGGCAGCGCAGAGGCCGTGATTAGGCCGCGGCGTCGGCTCGGACGCTCACTGGGAACTCTGGGCCCAGCGTGGTGTGACGTGCAGAATAAAGTCCTCGTCTGGTCAGCTGTTAGTCCAAGTTGTTGACAGGGACAAAATGAAAGCGTCTGTAGACTTAATGTCAGAAGCAGGCAAGTATGAAGTTTGAAGCCTTCAGTTAAATGTGACAGTTGTGCAAGCGAGGTAGCAGAAACACAAGGGACGACAGAGGCTGCAGCAGTTCACTGATTTATTGACAAAAGGCAATGCACAAAAGCCTTATGGGATGGAGAGGCAGCCAATCCAAAGGGGAGCAGGCAGAAATCAGACATCCAAAAACGGTTGAGGAAAACTGAGCGAAAATACAAAAAACAATTTGGACACAAGGATTAAACTTGAGGAATAAAAGTTAACCAGGACAAACTCTTTCACCATCAAACAGGAAACAACCAAACTAAAACCCAAACCATGATATATGAAGTGGCTGTGTTGAAACAATAGGCCTGAAAAAGCATCAAAAGATTTCATTTCGCATCATGACAACTTTCCTAAAATGAAAATATCCCAGCCTGAATTTCAGGCCGTGCTGTCGGCCCCTCGTTCCTCGGCCCCGACTCGTCTCCCACCGGGGACCTGAACGGTGGAATGACATTCATCTTGGACAGGACAGCAGAGTCGCTCCTTATCTTATGTCACAGCTCATCTCTTCAACAAATACTTCACGTCCTTTTCTCCCTGTCGAATCATATCCTTTTCACTCTTCTCCCACCTCTCCACCTGATCACATTCTCATCTGATGTTTATCTCACCGCCTCTTATACTTTTGTGTAGATTTTTTTTCTTTCGACCAATCACAAGCGTTTTCATCTTGTATGCGATGAAAACCCAGGCTTCGTGCAGGGCTGCTTCACAGGAACACGGGTGCCACACTGGAGCGGACAGTCCTGTCTGTTTGAATAGGAAATGTTTTGATTCCCAAAACTGGAACATCGTCTTTTGGAGATACAGCACTTTGGTTTTTCTCCAGATGACAAACAAGTACAGATCCTGTGTTAGCCTGAGGGCTGGAGCTGCGCCCCACAGTAATAAAGCTGTAATTATTTATTTAGTAAGAGTGAAAACAAGACTTTCCAACTGCTGCTGCTGTGAGGAAAATATTGCACTGAAAATATGTGAAAGTACATTAAGTTGCCAGCACGCACACAAACATGCACATCCACAGTGTTATCAAGGTCCCGGTCTTTCTCACTCCAGATCAGGCAGAACTGGAGGGAAAATGCAGAATAGTGAACAGAGGTATTAAATATCTCATTTTCTGTTTGCTTCACAGCTTCTGTGGCTTCGAGTCGGGATGCTGCAGGATGCTCTGCTTTAAGGTTGTGATAGTTACTGCTGATAATATATATCATATAGTATTACTACATTTAACCTAACAGCAGACTATTTATGGTGGAGGTTTGGTTAAAGATGCAGGGTTGTCAAAGTAAAAGGTTATTTATTGTTAGAGATTTTGGACATTCAAAAGTGTGGACATATATTGGACATATAACCCAACAACAACAACTATTATTAGATTCAACTCTGACTGAAATGTCCAAATCTTCATCAAACATTTGCCTGTTTTCATTGCCATTATTTTTTTCTCATGTAAGTTGAATGACCCAAATTGTTACTTGGACCAACGTCAAGACACAAATTCCACTTTGAAGGTGAAATGACGTCCATTTGTCTTGACATCTGAGAATTTGAGCCGAAACCTTTCAGACAACAAACCTCATCCTGAATGAAGTTGCAGCATTAACACATTTTACGTAGTCATCAACAAAACTTTTCATCTCTCATCTCTCAGATTTTGAATAAAAGTACTCAACCTACTTTAAAGTTACTGTTACGGATCAATGGCAATGCACATTTTTATTTTATTCACCTGTTGTAGAAAATACATACAGGGCATAAACATTGTAATAGGCAGCTTGACACCTTTCTTTAAGGTGGCACAAATGCCCGTATCAATAATCCGAATGTGACATGTTGTAAGTCGTTTTCAGGCGCAGTAAAGATGGCGGCTGAGCTTAAGTGGCCTCGACAGCAGCAGGCAGGAGTACAGAGCTTTATTTACTTCATAAGTAAATACTGTATGTTCTTTTTATTACCTCGCGAGCGCAGCTGATAGAATCTGCCAGCGGTGGTTGTCATTTTAGCCCGTGACATCAGCAGTCGGCGGATAAACCGAAGAGCCCCGTGTTCGCGGCACGGAGCCTCGTCCGCCGCCCCTGAATGTGATTACAGCTATTGATCGATAGACAATGACACGATGCTGCTGGGTGTCACCTGAGGAGAGAGCGTGTGAGATGGTGTGTGGGTGAGAAAAACAGAGAAAGGGAAGTGTGTGTGTGTGTGCGTCCATATGCTGGTGCGTGTTGGTCCATATGCTGGCGCCCGTGCACGTGCGCGCATGTTAAAGCCAGATCCAGTGCGGTAATATGAGATTAGACGTAGCCTGTTAGCCGGAGCCTTACATCTGCTGTCAGCCACTCGCTCTAACTCTGTTAAGGACGTTATTGATTGCTCATTATTACCCCGTTCCCTGAAAGATGAGCGTCCCCTATGATCACATTAAATCTCTCCTCTGTCCAATTCTCCTGAGATGCCTTCTGCTCACCGGTGCCCATCAAATTTCTCCTCCGAGATCTGATATCAAGCAGCCTGACGTGTTTTATTGCCTCTGGTTCTCTTTGCGTCTTGTTTGATTTGCTCCAAATAACCGTCTTCTATCTTTCTTGTTGTTGTTTTTTTGAACGGACGCAGTTTGACTAATTGATGTCTTTAGTCTGTGTAATGGAAATCAGCGAACACGGATGAGCAACATTTGAAAATATGATGTTTTCTTTTTATTAGACGCTTCAGGTTTGCGTGTTAACTTTGTGATCCGTGCTTATTGACTTGATCGCGAACAAGACGAGCTGACAAGAGAGTCATAATATGTACTTTATTTTTCCGAGTGGGGCTATTTTAGCTCTGTTCCACTTTATTTAAAAGGCGCCTGTTTGTCAGAGGGGTCTTCAAACCATCACGTCAAACTTACAGTCTCATTGAAAACCCACAAATTTGCCTTTGGATTTGCTTACAAATGCCCTCTCCCCCCCCTTCAAAGTTCCCTGCCCTTTCTCGCGCCTCACGTTGTCATTTTCGCTGACGATAAGCAGTTGTTGAAGGTGTCACACGTCCGCCAGCCCCTGTAAAGTTTGGGACCGTTGAAATCCAGCCCTCAGTGAGAGGCCATCTCATCGGCCCCCGCCGTCCCCATGAATAATGCAGAGCTATCGACTGTGTCAGTTGAGCGCGAGGAGACGCGGCGGCAGCCAGCTTGATATTCAGCTGCTGAAGCTGACTGGATGCCCTCACTTTGAGACAAACTGCTGGCAGACTGCTCTGACTTGAACAGACAGGACCTGAATCCGCTCATATGAGATGAACGGCGTTGTGTTGGTGTGGAGGTAGCTCGTGTCCCAAGGAAGCCTGTAGTTTCTGAGTGGGTAGAGAGGCAGATATGCGTGGAGAAAGAGAATGTGTGTGTGATACATGAGTTCACAAATATTTTTGGTTTCTACCACACAAGATCCTCAGCTGTGCAGTCTGCACATACACACACACACTCACACATATATATAAGTGCCGTGTGTGTGCTTACTCTCTAAATGTGTGTGTACGTGCGTCCTCCAGCCGGCAGCCTGCAGAGAGCTCTAGTGAGAATCTCCTGCCCCCTCGACACGACCAGTTCAGTCTCAATGCCACCGATCGATGGGCGTATTGATCCGCTGTTTGACTGTTTAGACAACCTGTGTGAATTCCAGCATAATGCGAGCCACAGTGGATTTAAAGACGTGCGCGGGCTTCACCGGCTCGCACATCTGCTGCACCGCGGGCGCGCCGCCGCCGTGCCCGAGCGCTCGTCCAGATATACAGGACGCGCGTGTTCGGGTGGAGAATAAGCAGGTGTAGGACGGCCTGTCGTGGCGTCCTGATGACTCAGTGTGGGCTGGAGCTCGTAGCAGCTATCGCTCGAGTTTGAATCCAACTCCATGACCTTAAGTGACATGTCCTCCCGTTCCCCTCTCACCTATCCTGTCAGACGCCGCTGCAGCCAAAGCCAAAGAGGTGACATTAAGATAAATGACTCCAAAGTTTGTTCTCATTGTTAGCAAAGATATTGTGTCATTAAATTACTTTTTATAAACATACAAACACAACCTTTAACCTCCCCTCCTTTATTCCACGTTGGACATGAAAAGGCAAAATTCTACAAAGCACAGTCTTGAAAAGAGAGAGAGACGACTTCATATTTTCCTGTTTATTGGGACACAGCGAGAGAAGGCGTGAGTTGGCAGATCTCGCCAGAATCTATATGAAGTGTGCAGGATTTGACACTTCAAACATGCACGGTGAAGGATCCTGCGAGTTCACAGGCTGGGGGTAGAGGTTATCCCAGCCAGGGCCTCTTCAGTAATCCACACACACCCCACAGGCGCACGCACACACACACACGCACACACACCCTCGCACGTGCGCTGCTCACGGCGGGCGTTAATCTCCACCAACTGCTGTTGAACTCTAATCTCGATCGCTTGCCAAGTGTTTCATACACTGCAAAAACTCAAATTAAAGAGTCATTTAACATCGCGGATGCTTTCAAATCGAGCGTTTTTTAAACCAGACCTGGTGATGAAATGCCAGTTTGAAATATTATTTTATTACTATAAGTGGGGAGGTTTGTCTTTTTCAATAAATTTTTCAGTAAATTTTGCACTTTTCTCAGCTCTTTGGCTCAATGCTTTACTTATTTTGAAGAAAAAAAGATTTTGAGAATATTATGTTGATTCAGGAAAGTTGTTAAAATTGACAGTTTTTGCAGTGTAGTTAGGATTTGGCACCGAGTTGGCCTGCTGTTGTCAGAAGCAGCAAACTATGGAGCTGTGGTCCAGTCTACTGTCTGACTGAGTGTCCCCCCTTCCCCATCCAAACCACCCACACACACACACATATGAACACACAGACACACACACACACACTGAGACATACACAGCCCAGTGCAGACAGACATAATGCATCCACAGATGGTGACACTCCGGCAGTCACTCCTGGGCTGTCTGTCTACGTGCCAGCAATGATAACACACACACACACACGCACGCACACACACACCGACATATGCGCACACATACACACAGGCTGGCGGCAACAAACACGGTGATGCATCATTGAGCATCGGCTGGTTTTTCTCTAACTGCTGAGGGGAAATCAGTGTGGTGTTAAGTAACCATTCATGTGGAGCCGAGACCACACACAAACAAACATCGCACCGACACTTCTAAAAATACATTTACCTCCGCAGAATAATATAATATGACTGATAAAGTTCTCTCACAGACACGACTTGTATCTGGATATTTATTGAGCTTTTCCACAAGTGGGATCATTGATATGTTAATACACTCCAGTATCACTATTTAATTCTCATGACAAATATCTCCTGCGCGCTTTCAAACTCTTACTCGGATTGTGATATATTCATTTGTTGATGCATTGTTAATGTTTCCACTCTGGACCGGAGTATGCTGTGTAGGTAATCGCCCACTCCGGGGCTGCGGCGCCGCTGTTTGTGATGTGGATCTTCCTGAGGATTGTATTTGAATAATGAGGGAGGCTGGAGCATTCTCTTGTGCAGAGTGTCTCGGCGCTGCTGCAGCAAATGACCTCTGAATAGTTGTTTTGGATTAGCCATCAAAGTCTTCTCTCGAAGTGGCCAATAGATAGGTACTTCCAGAAATGAGTCACTTGAAAATGATCATCGCCGCCGTTGCCGTATAAGATAATGGATAACCATTACACTCCATTTTCCCCAGCTCCTCACCCACACAACGCCTGCTCTTGAAATATGATGCATCCACTGTGCTTAGTGAGCACTTAATGTCCAAAAGCACCGTGTTTGTTGAGATTTACAACTGCGCCGGCAGGAGGGGGGGAGAAGAAAGAGTGCGTCGTCGGCGTATAATGTTGTTCACTCAATAATTATCTCATTTTATTTACGAAGACAGACAGCTTTAGACGAGGTTAGAGGCTTCCTCTCTATTATCTCCACCTGCCACCCCTCTGCTGCCCCCCCTCCCCTCCCAGCCTGGCCCTAAATGACGTCCTTCATGTCGAGGACTTTCCAAAGTTTCCATCGAGGAGGAAAAAGGGGGGGAGCGTCCTCATCGCTGCTTGCATGGAGGGAGTGTAGGAGAGGAAAAAAAAAAAAAGTTACACCACAGCTCTCTTTGCATCAGGAGCAGGATCGATGTCATTTCTAAAAGGATTAGGCCTCCTCTCAGAAATCTATTTTAATTACTGAACACACAGGTAAACAAAGTGGTGGTGGTTCACAGGTATGGATCCAGGCGTCAGAGGAGTATTGATAGCGTGTGGCCCCATGTTAACCTCGGGGCCGCTCTCAGAGATCCTGTTGACTGCCCCCCAGGTGGAAGCACATCGGCAGCAGCCTGTTTGTCGGGGGAAGCTGATGTGCCACTGTTCCTGTCTTCACCTGACAAACACTGCAGGACGGACAGTGGAGCTTTAATTGACACCGGTTATTTGCTTTGTTCTTAAAAGAGTTGCTCTGGAAAGCTTTTATTAGTGTGTGCAACTTCAGCTTGTGATGCCATATGAGCTGAATTAGGATTTAGAAGTCGTATTAAATCATTTAACATTTGCAACGACGTACAAATCCAAACAAGTTCGCCCTGTTATAAATCTCAGCAGAATTAAATAGTTCAATGCTTTATAGATCTCCAATATAATTAATATTTAATGTACTAACAAAGCAATTAGTAACAACTTATAAACCTTTTATAAAGATTGAATCATTAAGAGATTTTAAGCTGGTGCTAATGGATTGATTTAGTAAACAAGCTGCTTGAGACTGTTAAAGACTTTTGTAACTACTTATATATAATTAATAAAGAATGCTTATTACAGGTTTATATGTTGTTGCTAATGGCTTTATTATGTCACTAAATTGTTTATTAGTGTTTTATAGATCAGTAATATGAATTAAGCCAGAGCCAACAACTGAGTGTTTATTCATGTCCATAAAGTTAATAAATGGTTTATTAATGATTATAGATCAGTGTATTGACTTAATAAATGATTTTAGAAATTGACCTATTAGATACAACTTATAATCCTTTAAACCATTAGTAGCAACTTGAATTAGTTATTCATGTGATCTTGAATTAGAAGGGCTTTATAATTTGTTACTGTCTTTATTCAGTGAATAAAGTTTGTCAATGCTTTAGAGATCAGAAATAAGAATTGATAAAGGCTTTAGTAAAACCTTATAAACCTTTAAAAAAGTTTGCCTTACTTTGGGTTTATAAGTCGTTACTTATGTTTTTATTAACTTGATCAAATCTTTATTAATGTTGTAGAGATAAATATTTCACACTTTTTTCGGTTTATCTTGATTTTTAATTTGATGAAAATGCAGCAACAGTAGCTCCAACGTGTCATTTTATTGTAAAGTCAGCGATCGCACTTCACTTCCAACAAGACAGATGTGTCACTCGGTCACGTTTGTCTTTTTCCCCCCACTGATGATGTGTGTGTGGATCTTTCCCGGCACAGTGGTGGCGAGACTCTTTACAGATGTTTTGTTCACCAGATAAGAATAATCTGTTTGCCTCAGCGGGCCTGATGTTTCTATGCATGTCTGTGTGTCCTGCATGTGTGACCGTGTGTGTGTGTGTGTGTGTGTGTGTGTGTGCGCAGGGCTGTCTTTGAGGAAGGAACCCCGCGTCGAGCTGGGTGATTAGGCACGCTGCGCTAGTCACAGGAAATGGAGTAGCTGACGGACAGGCCGAGTGCATTATAGATGAATGCCATGCGTTAGCGGCTCCGGGCCCCCGCCGAATATCTCTCAATTTCCTCTCTGAATGACAAAAGAAGCCACGCACAATTTCCTTGATCCGGAGCATTTGTTTAACTGCGCCCTACCCATTTAACCCACCCATTCAATAGTCTGTCTAGTAAAAGGAAATTTAGACAGTGTCAATTTATACAGCTCTAAGGAAGATCTGATACCGGCAGGCAGGGGCGACCATGATATGCCTCTGGAATTTAGTAAGAGATTTATAGCGGCCGCGTCTGATTCCTCCTGAGCTAAATTTAGAGTCATCATTAAATATACCCTAATATTTTTAAAGCTTCCACATTTTCATACCACAACGAAGCCTGTTTCTCAAAGCCGAATTTCTGCTTCCACAAAGACGCATGATTTCAAAGTTTTGATGGTCGAGAGCTGCGAGAAACTTATCACGAGGTCAAAGATCACAGATAACAATGACTATTTGATTTTTTTAAAGATGCTGTCATTTGTCAAATATCCTTATATCGCAGCTCTGAGCTGTCATCTTTACAGCGATCTCTCCCCCCTCCCTTTACTGTCTTTGAGTTAGTGACAGCTCATCTCTCCCGGTCACTGCTCGCCGTCTAGACTTTGAACTCGCTCTGTTTACTCCCTCATCTGTTGTTGTTGTTGTCGTTGCTTTGCGACAGACTAGTCGTTGTAATGGTAAGCCGCGGCTCAGCTCCAATAGCCGCCTTCAAAAGTGGATTCGGGCTTGTTGGTTATTTTCAGAGGGGAAAAAAGTGGCTTGGAGAACAGTTTTGTCGCCTGTCACTGGGGACTGGGGGAGAAATTTAGTTGATCTGTTAACACACATTTGTCTTTTTTAATTCGCCGTGTGTAGTTTTGACTCAAATAAAGGTTCAACCTTTTTCATTTTTGTCACTTCAGAGGACAGATGAATTCAGCAACGCAGGGAGAGACTTTTGATTGCGGCATGCGTGTGTGTGTGCGTTTGTGTGTGTGTGACACCAGCTCATGACTAATTTCATAATTAATTGCCTTTTGGAGGACCTAATCACATTATTTGACTCTCTACTGTAGGTTGTGTGCCAATACAGCGTAGCCTGTGGCTTAGTCACAGTGTGCTGGACTCATTAACAAGGTGGTCCAGAGGTTGTCAAACACACACAAGGCCCGTGCGCATGAGAATACACACACTCATAAAACAATAGCTACATACACCGCACATCTAGTTTTTTTTCTTCCTGCTTCTACGTGCAGCGATTTAGAGGTTAAAAGATGCCCTCTGGTGTATTTGATAAGGATTTGAATAAGCGGCTGGTTAGATTTCCCCGGTGGTGTGTGAAAACAGGTCTCTCCTGATGAAGTTATCGCCTGTCAGGCAGCTCCTGCTCCTCCTCCTACACTCAATCGGAGACAGATTTTTATAAAAATATGACATGATAGTTTGTTTTTGAAGGTCTTCAGTGTCTGTTTATGTTGGAAAGACAAAGAAGGGCGCACACATTAGTACGTCTTGTTTCAGATTGTGTGTGTGTGTGTGTGTGTGTGTATGCGGGCATGTCGGCGTCGACATGTGTGCCGGCATCTCTTTTCCACACACACACACACACACACACACTTAATTATGACGTTACCAAAATGGGCAGTTTGCTCTGACACCCCGCTTGCAGAATCACACAGCGGACAGACTTAAAAGAGCTCATTAGCTCTCTCTAAAGAGCTGTTTACTGCACATACACACACGCACAGTAATAGGCAGCTCTGTTGATGCAGATGGACGCCGAGTGTAATGAGAATGATTAGGCTTCTCTATGTGGAGGCTGGAGGAGGAAAAAAAAAAAAGGCGCTGGCAGACTTGACGCTTCAGAAGGTGGAGAAGATTTCTGTTGGATGTTGTTTCAGCTGAGTGCACGATCTCCTCTCCCTCCCTCTCTCTCCGTCTCCCTGCAACACAAACACACACATCTCTCGCTTTTCAACTCACACACGTTGCCGCGTGTGTCCATCCAAATGCTTTGCAAATCTCCCCGAGGCCTTAAAAACCCTTGAAAGATTGTGGAGAAAATCAAATAAAGGGATGTGCTGCAAAGCTTGCAGCTCCATCGAGGTGCTATGATCAGAAGAAAAGAAATGGATGAATGGAAAGAATGCGGCTTCTCTTTAGGAACATTTGACTTTTAGCTGCATGGTCTATACATGTAACCTTGATGAAGGCTATTGCAGCCAAAACGCACTCATTTCAACATTAAAACTTGTGCAAATTGGGCTCCACAAGTACCTGAATTCTTTTCATATTTGCAAAAGGGCCTTGAAAGTTTTTGGAAATGATTCATTCAGAGTGGTTGATTTTTTCAATAGCATCCAAAGAAAAAACACTATGATGAAAACTTGTGTTGATTTTCAGTTGATTTCAATCCTCGCGTTTCACTTTGACAATGAATTCAAGGACTCTCCAGTGACTTTTCAAGGTCTGTCAAAGCGAGTAAAGGGCTGTAGTAAGTCAGGCTACCTTGAACATTTTTCTCAGTTGACCCCGCCCATCCCGCACCACCGCATTAAGTGACTTTGCTTTACTCATTGCCCTTGGTTTACATCACATTGAATTAGAGGATACACACTGAATGATTCCAAAGTCAATCTTCCTCCATCTCTTTCATATGTTTTGGAGAAGGAGCAGCGAGTTCAAAGCGCTCAGTTCAAAGCATCTGTCCTCATTTGAATAACGTAGAGTAATCGCTATTACCTTATTTAAATAGTGCAAGTTATCATTTGGCCTTCATTTGCATTGCTGCGGTAATCACTGCGTCTCTGCATTAACCTCATTATAGAGGAGATGAAAGCCCTGATGGAGCCTGACACACTCTTTTATATATGTTATCTTTATTAATGATGGAATTAGAAAGATTCATGTTTCTTTAAATGGAGGACACATCGGAGTTTGATGGGGTGTCAAACTGTGTGGAGAGACGAGTGATTCGCAAGGGCTTGTTGTATTTTGTCTTCTTCCCCCGTCTTGTTTTGATTTCATTTCTCTGCACGCGTCCCTGCGCTGAAAAGTTGTACCAGAGCAATCGGCACTTAAAATGCAGCCTAAATAGGTCAGTTCATCATGACAGTGCAAAGACACATCCATCCTGACATGTCATAATATTTTTCGCTTGTTTGCGATGCACCGCAGCTTTTTGTTCCCAAGTTAAATCAGCTGATATTTGTCTACAAAACAAACCTAATGCTCACTTCCTGATTCTTGCCTGATTGCATGTCACTGAGGACTGGCAGACAAAAACCACCTCACTGCATTGACAGAACAATTTGGAGATTAAATGTCAGATTAGTTGGAATTTTTCCATAATGTTGAATTATCATACGACAGAAACAGTAAAAGGTTGAAAACAAGTGTTCAAAGGTTTTAGACTAATACATAAATGCAGTCCTGCAAAAATGCAAAAAGTTCATATTAGTCGTGTATCTTCTTTAGCTGTTTAGTAAAATGTCTCTGTGCAACACCTTTATTCCATCTCGTCGTTCTGTGTAAAAGGTACAAACACGGAACGAGGGTCAATGTTTTTCCGCCTTTAAGCTGACGGCAAAGGTCGTGACAGAGCTGAATCGATGTCAAGCAGGCAGGACGGGACACGACGCTGTTGTGTTGCATGTTATTGTGCATTGTAAATTACATACTTACATATTCTCATAGGCATACATTTGTTTATTTGTGACGACCCACCACATATTGATTCTTTGTTTTCGGATCATGTCTTGAACAACGCGCACATAGCGATCGTCTGATTTGTCTCTGATCTGAGGACTTTAGTCAGCAATGTCCACAACTGTAACTGAGTAAAGTTACTGCAGCTTGGTTTGAGCTTTGTAGTTGCAAATGGAAGATGCCATGTTTATGGGAATTAATCATGTGGCATGATATTTTTTCACATGGTAAAACAGGTCCATTCTGTCAACATAATTCTGTGTCGTGATCCCCAGCTTCACCCCACGATTCTGCAGGGTCTGCACCATAAAATTGCAACTTTATTATTATGTTAGTTAAGGGCCAAGGTCAAGTACTTGAAAACACGGTTGTCATTCCTTGCTCAGCGGTGGTGGTCAATGATTAGATTACCCAATGGAAGGTTACTGAATGCCCCATTAAATCACACGTGAAGGTGGATATTTCTGCGGCAGAATCGAGTCAGACATGGTGGATTGACCCCGGCAGCTTCGTAGCAAGCCTGTGCTTCTGCAAACCTCCAAGACTAGACACTGTGAAAAGACACGTGCAGCAACTATAGCTCCTGGATCAGATGAGGGAGGACTGTGGACTAGCAAGAGAAGGTATATACTGATATATATAATAACATAATATAGACTTTTACTCCTGGCTACATATCAAACACACCTGAGAACAACCCGACTCTAGAAATCACTTTAAAAATATTGTATTTACTCTGCTTCCATGTCACAGTTCAAAAGTTCAGCACTTATTTATTTATGATTATTTGTTGTTCACACTGTGTTGGGATTAAAACAGAATGAACAAAGTGTGCATGGACAAAAAGGAAAAAATGATTTCATATAACGAAAGCACATAATAACAACAAACCAGGCTGCTATTGAAGGATTGTTGTGAAACCTCTATTTGGCCTAAAGCCTCATTTTCACTTATTCTGTCCAGTTTTCCTGCCTTGTAATTTTCTCCTTGAAATACTGCCCTTTCATACGGCTGCCTCCACTTAATATATTCTCAATTTTAAAGGAGCCTCCCAGCTAATACAAAACTTTCCTCCGCTCAGCTCTTTGTCTGAGGCGTTTCCCCGCTCGGTACACTGGGAGGGTGACAGGCTTGCCAGCCCCTGCTAGACTCCCCTCGGCTAAAATGTTGTAAATTAACACAATTAGCAGATCGCCATTCTGCTAATTAGCCACTGGCGTCTGCCGAGAGATGGCTAGAGAGGAGAATCAGAGAGGAAATAGGAGTCTGGGGATTCCCCCCTCCCTCCTTGTGTTGTTACCAAACAAACACAGGGCCTCGGAAAAAGAGAGCAAGAGAGTGTGAACATCTATGTGTTTGTGCCTGCGTGCTTCTTTTTTTCTTTCTGTGCATGTCTGTGTTTGCAGTGGCATAAATGGACGGGAGGAAGGGAAGATTTGCTCCTCGGTGAATGGATTTTATTGTGCGTGCCCACTTTACTCACACAAGCACAAAAACACACACGTAAACCAATTCTGAAGCAGGCATTGCTCACCAGACCCCCAACTGTGGATCTCTACATGCAACCGCCGCCAGTCAATAAGTCGGAGGAAGCAGCCTAAATGACACCGATATTATCCTTTATTTGTGTGCACTAAATCAAATCAAACGGGGTTCAATCTGCCGTGCGGCTGCTGTGATTACGCCCCGTCCAGCCTTTGATAGCGCCACGGCTTTGATAGTGAGACAACGATGGAGTCGCTGTGTGACTGTCAGTGTTTGCAGATGGCATTGGCTGGGATTAAAGGAAACAGTGGCTCTCCAGCCTCCTGAGGCAATAAAGGGGAGAGCCAGGTGAGTGTGTCTGAGATGAGATGGAGCAAGGAGGGGAGGGAGGGGAGGAGGCGAAGCAAGGCACAGAGGGAGTAAATAAGAGGAGGGGTGGCCGCGAAGAAAGAGCATAAAGGGAATGAAAAGGAGAGATATATATCGAAATAGATGGAGTCAGAATAAAAGGAGGTGAAGAGAAATAAAGAAGGATCTAGCAGGAGGGGAGGTGGAAAATGGACGACAAAAAAAAAAAGCAAAGAGGGGGAGACTGAGAGGAAAGACAAGGCGGCAGGGAGGCATAAAGAAGAGAGGCAGACAGAAAGGTAAAGAGAACGGCAGAGAGAGAGGTCAAGGTGGAGCTGTGCAGACAGGAACTAAGCTTGAGACACAATGTGTTGTAATTCATTGCTCGCTACAGCTACTGTGTGCGTGCCTGTGTTTGTCCGTCTGGGTCAGTGGATGTGCGCTTGTGTGTGTGCGTGTGCACGTCAGCACGCCTGAATGCAGGCATAGATAGTTTTTTTTTTTTTTTTTTTTTTAAACGCCGGTGTGTCTGAGCAAGGGTTTGTGTTTGTGTGTGTGTGTTCGATGAAAGCAGAGGGGGTGGGTGTGTATGGGTGTGTGTGTGTTGCTTTGTGGCACTCGGCGAGGCGCATTTTCAGACCCATCTCCAGCCACCTCAGATGAGCCGGGGATTATAGAGTGACCCTCAATGCCTCTGTCTTATTGGTCTGGCCAGGGTGCATTAGGCTGCCGTAACCAGCCATCCCACAATCCCTCTGTGCCGCACTATACCTGCAGACACACACTCTGTGCTTTTTATGATCTGTAGAAATTAGCAATTCACGCGTAGTTGGACACAAAACCCTCACATCATAATGCATCAGGAAGTAAAATAAATAAATAAAAATAGGGCCTCCAGATGAATATCACCTTTTTAATTGACCACCTTCCATCCCAGGCTATTTGAAGGTGTTGTCATTTTAATTATTGTCAAAATGATTTTAGCATCACTGTGTTCACAGGTGTGTGTCTGTGTCTCCCTCTCTCTCAGGCTTAAAGATGCAGTGGACCCCCGAGCACAGCCAGTGGGCCGAACAGCATTTCGACATCTCCTCCACCACGCGCTCGCCGGCCCACAAGGCCGAGGCCTACAGGGCGGTGCCCGGCCACCTGCAGCGCTCGGCCACTTACCAGTACGCCTGGGCCAATGACGACATCTCGGCCCTCACCGCCTCCAACCTGCTCAAGAAGTATGCCGAGAAGTATTCTGGCATTCTGGAGATGCCGGGCTCCTACTCCGAGGCCCCCGGGGTCCCAGGAGTGATGAACGGCCGGAAAGGTGAATCAGAGCCCTGGCAGGAAGGCGTCTATCCCATGAGCTGCATCCCAGAGGGGGTTTCTGTCAGAAAGGGAGGGGTGGCGGCGGCTTCAGAGGTGGTGTCTGGCATGTGCAGCTCCCCGGGCCTGGCCTCCAGCACCCTGAGTGAGCCCAGCTACTCCAGCAGCAGCTGTGGGAGCCACACTGCCACCGCCCTCCACTCCTCCTCTATGCCCTCTCAGGAATACGGCCCCGCATACAGCAGCTCCTACCTGCACAGTAGTTACAGCTCCCAGTCTGCACCCGCCCCGGCGCTTCCCTCCCCGCTGCACAGCTCTGGGCTCCTGCAGCCGCCCCCTCCACCGCCCTCCCACCCCACTTTAGTCCCAGCTTACAACGGAGGCTCCCCCAACTTGTCTAGTTATAATTACCCCCCAGCAGGCTACCCGGCTCAGAGCTCAGTCGGGCCAGGATACAGCCCTGGGGGAGCACCCCCTCCCTCCTCATACCTCCCCTCAGGCATCGCTGCACCTACACCCCTTCCCCCCTCTTCTACTTTACCTGGATACCCATACCAGAGCCACAACCTGACCCCAATCGCCCCCACCCCTCTCAACAGTAGCTCCTCCAACTCACTGAAGAGGAAAGCCTTCTACATGACAGGCCAAGGAGAGATAGACTCCACTTATGGTAACTTTGGCTACGGCCAAGCCCGGAGCTCAGCCGAGAGCCCTATGTACAGGATAGCAGACAGCAGCAGCGCAAACGGAGGCTCCAACAGCGCCAGCAGTGGTGGATTTGACAGAAGTGCTGAAAAGTCGTCTTTACCTTTTAATCCTCAGAAGCAGTCCACGATGTCCTCAGAGCAGCAGCAGAGGAAGTATGGCAGCCAGGCAACAGGTGGGCCACTGACTCCACCTGCCTACGTCTCCTCCACCCTGGGGGGGTCCCGCTCAGCAGATTCCCTTGTCAGCTTCACCTCCCCATCCCTCAGTGAACAAGGTGCTGATGATCACCGTCTCCACCTCTCCCACTCAGCACCAGGGCCTACCTCCTCCTCATCCACTTCCTCCTCCCGGCCTGCTGAAGAGCAGCTAAAAACCAGTGACCCTCACCTCCTCGACATGGTTACCTCTGAAATCGTTCAGCAGGGGCCCCCGGTGGATTGGAGTGATATTGCGGGACTAGAACTGGCCAAGGCTACACTGAAGGAGGAGGTCCTGTGGCCCATTCTGCGCCCGGACATGTTCAGCAGCTTGGGACCGGCCCCACGTTGCGTGTTGCTGTTTGGCCCCAGGGGCAGCGGCAGGACGTTGCTGGGTCGCTGCCTGGCCAGCCAGCTGGGTGCACCATTCCTCCAGCTCAGCGGTTCCACATTGGCCACCAAGTGGCTGGCAGACGGAGAAAAAATTATCCGAGCATCCTTCCTGGTGGCGCGCTGCCGGCAGCCCTCAGTACTGTTCATTAGTGAGGTGGACATGCTGCTGTCAGCCCACCTCAGCGAAGAAAGTCCCATCAACCGGCTGAAGGGGGAGCTACTCGCCCAGCTGGACTCACTTCTCATGGGCTCGGGCGAGGACGGAGGCAACCAAGTGTTGGTGGTTTGCTCCACAAGCAGACCCCAGGACATGGACGAAGGGCTGCGCAGGTACTTTGCTCGGAGGGTCCTCGTGCCCCTGCCCGACAGCTCGGCCCGACACCAGATCGTGAACCAGCTCCTGGCTCAATCTCAGCACAAATACTGCTTGAGCGAGGAGGAGCTGGCGCTGCTGGTCCAGCGTACAGAGGGTTTCTCCGGACTGGACCTGGCAAGACTGTGCCAGGAGGCCCTCGTCGGTCTGTTACACGTCTCTGCACAGGGCATGGACATGTCGGGTATGATGCCCAGGGGACAGGTCAGACCCCTCGCCTACCAGGACTTTGAGAGTGTCTTTTGTAAATTCCAAGCCAGTATATCGCAGAAAGAGATTGACACGTACACTGAGTGGAACAAAATGTTCGGCTGCAGCCAGTGAAAAGATAGATTCCGCCCTTGAGAAAAAGAGGCATCCACAATTCCTCCCCTCAGGGCAGAAGCATTGTGCTGGAGGGGAAGGCACACAGAAGGCCAACACAAGCCCACTGAGTTCTCACAAGCAGGGTTTAGACGCACTGAGAGACCTGGTTTGATGAGACAACTGGCAGTTTTGCAGTTAATGAGCAAGAGTTTTAATTTGAATGCTTGACACTCCAGAAAGCCAGGCATTGTTTACACATTGCAAGCAAGTTGGCTTCAGAAGAGACGCCCCTGTGTCTGTGTATATATCTTTATGTTCTTGTTCTTGAGATTTAGTTGGCTATCCAAGTGCCTGAAGTGGTGCTTTCTGATTTTCTTTCTTTGTTTATTTGCCTCACAATCTACATTCATGGCATGAGCTGATGATTATTAAGAGCTTTAAAACTTCAGCGGCGAGTCTGAAAAACCGAGATTGACAGTTGCCATCAGTGGTGGTCAATCATTCTTTATTGTCTTGCTAAGAGCGGTAATCCATCGGGGCGGCAGTAGTCTGGGCCCTGACTCACACTCATCTCTTCTGATCCCGTGTCTGCAAAACAAACAAACGTAACAAACAAAACTCAGGAAAGCGTTTGTGAATTGTACAGTACCTCAAGATGTTTTGACGAAAAGCACTAAGATCTGACGGGAGAATCCGAGGCGGTTTGGCAGTCTAGTGAAGCAGTGTTAGGTGTACCTCAACAGGCTAGGATAAATAGCAAAGAGGTGACAATGAATGTACTAGATATGTTCTGGATTGATGGAACATAATCAATAGTGAGAGTAAAAACATTATTTCTTTTTTATTTCCTCACTGCAGGTGCTTTAGTTACCTGTTTCTACTTGACCAATCCTGAAGCTTATTTCCATCGCTCTTAAAAAAATGAACACGGTGTCGCCCAGCTTTGCTGTTCGGGGGGGTTTTAAGAGACGGGCAGGTGTCGCAGCGGTGGGAGTTGTATATTTATTAAAACAACCATAATCAACATTGTTTATATTATGTGATCTAGGCTATATGGTTAGGCTGCATGGAGGCGCCATCAGTTTGTCAGCTAACTTCTGCGCAAAAGATCGGCTCATTTGTCATTTATTCTCTGACGAAGATGAAATTGATTCTGGAAACACCTCCAAAAAATGTAATTTTTCTTGCCCAGACTTAAATGGGAAAATCAAGCAAGTGCTATATTGAACAGACAGATATGAAAGTGGTGTCAATCCTCTCATCTAATTCTAGGCAAGAAAGTAAGATTTTTCAAGCTACTGTTTAAAATCACAGTGATATCAAAGACAGTTTAATGTATCTCTCTGTGTGGGTCTGGAATTAAATGTTTGACTTCATGTCATTTGGTTTACTTCAGGTGGTTTGAGACAGAAATACTGGATTGGATATCTGCTTTTGTAACAGCAAACTAGGACGAAAGGAGCTAATTCTTTCCTGGTTTTTAAGTTGCATTTGATGAGTATCACAACTAAAATATGGAAGTATGGAAGCTGCCTTGTCAGTCACACATAATTTAAATTAGGCAAGGTCATTCATCCAGCACATACATGTCAATAATTTGCTATGGAAAGGAGAAAATCACGAGTAAATTGTTTTTGCCAGAGGTCAAAGGCCATGTGATAATAGCAATCCTGATTGATTTACATCTCTATAATGCAATTAGTATTATTATTATAGCGGCCATGTTATTGTTCAAACAGCAGGCATATAGAAAACTGTAAAGGATCTTAATCAAGTTACAATCAGATTGCAATCAAACTACATCCAATTCAAACCCATTTTATCTCGTCTGTAATTGTCCTGTCAGTTTTCTTTTTCACTATATTTACAGATGGCACAAAGCACGTAACCTATATTGAAACATACTTCAGTGATTGAAAAGCTTTGTAACACGAGTGAGAAATTTTGGCTTGAGTCAGAAAGTCCTTCACACCTGAGGGGGGATCTGTTGCCCATTGTATTGCATTGGAATGTATTTCTGTCTCTCCCTTGTCCTTTAGCGACACGGGAGTGCTTAAGATAGTTTAATGTACGTGCACTAAAGCATTTTCTGTGTGATGTTGTTTTGTTGAAATGCATCATCGGCAGCCCTTGTTTTGTTTTGTCTGATATTTATCCTAAAGGAATTTCATTTATCTGAACCGATGATCAGTTTTACACTTTCATTGTGCATCCTGCTTCTTTTATTTCCTATAATATCAGTGAGCTACACAGTGGATGTGCAGGCCCACTCAGTGGTGCTCACTCCGGTCGAGGCACCATCAGTGCAGCACCTGATGTGGGGGGAAAAAAGTTCTGCTGAGCGTCAGCAAAATCGACGGAAAGGAAAGACAGGCAGGCAGTGTGGCGGCAGCACAAGGGGAAAGCAGAGTGGTCCGTCAGAAAACCACCCTCAAAACAATCTGTACCAGAATTCCTTCTGTCAGCAAATCCTCTGGAGAGAGAGTCCCTTTAGACAGAAAAACCTACTAATGCACTTCAGAGCACACATCAACAGCACAGGCGCTCTCTCTCCACAGCCGACGAACAAACGACTTGAAACACACCGGTCAATGCTACGCTTGTTTGTTACGTGTTTTGTGGTCCGTCTTTTGTGTCTTGACCTTTTTCTACATGGTGTTTAAATCTAGCTTTTTTTCCTCTTTTTTTTTTATTTTTTTTTTTTTTGGAAACCTTTCTTCAAATGGACGCTAAAGTTCTTCTTTAAAGCATTTCTACCTCATGGCTACAAAACACACGTGGTATTTGATTTACGTCTTTCCAAATGTCAGACATTTGTGAAAAATGCATTGAAAAAAAAAAACAAAAAAAAAAAAAAGAAGTGGAGAGAATAACACCATGAAGTTTTGCGCAGTCTACCTCAGATGACTGTACTTAAAACATTTAGCTGATGGTGCAACCGCAGGCTGCAGCATAGCCTAGTGTGTGTGTGTGTGTGTGTGTGTGTGTGTGTGTGGGGTGTGCCTCTGTCACTGTGTGTCAGATCCGAGCTATAGGCAAAACACACACACACACACACACCTGATAACACTGACGTCAAAAACACACTCACAAGCGACTTGTGAGGAAGGAACAGTTGGGGTCGACCTCGAGGCGACCTGGAAATGTATAATCCAATACATTTGCTTTAATCTTTTGTGAACTACTGTGGTTGTGCGCGTGTGAATGTGTATATACGTGGGCACACTCTTCTTTTTTTTATTTAGTGTGTTGAATTTTATAAATTGTTAGTATATATAACACACTTGCACAACTTTAAACCGGTGTGTAACGTGTTTCTGTTGTACATACCTATACATACAATACAAAATGCACCACTTGTTTATATGTGTGAATATGTTGCCATACTTGCAGTCAACTTAAATGTATTTTCATGTAATCTTAGGTACAAGCAGCAACAAACGATTCATTAAAGACATTTTCTTGGGAGATTATATCTTGTACATCTCATTTTTTTTTTATGTCGCCGCTCACATTAAGACTGAGGGATGAATAAAAAAAAAGATTAATAACTGAATTTATTTATCAGTAGAATGGAAAAATATATGTATTGTCCTGCCAAAAAATAGCCCAGCTGAAAAATCGCCTTAATGAGCCTTGAGTTAGTCACCCTTGTGTGCAATTATAAAATCATCCGTGTTGCGCAGGAAGCCAGCGCTGTCGCTTTCTCTCATTAAAATGTAACAATTCATTTCTCTTGCTGTGGTAAGAGTGGCAAGACCAAAACATTAAAGCGTTAATTATCTTTCTCCATCGCAAAGAATTTGGGTTACGCGAGCACTCGTAATGAAAATGATGTGCATTTGCCCACTACATTTCCAAGGTATCATTATATAGCTGCTGGTGAGGTGTGGGAAGCTGCTGTATAGCCTCTATAATTATCTGCGAAAACTCAAACGCTTCACAAGAGGTCAGAGTTCATCGAGGGCTGCTGTTTTCTTTATTTTCCCACTTTGAAACATGCTATAGCCATGATCAGAAATAATTTATGGCACAAGCTTTTTTTTTTTTGCATCAGACAAAAAGCTCGCAAATGCGGTGTTTTTCTTCCAGATTTTGACAACCAGCGAGAAGAGACTTGATTATTTTGCTCACCTTTTTTTTTTTTTTTTTTTTTTTTTTCTCTAAGCTTCATAAATAGTGGAGCAGCAACCTGTATTCACAAAGCTGCGGTTGGTCTCAGCTGGGGGAGTGATAGAGGAAATATTATCCACAAACTGACCTGCAAGTTTTTATCCAAATCAAGCTGCAGCAGCCAGACGTTGAAGGAAAGTCTTTTAGTTTTATTTGGATCTTTAAGGTTTACACATCCTCAAAGTGTAAAGAATTGAGTGTGTGTGGCGAGCTCTGCGTGTGTGCGTGCACCCCGAGGTCATCCGCCACAACGCCACGCCATCCTCTCCCCTTTAAAGGGTCCTCGATCCATAAGCCTCGCCTCGCACCTCTGCTCACTCTTTGCACGACAATTAAAATATGCTAAGTGATCATTTTCCTTAAGTAGTCTTAAATGTGCAATCCATTCAAATATGAGAGGAAATTGCCCACAGCTCACAAAAAAAAAGAAAAGAACCAGAGGTGGTTGAACAGAGGGGTAAAGAAGGAATAAATTATGCAAATAACACAAAGGACTTTACCACTTGAAAGCCTAATTTTCCTATAATCAGCACACTGTCGCCTAATATTTTTTTCCCACCTCTTATTAAAAGTGACTGTTCTTTTGCCGATCATCAGATGGCTCTATCTGTCACTGGTCTGTGAAATGACTGCAGCCTGCCAGACTAAATGCTAAAGCATTTTGCCGGAGCTTTTAGATGATGGTCACATTCCCACACAAGTAATTATGCGTCGGAGAGTCCAGAAATAAGGTTTAATTATACAGTAATCGTCTGTGATGGACACTAGGAAGTGGTGAGTACCGCCAGACTGCAATCCATCAATGACAAACCTCTGGCCAGTTTTAATTCCTCCTCATTTGCATCCTAACCTCCACACCAAGTTGCGCAAACGCTGTTAAATGTTAATAGGACCTGTCTCGCCACTCAAAATGAATGCTTAAGCCATTTTTTAGTCACTTTTCTCTCCCCCCCTCCTCCCTCTAAACCACCGCTCGCTCTCGTTTCATCTCTTGTCCTCTCTTTATCTGGCTACCTCCATAACCCGCTCCCTTTCTTTTTTATTACTTTCCAAAGCCATCGTCTTCGTGCCACTCTCTCCTTTCCTGTCATCCTTCCTCCAATCTTTCACTCGGTGCGGCCCCTCCTCCCCCCCCCCCCCCCTCCTCGCCGGCCTCGCCGTGGAGGAGGCACAGAGCGGTCACTGATGCACTAATTGGGAGCAACACTTACAGTTTTATCTCCCCCCACCACTAATAGCGGTCTGCACTGAAGCAACTCACCTTAGGATGAGGAATGGATGGATGAGTTGGAGGTAGGATGTGGTGGTGGTGGGGGCGCCGGCAGAGGCCTTGAATGAGAAATTCCTCCATGCAGACCAGCAGCGCAGACTCAGTGTGAGATTGGGCCCTCAAGCCATCATGGTTAATCCATATCCCGCAGGACCTCGGACTCAATTCCCTGCTTCATTAATTGAAAACGATGGCCTTTTTTTTTGGTGTGAGTGAATAAAACAAGGAGCCATTTATGAAAAAAAAAAAAGCATTTTGTCTGGTTTTGTTCCTGAAGTAGCTGCAATCTCATTATGCCTCTGTGCTGCATTTCAAAATGTGCTATCATCTTTGTCTTGATTGTCTCCCAGCGTCGGGAGAGATAAATACACACGCCGCTTTGCTGTGCTGATGCCAGGACTGTTTTTCAGTGAATCATTTGAAGTCTTATCAGCCTTTATGGAAATAAAGCCTTTGCCTAATAAACTGTTCCACAGGCTTTGGGAGAGTAGCACATAAACACCTTTTTTCTCCCGACAACGCCATCATTAGCGCATCTTGTTCACTGCTTTACACATAATTGGAATCAACATCTATTGTTCGTGTTCTTGACCTTCCACTTGTT
Source organism: Holacanthus passer (assembly GCA_025331565.1). Lineage (NCBI taxonomy): Eukaryota > Metazoa > Chordata > Actinopteri > Pomacanthidae > Holacanthus > Holacanthus passer. The sequence goes on from JAFREQ010000184.1 coordinate 315,114, forward strand.
TTCCAGCAGACACTCAGAAACATTGTATTACTGCAGAGAGGGAATCTTAACTAGGAGAACACATGCTAAGTGCCTTTGCTTTGTTTTATCAGGGGCACATTGCTTCACTTTGAATATAACTTGAAAACCCATACCTTTCTGGTTTAATGATAAAAATCCCAATGTGGATTCTAACATGCAATTGAAATGAATCGCATTGTCACGTGCTGTTGACATTTATCTGCAGGACAGTACAGGAAATAGACCCACATGAGGCAATTACTCTATTCATAACGTCTGCAACCATAGATGTCAGAGAAAGTAAAATTCAACAATGGTGGAAGAAGTTCTCAAATTCTTAAGGTAAAAGAAGGAAAACAATCATGTTAGAATGCTCTATTGCAAGTACAAGTCCCATATTCAACTTTCATTTTAGTAATAGTAAATAAGTGCAATCTGTGCTTAAAGCTGCAATAATCAATATTTTTATATTAAGAATGAATCACATGATATAAAAGGTGTCACTCATATTGATGAAGTATTGACACCAAGGTCATTTCATGGAAACTGCTCAAATCAGGCTTTGGAATTTTTTGATTTTTGATTATAACCAATATAGAATTTTGTATTTCATAGCATGTTAATCAAGTAAATAAAGCATATTATTGAAAGCTCAGGCACTATTTTTTTGGAAAGTCTCAAAGGTGGACGAAATTAAAAATGGTTTTCCCTGTTTTTTTGAGTGATGGGATGGATATGTTATGCCCGAGAGAGAAGGTTTTGAAAATCAAATGTACCGAAAAATGTTCTAAAAGAAAATTTGAATTTGTCGTCTTCAAACTCTGTGTGATGTCATTTCCTCGTAGCGGTGTCACTTAAAGGAACAGTAGAGTATTTTGGTGCACAGGAGTGATGGGAACATGAAACTTACACACCAAAATATGTTTCTTATAATTTGATTAACACATTTCCCATGAAGAGTGAAGCCTTCATGCTCCAAAAAACTAAATAATTCAGAGATTTATGCAAGGTGTAATGAGTGCTACCTCACATTAAGGTGAGAATGGACCATTAATGTTCCGGTAGCACGAGTGAGAAGATTCATAAGCTCAGGTTTGTTAATGTCAGCCATCATTAGCTACGGGTCAAATCAGATCAAGTTAAATTGAAGCAGCAAAACTCCTGAGTCCATTTTATTGTTCATGAATTCACCTTTTTTATTTGTAAGATGAAGATTTCTTCTTTTAAATATCACACAGCTTTAAAGGATCAAAAGTACAAGTACTCATTATTATTATTATTATTATTAGTGATGCATAATGCGGAAGTAGAATTTCAATGCTGTAGTTGGTTGATGTGGTGTTAGTACTTTATACACTGTTGCATGGTCAAATCAATAATCATGCATTATATTTTACACAGTGCTCATATGTTTTCTAAAATCTAATAAATCCAGTGGAGTGAAAAGGACAATATTTTCTTGTAAACTGTATTGAAGCAGAAGCACAAAGCAGGATAAAATGGTACTTGAGTGAATGTACTTTCCACCTCTATGATTCAGTGGAGCTGCTGTAGCTCAGACATTACAGGTAACATTTCTAACCTTCGTGCAATAACTCCAGAAATCTCCTTTGAAAGAGGAAGACGAGCAACAATGGTGCCGGAAGCGAGAAGTCAGACATGCAGACAATCTGGACACTGGTTCTATTGAATTAGAATAATGAACAGCGTCAATGTGGCTGAAACTAAGCTGAGACTTGACAAAGCTCTGGACTGGTTGAAGATGTCTTGTAGAAGCTAAACTGGCTTTACCTTTTGCTGATGCATGGAGTTCCTGTATGGTTTTACAAGTACATCTCTCATGCAAATGGTGGTCTTGATTATGCAAATATATTATTATGTTAATGGTGTTCATCTTTAATAATGCATGATTTTGGCATATTGATAATGCATTGCATTTATTGTCATGCAAATTATAGGATAGAAGCTGATTAATTGACACTTCTTCAAATTCTAACAGGAAAAAAACAATAATTAATGATGTGATTTTCTAATTAAACCTCAAATGTCTGTGCGTTCCTTACAACAATAAAGCGTCACATAATACTACATCCATTCATTTCGGGCTGTCTGTCTTATCATAAAGGTATCGCTCACTATTCAAGATCAGAGCTGTTCTTTAGGTTTAACAGCTGGCTGTTATCAATGCGGCTCTTCTCTTACGAGGCTCCTGTTCAGCCATCATCGAGATTCAAAGGCGCCAAAAAATCAGATCCATTTGATCGCACAGCCCCCTCGCTAACAGGGAGTCAGACGTGAGTCATCCTCACTCCGGTGCCCACCTCCCTCGGCAGAAAAACTTAAAACGAGCCTTTCCGGCGTCACAGGAGGGTACCTTCAGAAACACTCTCTTGCTTTTTTGTGTGTGTGTGTTGTCAGATTGGCGGCGCTTGTGGAGTGTTCACAGGCACTCGGGGATGGGCTGTCGTGTTAGCGGTGAGTGGCAGACCGACCGACTGACAGCCAGCGAGGTTGTCTCTGGAGGATTCCTACTGAGGAGGTGTCGCTGAGTGAACTATCAGGGACTGTGATGCGCATTAGGCTGTGCAAGAGACCTCTACTAAGACAGGGTTTTTTTTTTTAGAGTGGGTGGGGGGGGTGTTTTTGTTTTTTGTGGGTGACATTATGAGAGATTCATTAGCTGTCTACCTTTTTTTCAGATCATTACTCATCAAAGCCTTTCATCTTCCTCGACAGTGATGGACGGGTTGAAATAACTCAATTCCTGCCTCTCTGATTGATTTTATAACAGCACATACTGTACCAGCACCATCATCTGATCATCATCTGATTTTTTTTTTCCCTTTGCTGCAAGAAAAATCCCTCGCCGCCGAACTTGCTCTATTTCATCCACAGTGCATCGTGTTGGAGGTGTAGTTTCCTATGTGATTTTCTCTCAGCCATAATGCCACATCGTGTATAACTGCCGATGGAGACATCCAATTAGTAGCCAGTCAGGCTGTGTTAGCTTAGTTAAGAACACACACCTACACACACACACACACACATCACACATGTCGCACATGTACAAACACACACACACACACACACAGAAGGGATGGATGCACACGGAAAATGCACACAACCACTTGCTGTTTCCACATGAGTACACTGAGTGGAGATGGGGGATGGGAGACCTGAGATGTGAGGGGAGAGCGGGGATCGTTGCGGCGGCAGCGGCGGCGGCAGTGGTGGTGGCAGCGATGGTGGTGGTGGAGGTGGCAATCTCACCCAATCATGTGTGCTGGGAATGACTTCATTAGGAGGCCCTGTAGAAGTCCGGTGCCTGGGAATTGCGTTTGCGCCGGGGATTGGAGGGAGGAATGAAGCCGAGGGAGAAGCAGGAATGAGTCCTGAATCCCTCTTTTATCTGGCGTGTGATGGAGAGATCCAAATCAACAGCTGTCAGTCAGGTGGGCCCCAGGGTGAAGGCCTCCGGCAGTGGGGGAGGGTGGGATGGAAAGGGGAGATCTGGTGGAAGTCTGAGGGGGGGTTGGGGTTGGCGAGGACAGGGCCTGACTGATGGGGTGAGTGTCAACCTCGGTTCCTCTGCGGGTTTATCGCATCATCTGCTGGTTCACACAGGTTGGTGATTTGCATTGTCACAAATCAGAGCTATCTCCATAAATGTGGCTCATATTTATCAAACTACTGAAGTGAAAGATAACAGAAAATCCTACACTTTAACTAATATATGCAAAAGATTATAATTAATTTATCATGTTTCTTTAGGCTTAAAAATGCTCTGAGACTTAAGAGCTCCACAGGTCTCTGAAGTTCCTGAGACATGTATATGTACTGCAACCTTTTAAAAATTAAAATAGCATATTTTTTGCAGAAGATTTGTTCAAATGACTCAACAATGCAGCAGATGTAGGGTAAATCATTTATACTAACAGGAAGTGACACAACACATCTGACGTCGGATGTCAATCAGACTGCGATTTTGGAGCTGACAATTAAACGTCACTAAGCTCAAAATGTTTTTCCTGAGACTGAATATTTTGTGGAGCTGCTTCACCTCCACCCACAATATGTTTTAATGTATTTCAGCTGTGAGCGACTCCTCCACTTCCTTTGTGCACAATTGCATTTTGGGAGAAGAGAACAGCACAATCAAGAATCAACCATATTTACTGTTGTAATCTGATTACTGTGTGTATTGAGTATATTTTATTTTGTCATTATTCAAGTGGAAACAAAATTCATAATAAAAGGCTTAGAATCAGTATGTAGTATGGATTTGGTACACAGTGGCTGTGTCTGATTGGCTGTTCCTCCTTTGAGCAAGCATGTGATTAATCATGTGATCAGTTGCTCTTACAGGTAACTTTGCTGTAAATGCAGGTAAGTCACTTGTCTTATCCTTCACTTTAAGCCAACCTCTTTATTCCTAAATCAGCTTTTTAAAACATTACATATACGTGTATAGATGTTTGATAAATACAGGCCCAGATTGTACTTTTGTAAATATTCTGATTGTGAAAATGCACGTCAACATCACCAACCAGGCACTGAGACATTCATTTATAACAATGAGCTTATTAAATGACACAGTTTGTATGTGATTTGTTGACCTGATGGTTAAAAGAGAGCACACACTCAACTGCAACTGGGAAAACGCAGCTTTTCAACAACTAATAATTTCAGCCATCGTGAATCAAAGTGATCACTCGTACGGCTCCACAGAGTCATTTCCAAGTCACTCAGTGTGGAGAAAAACAGCTCCACAGCTGCATTCATGTAAATCATGGGTTTGTTTATGTATTGATTTAAAATCACAGATAGATGCAGAGATGCATTTACGAGACACATTCAGATTGTTCTAAGTTCCCAGGAGTAATCCTTCTCCTCCTGAACGTCAGTGTAGGAAAAACTAACTCTAGTCCTAGTGGTTTCATTTTCTAGGATGGCTTCTGCTTGATAAACACAGGCCCAGATTACTCCTCCTTTCCTCGGTCTGTATTTATTTTACAGGATCCCACAGCCGAACAGCCCATATTCCTCATTACTGTATGAAAGCAGGCCATTATGTAAATGGTATATTTGTCAAATCCCTGTAATAAACCCAAACATCCCCTGCTACTGGCGACTTCTGCTCAGAGACGAGGAGGAGTCGAGTGGATGCGGAGAGAGAGAGGGAGAGAGAGAGGTGAGTGTGTTTGAGCACCACGAAGGTCACTCCAGATTGAGAAGTTTGTCAAAATGTGATGACATCAGCAGTCTGTAAACTGTTATTGGCCCTAGCTGAGCGTCGGCTACGTCCAAACTGTCTGAAATTACAAAAAAAAAAAAAGAAGGATAAAACACACACACACAGACTGACTGCCACCGCTCTGCCAGAAATGATTGCCTCCGAGGTTTCTTTTTTTCTTCTCCCATCTCCCCTTGTTCACCCATGCCTTTCCTCCTCCTCCTCCTCCTCCTCCTCCAACAACAACACAACTCATATCCCCATCCCCCACTGTCTCTCCTCCTCGCATGCTTGTACTGTAGGAGGCAGGCGGCCAGATATGTGCGAGCTTCCAGGAAAGAAGGGAAGGAAGAGGCAGGGGAGAGGGGAGAAGCTCGATCTGGATTTAATGACATTAAACATGGTTTTTATGCTCAATAAGAGGCCTCTATTATGATTGATCCCAGACAGTCAACACTTTATCTGGACACAAATGGAATCGTCTGTCACCGAGTCTATTGAGTCATCAATATCTGCTGTAGTTATTTCTCTTTTTTCCCCCTCCTGGATCGTTTACAGTGAGTAATCATCTGTCTGGTCGCTCGCGTCTCAGGGGTTTGATCGGATAGTGCTTTTGAACACCGGCGGAAACCTGCCTGACAATCCAACAAGCCACTCACTGAAGATTGAGAGGGCCCCATTATGTCGGCTGCCTGTGGCCATATCAGAAGGCTTTTCTTCTCCCTGCTCTCGCCTCTACATAACACACAGCGGTAAATAAATCACAGCTCCGACTCTGTTTATCGATCGGCCCCGCTGCGAGCTCCCTCCTTTTTTTTTTCTCCCTTATTCCTCGCGTCTGCTCGTTCTTCTCCGCGGGATGAATTGTTGCTTTGTGTATCGAGGAGGGCGAGATTGTCAAAACGCAGAGGTGCAGAGAAAGGAGGCCGGGAGAACGGGAATGCGCTCCCCCTGCCTGACCCACTGCGACGCCGCGTAGTTAGCCTCCATTAGGCCCCACATTAATCGAAATAATTTCAATTAGCGGCAACGTTTGCGTTTGCTTTCCTGGAGGGGAGGCCCGCGTCCTGCTGGGACCACTCGATCGCTGCCATTGTTTCAGGCAAGATCAATTAGTTACAGAGAAGTAATTGAACTCATTCTGAATACTTATTTAACCAAGGCATGCATACAGCTCAATTAAGGGAGAACCAGCAAATTCAAGGTGATTCGCTGTTACTCAGGACATCCATCCCATCAAGTGACAGAATTATTGAATGTGCAAATTTTAAATTGAAGTTAGTTAGATTTAAAGAGAGCAGAAATAAATCCAATCCTCCAGCTTGAGTATTTTTTCCTGCATAGGGTTTTTATTCCAATGTGGTTCAAGTTCCAGCTTTATAAAACACATAACAGCAAAACAGCAAGCTTAAAGATGCTAAGAAGCTCCACAGAGCTTTGATGAACCGGTCACGGTTTGGGGTTTTCGTCGTGTTGTTTCCAGGTGTGTTTGCTGTCTTTACTTCCTGCCTTGTTTTCTGTGTCACCTGTGTTTCATTAGTGATTAGTTCTTTGTGTAGTTTTCTTTCATTTGTCAGGTCATCTAAATTTGTTGCTTATGTCCCTGATCTGAATTCCTGCCTTGTTCCACATGAAGTTTGCTCTTGTTTATTTGTTTATTTCTTAAAGTCTCCTTGTTTTGGGATTTGGAATTTCCAACTTCCTCTGTTTTCGTTGCCTGTGTGTTTGTTGACTGAAATCAGCTTTACATTGTGAAAACTCGCTTTTGTTTTTCAACCAAAGTGAGAAATCAACACATAACAAGCCTTTCACATTACGTCATTTGATCTACAGTTAAAATATGTATTAGAGCAGACAGAGAGAAATTAGCAGCATCAATATACATTACTTATCTACAAGTGTTCCTTCAACACATTTGACCTAATGAAGTAACCTACTGTGAGAGATGTCCAAAAAACAGCAGACATTGTGCAGCTTGTTTGGTTACAAAGAAACGTCAGACCAAACCTGAGCAGATGAAAAGACTTCTTTCTGAAAAGTAGCTCCAAGATGCAGGCAAATGATGAGGAGACCAAAATGTGAGCTCAAATAAATCTTACTTGCTAAATGGTGAAACAAGCTAAAGAAGACCATCGACAAGCTCGGTGTAAAACCTTAGTTGCCATTAACTGATATCGTACAAAAATCCTTGGCATTGCATGTAAGAAACGTCGTCACTGAAAATAATCCAGGGTTGAATCAGGGTTGAGCCGAAATACAGTCGGCATTTGAAGGGCCTCAAATTTGATAAGTGGAGTCAATAGCGGATTCGTATTTGATAAAATGCTATCGAACCCCAACCCTGGTAATGCTACAGTCCCCGTTCATGTGTGAAAGGGTTAAGTAAGGTGGTTTCCCGAGGCAGAAAACGTCCTATGACTAGCAATCAGCACTAATAAGATCCATCTTCTCTTAAAAGACTCGGTGAAAAGCCCTAAATCCATTCTGAACACATTCAAAGGGGAGATAGGAGAAGGAGCCATGTGCTGTGATGTTTTCATGTCCTTTCTCTCTCTCCCTCTCTCTCTCCCTCCACTTCATTATCATTCCCAGGTTATCCCGGCAGCCAAGTGAATCTGGAGCACAAATGAATTAAGGAGCCTGTGCAAAGTGAAGCCTTTCCAAATCTCGGCACAGATGAAAAAGGTGGACCTGCTCATACATGTGCAAACACACTGCAACACATGTGTCCACAGCACTTGTCCCCTCTACCACACACACACACACACACACACACACTCCACCATGTAGCAGGTATGCGTCTGTAGATTTGTGGATGTCGGTGAGTGTTTGTTGGGAGTGTTTGTCCTCACCTTGCTTCTGGGCCTGGTGCCAAGCACAACTTCCTGCAGTCCTCGGCCAAGGCAACACAATGGCGCTTAACGTAGCCCACCACCCTCCCAGCATATTATATCAGCTGGGGAAAAAAGTTGTTCAAAGAGAGGACAAAGAAGTGAGCATTTCATCCTACAGAAACATATACAGTATATTCACACGTCTATGCACTGATGCTGAGTATGAGCACAATGTGTTAAAATGCAAATGATGTGCTGATGTATAAGTGGAAAGTGGGAGATATAGCATAGGTATATTTCCCCTCCGTATATGATGTGGAGGACACGGCAGAGACGTTTGACATTGAAATGGTTCGGTGGAATGTGAAAATGTGACTTTCCCTCCGGTGACCTTGCTTTCATTCCCAGCTGATATGAGTGATGCAAGTTTGCTAGAGTGAGCAAAGGTTTTTCTAAACATGTGTTTGACTTGCCTGAACCCAACATGTTTAAATCGACATGTGGAAATTGGGGCCTTCTCTTTGAATTTGGGGGTTTTAATGACCAGATGAAGAGACATTCAAATTCAAAAGCTTCCAAGCTGAGGTCTGTATCTTATATGATATTTCTGGTCGAATAATGTCTACATGAGAATCATGGAAGCAGTGTCAGCATTGGTGGTGGGATAGTAAAGGTTAATATTTAATATAGTCGTAAACACTAAATCTTGAAAATCATTCAAATGACTGAAATACGTCAGAAATCCCCAACATCAATGGACCTGACTTCAATAACCTCATGACGTGTTCAGCATTTTTAGTGTCCTGATACACTTTTGTCTTTTTGTATATTTGCTGAGTTCATTTTAAATGCTGGGCATGTGTCAAACTGATAAAGCTGTTTTCTTAATTTCTGTTTTATCTATTAGCATGTGCTTTCTCAAGTTGCAGTGCATTGAACTCTCTCAGCCACCGTACTTTACGCCGAGCTACATCTTACAGATATGAGAGCGGCATCGATCTTTTCATCGAACTGTTTGCAAGAACGCAAATACGTTTATTGCTTCATAGGTTGAGATATTATTTTAAAAGGTTGGCAAAGAGAAACTTAAAGAAATAAAAATTTCAATCCTGTCCACTCTCTGCATCCCAAAGCTTTTGCTCGGTTCACATGTCGCACACAACATCTCTCTTGCTGTTTAATAGCTCCAACACTAGAATACATACGATGCTCAGCTGTCAAGAGACGCAGCCTAAGCAGCCACCTCTCTCACATCTTTACCCTGCTCAGTAGGAATCAAAGGCAGGGAGAACAGAGACGGGGATGAGGGAGGAAAGGGCCTCCGCTGTGACTTTTAAAGCTCCACTGTTTGGAATTTAAAAAGCTGAATCCAAGAAGTAGTTTTTCTTTTCTTTTTGTCTTGAGATCTTCTTCTATTCCTACATTGCTCATATTTCAAGTCTGCAGGTTTCCTTTGTTATGATTTAGTATAATCTGTTCTGATCCTGCGTTATTTCTCCCGTCGTCATCATCTCATCTACCTAATCATACAATTGTCTGTGGAAGGTCTGGAAAGAGCTGTGGCATCGATTCTGCAGGAATGCGGATTGATCCGGCTGAATTTGCATGGGAATCCATTCCGTTTGAGCCGAGAGATCATAATCGATCAGATGGGATAAAGCCTGTATCTGGCCCGCTCGCCTTTCAAAGGTTAAGGTGAAAATTAATTTGCTTGTTCGTTAGTTACATTTCAATCCTGTAATTAAGTCTTGCAAATGATTAAAATGTAAAACAATGGAGCAATGAATGTGACTTTGATTGCTTGTTTTTTTTTGTTTTATTCGATAGCATGAACTGTTGGCCTGATGACCGCACCGACAGAATCCTAATGAAGGTGAGTGAGCTGTTGATGGTTCACAGACAACTGTTGTTCTGTTTTTCTCAAAGATTTTATTGTTTTCATTTCTCCTCAACAGCAATTGTTGCAACAAAGCTCCATATTTTACCTCAGAGAAGAAAAATATTCCTTCTCAACAAGATGTTTTTGGATGTAGGAGGTGATTTTAGTGCAAAAATAAATTCTCGGGTTTAGGCTTAAAGATGAATTGCAGGACTTTTAAAATCCCCAAAAATTACACGGTCATTGTTTGCATGAAACTAAAACTAGCTGTCATTCAAAGTTTAGATTTTAGGAGACATTTAAAAAGACTGGATCCTGCTGCTTTCCTGCAATTCATTATAAATATGCATTTATCTCTATATGCAAAACTGAATATTGAAAGAAGCCTAATAAGTGAATCTGCTTCATCCATATTAGAAATTCACTAAGCTCGAATCTATAAAATGTTTTACTCAAGAATAGAAGCAGTTAAAAAAATCATGTTAAACAAAATTTTACCACATGTTATCACATTATCTTATTTGTTTCATCAGCAATAGGCAGATTTTTTTTTTTTTTACTTTGGAATGAGCTGAGCAAAAAAAGTAACTAAGCCTGACTTAGGATTCTCATTTTTCCAGATCATGTTTGCTGCGCTAAATGACAAACTTCACTTCATCCCAGCCTCCATTGTTGCATTTTTCCAAGCAGACTGGAATATTTCATCAGCTCGTTCTCAACTACGAGGGTGAAACTGAGAGGCCATGTTTGTGGTATCGACTGCTGAACAAACGCCACACGTACGCGAGGAACTTCTCTACTTTGTGGATGTGCATCTGTGCATGTCCGTGCACGTGCATGCCAGTGTGTGTGCGCCTGTGCACAAGCTCAAAGCCTTCTGGACAGGGCCGAGGGTGAAGGGGAGTGCTAACACACTCTCCTTGTCAGCGGCAAGGGTAATTACTCCTGGCTGAAATTACTCAACATTTGTTTATAAGCTCCCCTGAGCACACTGTAAATAGATTGTCTGCTCAAGTCCAATGCCATTGAAGCCCTGCTGTCCCCAGCAAACAACACACACACACACACAAGCTTTATGTTCACTTCAATGCCATCTTTACCCATCTCACACACGGAGCCAGAATCTTTTTATGCATTTTCCTTTTCTTTAATGAATTATGTTAAAGACCTTGGCACAGCTAAATGTTGCAGCGTTCCCGTCATGTCGAGTGACTTCCTTTATCCTCTCGCCGGAGCTTTTCAGAGCTCAGCTAGAGCCCTTGATATTTTCACTCCTCATATAACTTTGCATGTGGTCGAGTTGAATCTATTAATCCAGTATTGATCTCTGCTTTGCCGCCCTTTTCACAGCTACACTCTCCACCATGCCTATCTCTCCCATCTCTCCGCCCTCCCTCTTTCTGCACCAACAATAGCCGAGATCTTTTTAGCATGTATATGAAGAGAGGAGGAAGAAAAAAAAAGCGAAAGCACTCCAAGTCAAGGTCCATCCATGTAGTTATTGTATGAGATGGTTCCTGTCAAAGATGACAGTTTGAAACACTTGACCCACAAAAATGAATTCTTGGCCAGGGCCAAGTGACAGCCCAAAGTAATTCATTCTTTTGAAATGTTTAGGGAGATGGAGAGAGAAGTGAGGAGAAGGGGAGTGACATGGAGAGCGATAGAGCAAGACAGAGAGATGGAGAGGAAGGCGAGGCGAAAAGATGAGAGAAACAAAGAGAGAAAGAGAAAGTGGAAATAGCAAAAACGTGATAGGAGTGAATGAGAGGGAAAAAATTAATAGAAATCAAGTTCCAAGGTGGAAGCTTGATGTTTGAGCCTTGGTGCTTTAGCATTATATCATGTATTTAGCCATAATGTGCGTAAGAACATTTTAACCGTTTAAAAAATGTCAGCTGGAAACATTAAAAAGTCAGTTAGAAGAGATTCATAAACTGCATATGTGCAGAGCCAAATAGAAAGCTTGGTGTGGAGAATGATGGACAAAAGCAGAGAGATGGAAATCAAAGGAAAGGGAAACAAAGAGAGCGTGAGATTAAAAAAAAAAAAAAAAAAAGGCAAACAAAGGTGATGCAAGGAGGAAAGAATGAGAGAAATAAATGAAAAGAAATCAAAGCATTAATTTAGTTTCAAGGTGGAAACGGCTTTAGTCTTAGTCTTTTAGCATTACGTCATGTATTTGGCCTTCATGTGCATGTTTCAAAAGCTTTAACCGGGTTCTTGGTTTTGAACATGTCAGCTGGAAACAATAAGTCAACTGAGTTTTCAAACAAGTTTTAAGGCTAGAATTACCTTACATTTGTCAATTTAGCAAAGAAAATCGTTTCAATCAAATCTTTGACTAAAAATGAGAAGCTGCATTTGTCGACTTTTGTCTAAAATCAGGGAACCATTGTTAAAAAAAAAAAAAAACAACTGAGAATTTAATGGTTAATCATGGTCAAAGCAGAGCAATGGAAGCACAGGAAATAAGATGAGAGCAAGTTGAAGAAGGTGGCAACAGCACAAAAAAAAAGACACACAAATGAAAAAATTAGATAAATAAATTAAAAGAAATCAAGGCGTCTTATTAATCTACGAGAGCTCCAAGGTGGAAAATGTGATTCTGTTTACTATAAGTGATTTGCTAATGATGATTTTGATTGTATTCGTCTGTACACAAACCTCCCAACATATGTTGTTGTTATTGCAAGCTGCCATCCGGGCTAATTTGTCTTAATTACACTGAGTGTGCTCGCTGCCTACTGCCGCCGTCCACCGAGAGAGACAGACACGTTAGATAGAGTGGAGGGCGGGGAGCGCAACATCTGTCTGCTGAAGAGTCACACACACACTCACACACACTTTGCAAACACACACGTTCATAATTTCACAGACACACTCACACGGGCGCAGGCAGTGGAATACAAACACATGCACACCTCTCTAATAAAACCTTGGTCCAGCCACCTCACCACCATCCCTTAGCCCTTACCTCCCATGTCCTGCTAATGGCGGCCACCACAGAGGTGACTGTGTGCAAATAGGGCCGTAGCGCCGATGGCCATCCATCACAAGGCCCCGGAGCAACATTACACCACTCTAATGGCCCACTCTGGCCTTCCTTATGATATTAATCCACCGCCTCACAGCACTGATTTCATTTGTAAAGTGGTGGGGGGAGACAAACTGTTCAGTTTTTTTTTCCACAGGGTGCTAACGGACGTAGTCGCCGCGATGCAGACACCTCCACTCACAAAACACAAACATGCGAGCTCGCGCACACGCTCCATACGTGCCCCGTCGCTCACCTTGCTCTCCAGCATGCACAGGTACACACACACACACACACACACACACAGGGACATAAAAAAATAGATCTGCAGATGCCCACACTCTCACCCACTCTCTCCACACTCCTCTGTTTCCTGCACCCCCCTTCAACCTGCCATTACAAGCAGTCTAATTATAAAAAGTAACTACAACAGGCTGCATACGTCTCAAACTATCTCAGCAAGGTGGCAAAGCAGACTTATTGGTGAGCGAGGCTTTTCTTTTCAAGCTGAAAAAGAAAGTATCAAGAAAACAACAATTAAATTGCTCGGCGTACCTCAGAGACTGCAGGATGCATCAGTCCTCAAAAAACACATTCTCACTTTGAACATCTTAGAGATGTTTACTGGTAAATTCAGACTCATGCAGGCAGCGGCAGCTTGGAGGACACTGTAACCTGCGCTTAACACTTTACATTTCAGCTGTTCCTGTTTCTCTGCAAGGCAGACCATCGCTGCAAAACAGGAGATATTTCTGTCTGCACACAGAAGCCGATGCTCTCTGAAACACAGCAGCCTGAATTATTGACTCTTATTAAGTTTTTGTGTTAATATCCTGCAAATCTTTTGACGACAAAGTGCTGTTTTTCTTTCATTTAAGAATCCGGTATGAAGACTTCTTTCTTTTAATATATCTATGTATATATGTTGATTCTAATATTTTAAATTGCAAAAATGCATCATCAACCAGAACTGACTGAAATCAGCAAAGACACATTTTGTTGTGAGTCTGTACTTTAATCACCATCACACATGATGTTAATGTTAATGATAGTTGGATAAAAAAAGGTGGATCACAATTAATTAGCTATTTTATAATGGCCTCATATAATAATATTTGCTGTATTTACTTTCATGAAATTACGTTGGCCTGTTTAAGTTTGCCTGTTGGCTTGTCTTGCAGGTAACTGGTGGGCGGGGCTGTCAAATTAGTGCAAATGGGAGCACCTGGTCCCAAAGCTCCTCAGAGTCTATAAATGCACCTCAATCGCCTCAGAGAAGCTCTTTGCGTGTGCTGCTTTCGCTCACCCGCTCTCAATTTAGCTAGAAATCTTGGAACAAGCTTTGACTGCTTGAATAGATGTTAGTTCACGTAGGCCAGATTCTGGTGGGCCTGGCTAACTAACTTACTGCCTACAGAACGAACCCACCACTCTGCCCCTTGCCAACAGCAACTACATTATTTTGTGGGGTTGCAGGTTAGAAAATACATGTTCCGGACCATAACATTTACTGTGAGGGAGCCAAGACACTTAGTTCAGAGTAACAATAGATGTCCTGCTCTTGGGGAAGTTTGCACTCCTGCGGCCAAACTTGCATTAGATAGTGATATGTTTGCCAAACTCATGTGCTATTTACAATCTGCAGCACATAGCCACCATCATTTACGACTATATCATGCATTTAATCACGTGCACATCTAAACACACCTACCTTCACTCACATTTTACACATTGAAGCCTATTTAAAGGAAAACATTGTGGAAAAAAGTTGTGTAAAACCTTAATGAAAAATCACATCGAATCTCTGGCCACATTGTCCAAAATGCATATTGATATTTCAGAATTAATTTACACCTTTCCTATTGGATCATGAGATGCTATCAAATAATAATGTTAGTTAGGAAGTCACTGAATACTAACATTAGTTGTTGTCTAATGGGTTATCAAATATGATGTCTTACCTTAAAACATGGCCTGATGTTCCTCTGCATTTAACTATTCAGTGACCGGTTGCTGATCAATCTGAAAGCAATAGAATGACAACAATGATTTGTCAGATTCTCGTTTAGCTGTACAATATTATCCTTTTGATAACAGCATTCGAGCTTCATTTCAGGTGTGAAAATGAAAAATGTTTTGCCACCATTGGCCGGCGGGCTGCATTTTGAGAACCCCTGTTTTGTGTCTTATGTTTTTTGGTAAAGAATAAAAAAAGTCAAACGCCTGCTTCCAAGGTCACACTGAGGTGTTTCTACATCTAAGTATGTAGGAAGTAGCCGGACAGCAGAATTTCCTGCACGAAGAGATGTGTTTAAAAATGGCTGTTGGGGGGGAAGTTGTACTCGACAGAAAAATCAGAGCTCGGTCTCTAAGCGCTTCACACATCAGTGCATATTGAAACCAGTTACTAAGCTCGCAGGCAGCAGGAGGGGAGGGGGGTCTGGTGACCTGGGGAGCAGATGGTGGGCTGAGAGGAAGGTCTGCTGGCTGGACGTCAGAGCGCAAGACGTTCTTTGTTGCTTTTTTTTTTTTTTTTTTAACAGACCACCGCTGGCACAGGCAAGGCGTACACAGATACAGACACCTACTGTACAGTCACACACACACACACACACACACACACACACAGAGCACATATGAATGTCAAAAGCTAAAAGTGTCAACCTAAAAGGACACAGAGAAGCAAGCCTTCGCGTTTTCCTCAAATACCATCGTACATTCTGCACAGGGAACATTTTATGATTCGACCCTGACACACATGAACCAGGATATTGTCCCTCCTGGTGTGTTTGTCGCTCATGCAAACACACACACATTCAAGCCCAACATCCCCCTGAAACCCGCCTTTAAAACCACGATGACAACCCCGCGGATCGCAGCACGGCCTTTTTTTTATCAAACATTAAATACATTGCTGCACTATAGTCTTAGCCGCCCGTTCCTGCTCTTCCCCATGCTGCGTTAAATTATAAAAAAGGCAGTCTGTCCTATGTAAAAATTTCATCGCTTGCTGCGGATGAACAGAGCAGTTGCAGACAAGCGGAGGAGTGGAAATGAGGAGAGCAGAGGAGCGGTGATGTCTGGCGCTGAACGTGTTGAGCCAGAGGTCAGCCCAACTCCGGCGAAACCCAGAAACAATAACACACAAAGATGCACGCACACACGCACACACACATAATTCACATTGTGTGCTTGTAAATTGTTCTGTTCACTTACTGAAAAACACTGGAATTTGAATAACCCCCGGTCATGAAAACAAACTTTGTGAATACTGAAAGATTTTGATGCCTTTATTAAGGATTGACTATGCTTTGAGTTCATCTGAATCGTCTTGTATGATGTCCATGAAACTTCCAATACGTTGTGAATACTAATGGATCAGTGGGCAGTGTGTGATAAGTGATGAAACATCTTTGAATGCTGCGCTGTCCTTGGCTGACTGTTGGGTGCTTTTTCATTATGGTTATTCACTGTACTTTGAAAATTAGCAAAACCTGGCAGGTATCAACAGCCTCAAAAGCTGTGTCTTTAAGCACTCCTCTGTGTTCTGTGCAGCCCTTGAACTTAAAAACGGAGCGGATTGAAGACGCATAAGAGACTGAAGTGATATTGGTGAGCAAAGAAAATTAATATAAAAGTGAAACACTTAAAATACAAAACTCTGTTGCCAGAGGTAAAATAGCTGTCAGGGATGGCCTTCTAGCCTAATGACAGACTGGGCTCATCATGAGAGAGAGACGAAGACAAACAAAGGTGGGGACACAATATTTCTATAGATATACTCTAGTGAAAAGATTAAAGAGGGAAATAAATAAAGATGGAACAAGGGAAGGCGTTGGCACTTTACTGTGGCACGCTACATGAAAGACATACTACAACTACACCAAAGACGGCAGTGACAAGTGGAGGGAGGATGGTGGTGGTGGTGGGGGGGATGAAAAAGGGATTACGTAGAAATAGTGAAGGAAATTAAAAGTTAGACTGTACTATTGAAATCAGAGAAACCCTCTGCAGAGGGGGCCAGGAGGGCAAACCAAATATTCCTTGACTTAACGTCTAATTCTGAATCTGAATATTAGCCAGCGAGGTTTAAAATGTAAATATGCCATTATGCTGTCATTACAGTGTTCACATCCACAGGCCCATGGGTCAGCCCAGCCACTGTTAATTTTGCAGGCAAAAGCTTTTTTTTTTTCTTCCTCCCCCCTCCCCGCGCTCTTGAAATGTTAATAACTTTCTATTAGTTAATGTAGCGTGACTAAAATTCCGATTAGATATAATTCATTTTAATATCTGTGACTGGCCGGCCTGATCATTTTCCGCCGCGTTCTCCCAGCCGCATTACACGATTCTAAATTGGACTCATTTACATTGGCTGGTTAAATCAAGGCCTTCTCTTGCAATTTAGCTGTCATCAAATCAATTTTGTAATTTTCTTTGCTCTTTGAGGTACGACTGTTTCCGAATTGAATAATACCAGCCATCACATTTAATTAGCCGTTATAGCATGTGTCAGAACAGGAGGGGATGCGGCAACATCTCAAATGCGACGAGACAGCGTCGGCAGCCGCGGCTTAGACACATTAGATGCGATATTGCGTCGGACAAGTGTTATTTTCCCTTCATTTAGGTTTAAGCAGCAAACTTCTGCTTAATTATGCATCACTTATTGCTTATTCTTAGTTAGGATTAGTGTTTCTTTTAAAAGTAGATTCAAGTGAAACATCACGAACATTTGCACATTTGACCTTTGATGGCTTATTTCTTCATCCACCTCAAAGTTGAAACTCGCGACATCTCATCCTCTCCACGAAAGAACAACACACGGCACAGTGGGCGTGCTGGGAGTTTCGGTGGGACCACTGTGGGTTAGGCGGGCGCTGGAGTGGAGCTCCCATGTGGCTTTGCTCAATGGTGACTGAACCATAAGAACAGAGGGACAGAGGGCTGCACACCACAGGGACTCTGGGATAGCTCAACCTTCTCTGGGAGGACCGCTGCCTTGGGTAAGTGGTGGTGTCGCTCCAGATCAGAGGACAGCGAGGCTCTTGAGGGGAGGCGGAGCAGGGTGGGGCGGCAGGAGTTGGAGGGGGTGGCTGGTGGGGGAGATGAGGGTCGACCGTGGCAGAGAGGACTGGGGATACGAGGGCAGATCACAGTGGGAATAGCAGTGAATAGGTTGGTTTTTCTTTGACTGGAGCCAGTATTGAAACTGAGGGCTGGCTGATGATAGTGAAGCTATTCAGGAGTTCTTTTATTCAAGCATTATGCATGTTTGAGTGACACAATAATAATTGAATGTTGCACTGACTTGTTCAGGCTCTGATGGAGGATTTAGTTTTCAAATGTCATATCAAACATTTCCTTTGTTACTACAACACCAATAATGGAAACACCTGCCAATACCAGGATGAGGTTCATTGTTTTTTTTTACTTTCAAATCAACTTCAGCCATCTTTGAATGTGTGATTATAATGGGAACAGTAGAGGTCATGTCCTCTGAGACGACCCCTGTGATGTCATCAGGGTCATCTCAAACTGGGCGTCAGACTTCAGAAAGCCTGTGTCATAAACTCATGATGTGGAGTTTGACAGATTTACCATTCAGGGAGGGAACAATAAAGGACGTTTGTGAGTTGCATTATGGGAAAAGTAGGAGTGTTTTAGAGCTTGACCCACAGTAGGGACTAAAAGTCAGGATAATTCGACCTTTGCTGCTTCAGTTTTGATGTTTCTTGTGAGTCCTTTAACTTAATAAGAGTGCAGTGCTGTTCAAATGTGACTTTTAGGCCAGCAAATCTATAAATATGTTACCAGTTTATTGAGTAATGCCACATATTATCAATCACCAATGCTGCAAATAAGGACCCATGAAATACAGGGCTTGGTGTCTTTATTCTGGACAGCATTTTAAGCCATATTACAAAAAATAACACAATCCTTTAAATGAAAAATTGAAGTCTACAAAATGCACTCTCACTCAATTCAGCCCCACTTGGTCCAGTGTGACCAGTAGCTCATGCTGACATTGTTTCCTGCTTGCAGTCCACTTGCTCTGTCTTGCTATAAGTAAATAACTCAAGACAATATTGGGAAATTCAATGTGACTTTATGTCTTTCACAGTCTCATATTAATGTGAAAACTCCATCAACCGACTTCTAGAAACAGGCCTTTGACACGTCTTTTGAATTATTATTGCATTAGAAATATATAAAGTGCCAGGTTTTTTTCTCAAACTTTCATCAATGTTCTTTATGTTTGAATATACCTTTAATCTAAATGGTTATATTCATATAGGCCTTAAAGCGCCTGAGAACTTCAGTGACTTGCATTAAACTTGCCTTTTATAATTTAGCTACTTCAAAGCTCAGGCCTTGTTTCAAGTGGCGTTCCCGTTATTTTGACCGTCTCTGAGCTTTTTGAATAGTATGGACCTTGGCTCATTGAAGCACTTGAGGGATTTGCTATCTAAATCTCCCTTCACTGAGATACATATCAAAGCCACAAATGTCAAAGGAGATAGCAACATTGCAGCGGTGGTAATCCACTGGCTGTTGTAGTCTTATGCAAGTGTGGGCTTGAGTGAACATTTTCACATCTGACACGCTGTCTTAGAAGTTAGAAGTGACTATTCTCTATTGTGTGTACAGTATGTGTGGGGGGTTATTATGTACAATAAAGAATAAATGGAGCCAAACCCCCCTTTTGACGACTCTTTCCAGCTCATGAAATGATGTACAAACCCCTCTTTTAATCAGGAACATAGGCAGCTGATAGAACTAAACTCTCAATCCCTTCATCTTTTTTTTTTGTGATCTCTTTTCCCTCTTCTCTCTCTTCCCGTCAGCGTTGCATAGAGAGCGGCTGATGTTTTAATCATGGCCGCAGGGCTCATTGTGATGTGCAGCCACCTCTGGGGTCTCTAATTGTCTCAGGCCAGGCTGGCTCTGCTGATCACCCTGCGTCTGGAATGGCTAATGACTCACAGCGAGGGAGAGAGACAGAGATGCTTCACGTATATAGGGCTCTATCTGTTTTGTGTGTGTGTGTGTGTGAGCACAATCATTCATGCCTATGCATGTAAGCACATAATGGAACATAGAATTAACTGCACACAGAGCTTGATTACCGCCACTCTCAAATCAAGGCCAACTCATCAGCACAAAGCTACCTGCTGCAGCCTGTCGCTAAAACACTAACTTGAATGACACTTCAGGTTGGTTTCATGATATGTGCTGCAGTACGTACAAAGCCACAGTGTGGAAAAACAGGATTTTCCTCCCTTTCTCAAGTCTGCTTAAATATTCACGTGGGATTTAAAAGATGAATGTATTTTTTGCTGTTATACAGCACATACAAGATGTTTTGATTCAATTAATTCAACAAAAGGAAAACGGTTTGTTAACAGCTGAGCAAGAAGAATATTAATCACAACACAGGAAACGTTTCAGGAATTAGCTGTGAAATGTTTCGTTAATATTAGCAAAAACATTAGATCAGTGGTTCCCAGCCTGGGGTTCAAGACCCCCACAAGGGTCACGAGATGAATCTGAGGGGTCGCAAGATGATTACTGTTGTAGGAAATAAAACAACTAAAATCAAAGTTTATTTTTCAGAACTCTTAAGGTTTTATTCCAACAAAGATGTATAAGATGTATAAATTACAAATGTAGTTATTATTTATCAGATTTAAATTCCAATATTGCCCCAAACCCAATGGTTCCTACTGAAGCTGTAATTCTTTAAACACCTCACAAATATTTAGTTTAATTGTAAAGAAGTCTCAGTCACAGCTGGTCACTGTAGTTTTTATCAAGTATTACTGAGGGAGTGTTGTATTTGTTGGGGACTATTTTCAGCAGTGGATGAATCCACATTTGGTGTTCTAGTGAGTATATGTGGCAACAGGATGGTGTAATGATACACACACATACATAATACTTGTTAGGAGGATACATTCGATGTTGGTTTGGGTCCTGTCATGGTGTTTGTTCATAATAAGATACATGCTGAATATCACAGGATTTATCCTTTCAAAGGGCGACACCTTTTCAATGGGAGCTCCCATTCAGGCATTAAGAAAAAGTTTGTTCAATTTATGAATATATTTGACTCTTTTGTGAAAATCCTGCACATGCTGTGAAATCTTTACAGCGAAACTTTAGAGGAAATTAATTTGCGCCCAAGGTTAAATGGTTAAGACATGCTGTAGACATCATACACCATTAGGAAATGTTGCTTTATGAATGATACATTTCCTCCTTCATGAGATCCAGACCTTAATCTCCTCCTAAGCTCCGAGCGGCACCCTGGGTCTGCGAGGCTGGCCCACGGATGATGTGGTCTTAGGCTAAAGGGCCTATTGCTTATGTTGCTGATTGTACACCTGTGGATAAGGCTTTCAGGTGCTGCGGACAGAGAGCCCTAAGCCCTTGGCGGCCTACGCTCACAGAATACAGATCTCCTACCCCTCCGGCTTCCTTTCAAATGTACACACAATAACACACTTTCCTGATCATGTCTCCTTCATTCATTGGCCTCTGTCGCTGTAATTCTTCTTCACCGTCAAATCTCTTAAAGCTCAGAGTCAGACAGTACTTGTGACACATAGAGCGAACCTGGAGGCAGGACTCACCATCTTGTGTTCAACAATGAATTGCTCTATACTAAGTGCTGATTGCCCTTCAAAATGATCCACAGTGAGTGAAATGAAAAAAAAAAAGTCAAGATTTTCCTAAAGACTTCATTCAATTCCTTTGACCTTTTCACAATCACCCTTTATGGACAATACATACTGTAGCGCTCTGCAAAAACCAACATAATTCAGAGCATCTTTGGAGCAGCGTTGGACCCTCAACATTAATAAGCAGCAGCAACTCAAGTGTTGCGTACACTTAATAACAAAGCATGTCTCTGGCTCCCCTTCCCTCCATCTGCTGCCCTTATTAGCATACAATCTGAATGCTGAGAGCGCCAACAATGGTGAGGTCAGTGCCGCTGGATGGGGTCAATTCTGAGGACGGCTTGGCAACATGCTCTGTATGTGTCTTTGCATACTGTAGGAAATCTATTGCGGTGGGAAGTTAAGTGGCGGTGAATGCCAATAGTAGACCTTCCAGACTGCCTTCTTGAAAATACAAAGCATGGCCCCGCCAATGGCGTTCTGCTCCATTTTACCTTTTGAAGAGGCAATCCAAGAGTTTAACCCCCAGAATATTATCTCTCTCCCTTCTCCTATGTGCAGAATGGCCGGCACTCATCACCGCAAAAAAAAAAAAAAAAAATACAATTTTGTTCTGTCGGTCTGGTCCAGCCTGCGATAATCCGAATCCACTTTTAGAGTACTGATAAGACAACCTATTAAATGTAATTATAAAACGGGTGGTACAAATTGTTAGTGCTGTAGCTATCTTCAAAATGTCTTAATGTCTTGAAATAGCCCTGGTGATTTAAATCATTTTAGCATTTCCTTGCAATTAGCTTTCACATAATAATACTGAAGCTAATTTCTGCACCGCGTTTGACATTATAAATGTAATTGGCTCCCATTCACATCCCCACTGTGACACATCTATCAAGCCTCATGGGCGACATTTATGCGTGTGTGTGTGTGTGGTAGCAAACACACGCACTAACTCTTGCATGTCAGCCGGTTTGCATCTCTACCATAAACAGTCACCTTTTTTTATTTTTTTTGTACCCAAATCTATCACCCCACATCGTTATAACGACTTGCCATTGATTGCACTCCCTCTTTCAATTTAACGCTCTCAATAAAAATAAGAATCTACAATGCATTCTAATTACACTTCTTAGGTGACCTATGTAACGACTGTTTCCCAATGAAGGCTCATTAATTGGCCTGTCACAGTTCAGTTGGAGGCTATTGTGGCACTGTCCTTTTCATACGCATGCCGGCATGACCAGCATCACTGAATGCTCATATATAAGAGCCCCAATAACAGTTAAAATGCTATTAAAGTGGATGAGGCACAGCTATGCCGCTGCTCTCACTAATTTGAGACACTGACTGGAGGGCTGTGTGGAAGACTCTCTGGGGAAAACTATTCCCCATTGACTCCGGCATATGTTGTGAGCGCACACACGCACACACAAATACACAGTCGGTACATGCGTGCACACACACACGTGGATATTTTAATTGCCAGTGGAGTGTGAACTGCAGCTGATAATGTTATGGCCATAACAATCTCTCTCTTAAACAAATATTCCCATGCGTGTCCACACTCACATATGCACGCATGTAAACACAGCGACGAGTGGCCGCTGGATGGTATAGAAGGCATTTTGTTTCAAGCTTTAACAGTCAACAGCGGATTAATATATTCCACTAATAAGGCCACGTTGAAAGAGTTGACTAGACTAAGAGTGTATTCACATACAGTAGCTTTTGTTATGTCTTGATAGGTAGCCATTGATGGTTCAGGGACAGAACAAATTACTGGCTTCAGCATGAGTAAATAAGTGATTTTGCTCCACATCTTTCAGATTTCATATCTTCCAGAGATTTATTATTCTAAATGAAAATGAATGGTCAAATAATGCAGGGAAATTTGAATACAAGGCAAGGTAAGCCTTTGATATAAGGTAGAGCGCTCTGAAAAGCAGTGGCTCTTGATGGATTATTTGGTAATTTCAGACCAGTGTGTTGATAGATGCTAGCCTTGCAAGAGATAACAAAGCATCGCTTTCGGCACATGAAAATTATTCTGTTTAAGGGCAATCTGTGACCAAGTTTTCAAATGAAATGAATAAGAGAATAGAAGGTTGTTTCTCTTGGATAGATGCCAGTTTTCAAGAAGCACTCCTTGCTTACCAAAGCTCCATTCTAAAAGACTGTCTTTTATTTGCAATTTGAATGGAGCTCAAATGAGTGGACGTCGACCAATTGATTTTAACCAAAGCGCATGAATAACTTGCTCCATACAAACTGGCGAGGGAAAGAAACTGTGGGGGAAAAAACATGTTCGAATAAAGAGACAATTAGTGAAAATAAACATTAAAATCCAACCTAACCGTCGCTGTCATCTTTCTATCAAGAAAAACACACAGAACAAACTAATTATTTTTAATGTGTATATGCTTGGTCTCATTTCAGTATCATCTTTTAATAACATAGATTTAATGGACTGGTATTTAGAAAAAGGCTACTCCATACATACTTAATACCATTACTGACCAAATTAACCTTGAGTAGATCTTAATTACATTTAGTTCCATTTGGGTGGTCATGCAATTCACACAGCTCAGGATATTACAAATGGACATGGGGATGTTTTTTTTTTTTTTTTCCACACGAAGTTTACTTTTCACTCCAAACTGACATAATATGAACATGTACTCAAAGAAAGTCTGGTCGATATTTCTCTTATTGCCAGATTGAAACCAACCATTAATTCATCCTCTTAACAAGTATTGTGTGTGTGTATCAAAACAACACACACTGAAGTTTGACACAATCCCACATTGTCCAGCTGCTGTAAATACTCACTAAAACACCAAATGTGGATTCATCCTCCGCTAAAACAGTCCCCAACAAATGCACCAGTTCCTCCTATTTAAGTAACGTTTGATAAAAACTACAGTGCTCAGCTGTGTTAGGAAATTATTTGGCCTTTTTTAAAAATAGAATATTTATGACCCCCTTGGCAGTTCCATAGATATTTTCTTATCAGGGAATTAATTATTTATTAGTGCCACTATGGAATTTGTAGTAGATATAGAATAAACAAGACTGAGGCAAGTCTATTAGATAACAATGTAATAGCTTGCTCAGACAGCAGTAAACGATTAGTGATGAGGATATTTGATAATGAATCATGCTGCTAACGTGCCAAAGCAAGCTAAATTAACAAATTTACTGTAATAAATACATCTTGCTTGACATGAGAAACGTACAGCAAACTCATGTAAACAGATAACTCCAATGCATATGAGGTGTCTATAGCAAGTAGGGCACCATCTAGTCTTGCGTTGGCTCAGTTTAATTTACATCCTCAGCAGGAACCAATGGGTTTTTAGAACTGAAAGGCAATAAGAATAGCCTTACCTTTAGGTATAAAAGAGTAGAGAAGGTTTTGTAAACCTCATTAATGTGATACACTCTTTCTAAAGACTATTAGACCAAACAGGAACATACAGTATCAGTGGTTAGATACAGACACATCAATTTCTGCCTGACATTATCCCCTCCTTTGATTAAAATTCACTCCATGACAAGCTCTCAACTGCCACTCACCCAGTCATCTGTCAGCGTGATTCAGTACTATACAATATTATTCAAAAGCATACTTGAATCCTAATGAGAATCCCATTGACAACTTATTGCTAGACCCACTGATGAACATTGATTGAAAAAGGGGTCCGGTTGGAGTGGAGCCCCCTCAGTCTAACCTGAGCTCCGGCAGCAGCAGGGAGGGGGGCAGATTGTCTGAGGGCAAAAAGAACAGCCATCAGTATGAAGAGTGCATCAAAAATCCCACTGTGTGAGAACTGGGGCTTGATGGGATCAATGGTCTGTCCACCTTGTAAAATTCACAAATTCAATACAGATGTAGAGCTCATTGTTCTTCCCTTTCTTTACCTTCAATTCAGGCTTGTTTTGCACGAGAAAAAAAAAACTTTCTTAATGCAGAAGTACCTTAAATTGCAATGCAGTTTCATCTTAGTGTCCTCACACACATGTTTGTGCAGCTGTCTCAGTTCGTATGTGTGTATTTGCTTACAGCTTGTTTATCTGCCCACCAGAACGGGGTGTGTTCTCATACTTATGGCCCCTCAAAGTCCAAGGCTGGCATGCAATAACGAAGACAGCACTTTCAATAACCTTGACAGACAGATTAAAAAGAGGATTCAATAGCTACTCTTCCCCATGAGCACTCCATCACAGAGGCCGCTATCCTTCAACGCCGCTCCTCTCTCCCTTTATCGTCAGCTCCTGTCAATCACTCGGTGGCTTGGCAAAATGGCCTCTGCTGCTCCTGAGGAGCTGCTACTGTGTTCTCGCTTATCCGCTGGTTGTGGGTTAGAGAGCTGCAGAAACAGCAGGAGGAGCCTTATCGTTGAACTGGAGGGCTGGCGGCGTGTTGCTCGCCAGGATATCACTCCACTTACCAGACACGGGGGGTCAGATGATGTTTCTATGAAGAGGTCTGCTTGCACAATCGCGTTCGTGCACGTCATGTCCTTCTCGTGCAAACGCTCCCAACTGTCCTTCCCTCACGTGGGTGGCCCTGTCATTCCCCATTACTACCCGCATTTCTATAGTTTCCAAACAAACCGCAGCCTCCGCCCATCCACAATCCCTTTCAGCCTCACAGCTCCCGAACTCGCAGGCTTAGATCCCCCCTCTCCGAGTTTTGTACCGCGGCTGTACTCGCAGCCTTTGAAAGTTCACAGCCTGGCTTGGAGGCACAGAGACGAAAATCAAACTGCTCAAGGCGGGCTCTGATCACAGGTGAAACCCTGGAAAAAAAAAAAAAAAAAAAAAAAAAGCAAAAAAATCCTGATGTAAATTCAGGAGACACATCGCCTGAAGACGGGGCACAGAGTTGAAAGAGTCTTTCTCAATGCCGGCCGTCGTCTCCGAGGTTTGATTACTTATTTGTTATTTTCTGTTATCATTCCTAAGAGTGTCATTTTTGTCCAGCTAAAACAGTGGGAGACAATTATTAGCTCAACCTAATAGGAAAATGATGAGGAGGGAATATTGTCCAGAGGTTATTTCCACCTTATAGTACACAGTCTATATCAACAACGGTGTAAGTGATATATCGGCTAATTAATGGTTCCAACTGCTTCCTAATTGCTGTGCCCTCTGACCTACTGTTACCTCCTAGGAGCTGGTCTCTCCGCCCCAAGGGCATTGGAGACGCCTGTTCTCACACAGACACACTCGGTCTCGCACACACACACATACACCAGCACAGCGAGCTACCCCTGTGATCCCTGAATGTCAGGCTAAGGGCATCCAGAGGCCAGCAGTCCTCTCAGCCAAGCATACCAGGAGTTGATAAAGAGCATGAAAACACACAGTGGGCAGTTTAGCCACTATAATCTTGGGGATTACAGGTCAAAACGATTCCAGACACGAGAAAAAAAAAAACAGATTTGAGACACCCTTCGCTACAGAGAATGAATATAATGTGTGCTGCCACATACTTCATCCCCATCAGCGGTTATTACACACCAAAGCTGCTCTTCATGATCAAGTCAGACCTGAAAATAGATAACAACAAAATCTGTGCCCTTGGTGATGCACTTAGTTCTTTAAAGCTGCACCAATCAGTGTTTTGATGTGAACAATGGATCAGATGATGTAATGTGATGAAGCCAAAGAATGATCCATGACTCTTTAGTTAAATTTATTTAATATTTTCTTTTCAGAGCCCTCAGATTTACTTTTTTGATTTTGGTTCTTCAGCAAAAAGGCTCTGATAAACCCTTTGTGCACTACCTGCACATCGCAAATATCATGTGAACATAGCGATCAAAACAGAGCCAAAATGTGAGTCAACACAGAACTTATGAATGCTGATGTTTCACTGGATGTGTAAATAGGCCATAGCTATATCAATTTTATAGGGTAATAATATAGAAATGTTTATGTCGCACTGCGCCAAGTCGCCAAAAATGAATTGCTGCAGGTCTAAAGGAATATTTTGATACTCTTTAGGAAATGGGCAACACATATTTTCGTTTTTGCTGAGTGAGATGAGAAGATCAATACGACTCTCATGTTGGCTCATTCAATATGAAGACATGAGTGGTATCAATCTTATCCAGCTCTGTGCAAGAAAGTAAATGTCTTTATTTCTTTAAGGAATATCTATTAATAAACCAGAGGACAAAGTGCATTTCTTGCATTGAGGCACTATTTATACTAATTTATTAAAATGTAGTGCAGCTGAAATAGACTGAGACACTGAGTGCAATGTTTAGGATGGATTGAAAGTGTGTGGGGAAAAAGCTTCATGGCGTTGGAAATATAGATGTCTGTGTCTATTTTCAACCCCATTAGATATCACTGACTGATTATATTCTGCTGTTTATTAGAGCACTCATGGGATTCAATGCATTAAACCATCCCTTCGAAACTTAATCTATCGCTTAATTAAAGTTGTCCGATATGAAAACAGAACCAGCCTACTAAGAATTAACTTCAACCCTCCATTGTCCCTCCATCTGAGCTGCAGACACTTGTGAACCGGCTAATGAAGATGTGTTAAGATACAGATTCAAGTCCATTTGCATGCAATTACAGCACATTGCTTAAACGCCAGAGCTGTCAGCATCCACGCATCCACATATCCTGCATCTGCAGTTCTCTGGAGAATTACGAACGACCCCCCCCTTCCCTCCTCCCGTTTCGCCAAAGTCATTGCTCTGCCTCTGCAGTTTTGTGGCAAATGGCTGTAGTCCATTCAAACGTGTGAAATTGTAATCATAGCTGTCTCTGGATGGCTGTAATTAATGTGCTCTATCACAGAGATTTTGATGGCCGGCGTGGAGTATGTGGGGAGCCAAGCCAGCGAAGGACATCGGCTAAATGATGTGCTATTATATGGAGTGTTTGGTCATTTGTAATAGCATGCGGTGCAGAATGCATGATGAGCAAAGAGGAATGTCCTCCTGGTGCTATCATCATTGTGTTCATTAATTGCATTGTTGATGGTAGTTGGTAACACAGCAGGTTGGATGTGATGAGTGTTTGTGCGACAGAAAAATCTCACATTCTGGCAAATTTGGTTATGCTAGAAACTGAGAGTGTTTGTGAAGGATGTCTGGTGGGAAATTTACCTGGCGTGTTTTCTAACAACTTCTGAATTTTTGTTTTATTGCTCAACATCTCCCTGGGTGTCTGCTGCCTGCAGATTGATTGATTCTACAACACGGTCGTTAGTTGAACAGATATTAGAGGATGTTGTGTTTAACTGATGGTGTCGGTAAACAAGAGGCCGACTCTGCGATAAGAAACACCAGGGAGGGAGAGCCGGAGGAAGACTGATAGGACGACATGCGTACAGCAGCGTGTCCCATCAGTCTGTTTGTCGGACCCGTCTCCGCTCGGACAAATTAGGATTTGGGATGTGGGGTGGGAACCCTGAGACAGAATAAATACATCTTCTCTTCGTGATGGATTCATCACCCATGCAGTAATGTCATGAGGGCTAAAGTGGGGATGGAGAGGAAGGGAAGGAGTGATGGAGGATGGTGTTCAGCTGCACTGTGCATGTGTACCAGTGTGTGTGTGTGTGTGTGTGTATGCTACAATAGGTTCCGATGTTGATCATCTGAGCACAAACTGATTCCTGATTGGAGGAAGTTAGTTATTTCCTGTGACTCCCAGAAATTATCTTTATATTTAACTCTTTTTTTTTGGCAAATACGGCTTGAAGGAAAAGTAGACAGTGTTATAAGAGTGTAAATCAATGAAGGACAAAAACTTGTCCTGTCTCAAGCGTCAAGTCAGTGTTGAATATAAAGCTACTATGTACAACTTTCAGAAAACCCTTGTTATTAATGATACTGGTGGCCATTAAGGGAAATGCATGCACCCTGTTGCTTGTGCTCACTCTGCACGTGCAAGCGAGCATCATCCGGGACATCAGCCAAAACAGTGACGTGAACGCTGAAATGATCACTGAACGCTGGAAAATAAAAAGCATCTCATCTATGGTCATGTGACTATCTGTAATGTCCCTATATTTAATTTGGACCATTGGCTCCATGATACTAACTAGCTTTTCAAATCACTCCATCAGCAAATGCCATGATGCAACCAAAGCCAGGTACATTCATTAATAATGCTTCCTCCTTATTATCAAATAAAGACACTAAAAGGCGCCAAAGATAATTTTACTCAATGTAGTTTTTGACAAACAAACAAGAGGAAATGGTGCTTTTATTGGGACTACTTTCAGCGGCGGATTAATTCACATTCAGTCCTCTAGTGAGTATTTCCAGCAGGTGATGTTAAGTAAACTACAGTGTGTGTTCATGCTAATAAAGGAACATGTCACCCACCTGACTCGTCCTTTAAATCACACAACATACAGCTAACAGTCTTTTCTCTTCAGACTCACCAGTGAACCTTCATGTTTCTACTGCTGACGGTAATGTACCTGTTGATTTCTGGTCAAATTCAGCTTTATAGCAGCTTTTAATAAGACATCGTCACAATAAGACATGTTCATGATTTAGGTTTGAACCAAACACCAACAGACCATCTCTCATAAGGATTTTGTGCGCTTGTGAGCATTATATTACACTATGACCTGTTTTGAAAAATAAACTATAAATGAATCATACAAAATAAAGATTTCATCACTAATCCAGGGACATTCATACAAAATGCCCCAGATAAAAATCTTTTCTATTGAGCTGCTGTTCAGATGTATTCACAAGTATTTTTCAAAGTTGAACTCATCCTGACTTACAAGCAAGTCAGGATCAATGGTGATGTCAGCATAAATGAAAAATCTGATTTCTTGTATTATTATCTATCACATGTCAAGTGCATGAAGGAGTTATTTCATAATTAATTCAGCTTTTTAGATTTGTGTACCTACTTCTTCCAAAGCTTGCCCATCAATTCCACTTCAGTTATTGATTCCTACATTTCCCAGAATGCCTTTCAAAGAAAATGGATGCAGACTTGCTGCATTGAGCTGTGAGCTTATGCACAGGTGCAGAGAGTGACACAAGAGGTGATCCAGGCCGGTGAAAGTGAGAGTCAGGCCCATGACTCAGAACATGTCCTGGGGCTGTGCTGCATGCTGCATCCTAAAGGCTGCACTCGTTTCGTCTCTACATCCTCTCTGATGCATTTCTCACTGTGTCACTGTCCAGTGTTGGTGCAAAAATGATGAACGAGGCCGTGAGTCTGAAGGACTGACACCCAAACCTGACACTTACTGCTGATGTTAAGATGGAAAATGTTTCAAAATCCATTGAATGAGTGCTTTAAATATCTCACAGCTGAGGTTATTAGTTACTTTATCAGATTAAGATTTTAAATTAAAAACATATGATAAACTCATAAAACACAATGCATTGTTAAAGATTAAAAGCAGGGAGCAAATTAGGCCCTTTGTCAGCTTTCCCATCAGGTGGTTTCATTAAACAAGTATTTGATACACAAAGAGGTCAAATTTATGTTTTACAAAAAAAAACAAAGAATAGATAAAAGTCCTAAAAATCAATATAAATGTATGTAGCAGGACTTTTCTTCTTTCCTCTCCTTAAATCTTTTGATCCCTCTGATTTATCTTGTGGCCCTTTCACACTAGTATATTTCCTTTTACACAATAAAGACTTTGAAAGCAGGACTTCTACTTGTAATGGAGTATTTTTACATTGTTGTATCAGTACAATACAAAAGCAGATAATGGTTCAATTTCTGACCATCCAAAGAGACAAAACAAAGGCAAAGTGGAACGAACTCTTTCCTCAACACTTTTAGCTCCGGCAGTAACAAGTGACACGTATGGCAAAGGCAATTAGGATACCTGATCTCAATTCTGCTAATAAAGACGGTCTGCAGAGGGTATTTAGACGTCAGTGGGATTAGGGAGATCTTTGTCATGTAGATCTCCAGAATGCCCCCGGCGTCCGAGATAAAATGAAGACGAATCCTTAGTAGAGGAAGAAGAATAAAACAGAGGGAAGGGAGTGGAGGACACAGAGCTCTCAGCTAATGACAGGGCTACTCTGCATCACTGCACTGACTAATGAGCACTCCAACAAGGGTGAGCTTAAAGACCAGTGCATGTGTGTGCGCGCAAATGGTGTGGGGATACGTATGTGCATCGGACGGGGCATGAGTGTGTGCATGCATGCGTGATGGTAAAAGGGGGAACTAACACAAGGAAATGAAGGAAAACAAAAGGAGGAATTGCAAGCTCGAGATCCATGTGTGACAACGGAGGAAGCTCTTAATAATTCACATGATATTGATTTAGTTACCTTACTTCCTGCTTCACTCCCACGCCCCGGGAGAGAGAGCCCACCTGTAGGTTCCTGCTTCCACCCCCTGCTGATGCAAGACTGAGGGCCTATAATGAAAGAGACAAAGAGGCTGCAATCAGCTTGATGACCTCGGACGAACGTGAGGATTCTTCAAATTGCACCTGTTTGGATACTAGAAGATGTGTAAGAAAATGACAGATCATTCCAAGCCATCATTAGGGTGATGATAATTATGTGGTAGTAATCATTTAAAGTGTCAAGTTATATTTATGAGATTTGTTTTTTTTTAAAAAAGGTGTAATGACAATCTTTAGGTGTGATTTAAATAGGCTGTAGTGTGACAACAAACAAACCGGCCTATTTACGCCATCAAATCTCAACTCTGTAAACTCTCCCAGGTCGAACACTCGTCATCTGTTTTTCATCCTGTTTTATAATTCAAGCAGCCACAGTTGAATTAGTTTCCTCCTCCTGAAGGCATCTCTCGCGCACCCGGCTACAGTTTAAGGAGGACTTAAAAAGGTATCATTTGACTCAAGTATTAACGGCTCCTTATTTCATCCGCTCCTTAATCGCACAGGAAGGGGTCAGGCATGAGTTTTATACTTGGAAACATTTTTTCCCCCTGTTTCTTACATGTATCAGAAGCAGCCTCATTCCTTGTGGCGGTGTGGACTTTGTTTCCTGATATTTATCGCCACCTTCAGGGCGCACATGGTAAGACTTCATCTATGGAGGAAGCATCTTTTTCACACTAAAGAGATTCTTCTACTTGGAGAAATGTAGTGTTACAGGGGCGTCTGAAAGTAACATCCAAGGTTGGGTGACGATGGGTAAAGATAACACTATAGATGCTATAAATGCTGCACAATTGACGTTCTTTAGAGAAGCAGGAGAGTTAAACAAAGCTGTAGTAATTTATGTTTGGAGAGGAGTTAATACCACATTACTCTGTGAAGAATTAAAGGACTATTATGTACATTTTGATGAGTAGAGATGAAGTTAAAGTGAGTTAGTTGATGAGGTATAAAGCACAGATTTTAGTGGGTAATAGAAGATTAAGAAATTTTACTTTTTAATTTCTATTTTTTTCAGTGAACAAAATAATGAATAGAAAACTGGGATAATTAGAAGATTCTTTAATTTATTTGTTAGTAAAGCAATAGCAGCAGAAAACAAAGTGAGTGGATGTGTTTGATGCTGTAAAAACTTATCATGTATGTAGTGCATAATGCAAAAGAACATAAAATAATGGTTGAGATGAAATTTATTATAATATTTTCCACTAAATTTATAACCTTCCATAAAATAACTTGATAGATTATGCACAAAAAGTTATTATATTATTCAACATTTTTAAGACATTATAGGTAGATTATTACGTGGTCAGCTTTTATTTTTCTTTACTCTTTATTATCTGTGCATTAAATGATACATTTCTACAGATGTGCTTAAAATGTTCCAGCATGATATTCCCAAATATCCCAGAAGGCTTTGAGGGAAATCTATTTGTTACAGATGTTACTATTAGCTGCCATCAAATTTGACAATATAGGCCTTTTTTTCACAGCAGATATTTTAGCTTGATATAGCAGGAAAAACACAGGTGTATTTAAAAACATCAATTAACTTAGGTTTAATTCAGGTGAGCTAGTTCCAGGGTCCTGGTACTCTGCATGCAGGCTCACTGTCCTGGTCATGGCTTACATGAATATATGAAATATAAAAATATGACTCAAACTGTATGGGAACCTTTTGAGAAAGAGCAAATCACATATACATTAAAACTCTAACACCTCTGAACATTTTATTTATTATAAAGAGTCTAGTTAATGCAATAAGGTTCTTCAATTTATTTCAGACTCTACTTATTTTATTTGCTTCTATTTTTTCACATCTGTTTATTTATAGTTAATAAATTGAAATGCAGTTGAAAGTACAAAGTGCAAATTTTAGTGCCCATTAAAAGGAGGTCAGTAGCAGTTTGGCTGTTTGTAATAAAAATATCTTCCGTTATTACTGAACTGGGACAATGGTATTTATTCAATTTGTTCAGTAACTATTAGAAGGATGTGTTTTTTGGTCCATCGTGATATTCCCAGAAATCATGCTGTGATTGAAACATAATCTTTCCTAATTCAACATATGGATTCAAAAGTATTGAAACATTATGACATGGAGTAAATCACACATGCACTCATGCTGCAAAACTCCAAATTTAGTTCTGTAATAGCCCATATTGTGTACCTCTTAAAATATCTACATGCATGCCTACTCTTATAATTGACACTCCCCACCCCTCTTTATCACACACTTACATTAACTCAACCCCCCTTTTTTAGATCATTGCAATGTTTTTACTTCATATTTTTCATTTAATTTATATAAAATGTTCTTTTTATTATTTTTGTCGGTTATTGCAATGTATCTTGTTTCTCTGAAGTCCCCTTCCACCTTAAAATCTGTGTCAACTTTAGCACATTTCCTCCTTCCATTGTTCCTGTACTGTTCCTTGTCGCTCTCATTTGACTGTATTTTTATCTACTGCAAACTATTCCTGAAAATAAAATGCGAACGAGGAACAAAAAATATTGCAGCGACCTCTCTCAACCAGTAATAATATAGTGGCATAATAATAGTAGTAATAATCACTATTATACAATCCTGCTTGACAAAACATGACTCATCCCATGTTCCCTTCAATGGCCTACTTTGCTTTAAATGTATGTTTCCAAGAAAGGACCTCATGGCTCGACCCTGAACAGCATCGATCCAGACAAGTGTGACTTCCACACACGCTGAGAATGGAAGTGAAGCAGGAGACATCTTGCGCCCAGCTGTTACACCTTTTAAAATGAACATCTGCATATTCTGGATTTTTCAATGAGGGAGAAGGTGTGGATGTCATTTCCACTATTTATTTAGTTTATCAAAGAATCAGACAAATTAAGATTCAAAGCAGAAAAACATGTCTGGGGGGAATATTGAAATCAGTGAAATGTTCAGATTAGGCAGAAACAAATAGGAGTTTGAGGTTTTCTGTTACAAGATGGCATCATTGGTTTCTTCATCATTAATGCATGAGGAGTGCCACCTGCTGGTACTGGATGCAACAGACAGGCTCATGTTTAAAACAAGTGCAGATCATGTCAGTTCATAGCTTACATACACTGTAATTTTTCTTCTATTTTTTTTAGTCTTTTTTTATATAGCTTTGTGTTTGTATGCTTTGAATTCAAATCCAAAATAAATGAGCCTTTCTTTATACTGGTCACCCAATAAATAATAATAATATCTTTTAAATGGACTTCTGACTGCTCAAATATTGAGTGATGGACAGTGTGTGATTGCTGAAAGAGGCAAATGTTAAGACAAGTATCACAGTGTTGTGCTAATATTAGACACTGTGTTTTTCCACCTTGATTTTATTTTACCTGCACAAAACAGCCTTTGTTCTATTTCTGCTTTTATTATCATAATTTATCACCTTTTATGATTTATGACTCTGCAAATCAACTAAAACTGAACTAAAACAAGAGCTGCGACTTCAAGGATTATTTTTTTCTTACAGGACACTCAGGGTGTAACAGAGACTATGTGGAAGGCAGACAGCGGGTTAATGGAAATATATAGTGATGAATCTCGTACTGTACTCTCCCTAAGTGGGGTTTGTAATTTGATGAATATGGGTGTTTTATTGATAAAGTCTGACAGGCTGAAAGGAAACTTGGCCATTCTCTCCTTATAGAGTTTCCCCGGTTGTGTAGACGCATGAATATTTAAAAAACAGAAGCACAACTTCATTTCCATTTAGTTCTTTTCCACTTCAACACCTGAATTATGTTGTACAGATTCACAATTATCTTCCCTAAAGCCTGAAAATAGCTGAAAAACTGGAAGCAAATCTTAAAATCCAACAAACAGGAAAACAAAAACTAAAGCTCTCATGTCTATTATGGTGTTAAAATATTGAACCGTCTCCCCCGCAGTTCAGACTCTGAGCTCTCCACGTTTCTCATTAACTAGAGTCTCATTAGGAGAATCCCCGCGAAACCCAAACAACACCACGTGAGTCTGGATTGGGTTGCCTTTCACCTTCAACCCAGACCCTGCTCCATTCGCCTGAAAGTGACTCCTGCCACCTCACATCAACGGAAAGAGATGGCTCATGTGAGAGTTTGACTGACGGGTGCAATCCGGATCTTTAAATCGAACCCGGGCTTGATGATAGAGCCGCTACAAAATGCACTACAGTAAGCATTCCTCTTGAAATCTTTAACCCCTGGCCACTTAGACATCGGGGTATTAGTGTCAGTAAACCTATAGCCCATATAATGTGATCCTACATGGGGAGACAGAGTCAAGTAGCTGGTCCTGCATGTACAAGTGAAAAGAAGTGTAACATTAGAGCAGGTCGCTTAAGTCTGGACTCTTTCTAAATGCCTCAGACAAGAGTTTTCTCCCTTTAAAGGCAACATTACATAGCCATATTTTACATACAAAAAAACGACCTCGGGCAAAGTCACACCGCATCTACAGCATGTCTCGGTTCATGCTGTTTTACTTATGATAGCTTCAAGGACGTAATTTCCACTGGGTATGTGCGGGGGCAGGTTGGTTCTCTTACTACTCTCTCTGTCTGAATATTGTTCTCTTACTGTCCAGACATAGTCCATATGTGAGAAGATCTGAGCTGGTAATATTGTTGATACATTCATGTGATTTGCACTCAGTTATTACAGTGAGCTCAAAGCAATAAGCTCAACTAGCAGCAGCGAGTGCTTTGCATACTTTCACCCCACGCTTTGTTTCTCAGGCTACTTACAAGCTGCTCTACCTATAAAAAGAAAAGCACACACATATACTATTACATAAAATCTTAATCCTGAGTTTCTCAAGTTTTCTTTTGACTGTCTAATATTGGATTTACAACCATGCAGCCTACCTCAGCAATTGCATTTGGTTTGTAGCAGTCTGATTAATTGCAAATTTTTTATGACATATGCACCACTATGTGTATCTTGTGGGTTAATCCAGCCATGTGCATATAATACATAAATCTCACCACTGTATCTTTTCATAACTCAAACACAAGCCTTGTTCTTTGTTGTTTTAAGTTTAAATTCTCTCATTGTTTGTATGTTCTGTTCCATCTGCCTCTGTTTATTCACCTGTTGCATTTCTATCATGTTGCACCAATAAAGTGAAAAAAAGTCATATATTTTGAGTCAATCCCAAATGTAAATACTCACTCGAGCACTAAATGTGTATTAATCCACAGCTGAAAACAGTCCCCAACAGATGCACTACTTGTTCCTGTTTTAGACATATTTGCTAAAAGCCACAGTGCCCAGGACATGACTGAGCCTTTTTTTAAAAATGAAAGTATCTAGTTGTTGACCTGTTTTTAAAATGGCCCGAACACATGGTTGACAATAACAAAAACAGAACAGCATGCTCATAAATGGTCTACTGAGTGACAGTGAGAAAATAAAAAGCAAATACTTGTCATTTATAGCCTAACAAATGCAGCCTGTGTCTATAAACCCACACTTTAAGAGGAGGTAGATGGGCTGTAACAGGCATTGATACCTGTAAAGCTCCCCAGTGTGACAAATGTGTTTTTCTGAGCTCAGCTGCTTTTGAGAGGAGGAGAAGAAAAAAAAAGCTGCACAGCATCTCTTAAGAGGCTCTTGGGAATCGAGCTTGAAGGGTTGGAGATAGAGTGAACTAACAGGGCACTTAGCCGCTATCTGTGGCTAAACAGGGCTACACCAGGATCTTATTCTCAGCAGAATGCTGCGCTAGGATGTCTGAAGGGAGCTCAGACCACTGCTCATCCTCTAAGTGGTTTAGATCTCTCCAGACATGACAAGGCCTCTCATCTCAACCGGGTCCTGGTCGGGGTCTACGGTGCCGACGCACACACTCGGACACATGCGTGATCCGGGCTGAGTCATGGAGAAAAGGAAGCGGACAGACTGGCAGATGGGCAGGTGTATTACTCTCTGTCAAGTTCACTCCTCCGATTTCCTTCTGCTCCTGCTCTTACTTTAGTTGTTATATAGTTAATGACAGCGAGTGGTACTCGGCTACGCTGGCAACAGGCCCGCGCCGACACCAGGTTTACTTAGGCGAGGTGCGGTAAATGATTGATCGAGACACAAGTCATATCATGAAATCAAGCTCGGCCCGCGCCGCAACCTTACAGCCGAGGTCAAGTGACACCTGTGATTGTGTATTCGCGCAGTCTGCCCTTTCAGACGACGTGAAAGTCGTGGCTCCTCTTTCAGACGGGTCGCATAATGGCTTATTGTGTTCCCCCTCCAGAACAAGCCTTGTAAATGATCGCAATTAATCAAATTAGGCCTGTTCAGGTCAGTGAAGACCGGGGTCAGATGTGTTTGACTGCTTTCAGAGCTTTTTTCACAGCGCTATTTGGTGTCAGGCAAAACTGTCTACTGAGCTTTTCAGGTAAAGTTTATCAGGCATTCAGGTGAAAAACATTGTCTTGCAGAGAGTTAGATGAGAAGATTGATACCACTGATGTCCATTCACTAAATATGATGCATGAGCCAGCAGCTGGTTAGCTTAGCTTAGCATAAAGACTGGAAACACATATTCTCATCTAACTCTTGGCAACAAAGCCAATAAGAGTATTTCCTACAATGTCAAACTATTTTTTAAGTACAACTTTGATGTACTTTGGGCTACTATTTCTTCTACTCTACCACATTTATCTCACAACTATTTTTCCTACTTGTTTTGCAGAATGTAGCTTTTACATACAAAACATGATGGACTAAAACAGGACTACAAAGCTGCACACATCCTCATGCATCAATAACAGCAATTACAGTAATTACCATAATGTGTAATAATAAAACACTAACAGGGGTCATTCTGCTCCACAATGAGTACTTTTACTTTTGACACGTGTTTCATTGAAGTAGGAGACTCTAGTCTCTTGTGTCTAGTCCTTCAACTTTTGAAAAAATATTTGCATATTCACAGATTCTGGATTTTTCACTGAGGTAGAAGGAAGGATGTAACATTTTAACATGATAATAAAACTTTATGTGGCAAAAACATATCATACGCTAATTGTTATTCCAAGCACAGTATATTTATATATCTAACAAAATGTCTGGAGGGGATTTTTTTTTAACTAAATCTGATCACTCTGATCACAAGGGTCCAATCTGTGACAGTTTTACTAATTAAGTTTCAGCAGCGCTTTGCAGCAGCTGACCCTGACCTCTGACCTCTGACCTCCCTGTGGGGCCCCTAGTACATTAAAAAACAATTGATTTCTCATTTCTAATAGATGGCGATAATGATTATGTATGTCATACTGTTACGCCTGACATACAATAGGTGTGTTTAAATAATATCGCCAACAGAGGGCAATATAAACTTGTTTTTTCAGGAGATGAGCTCTTGGAAATAATACGAGCAACACATTTCTCTTATTACGCTGAACAAAAGCTATTTAATCTTTATAACCGCAAATATTTATTTCACTTGTAACAACCCTTTCAGCTGGATTCTATCTTCTAACCAGGCCACAGGTTTCACAGTGAGACACCTATGCATGGCTTCTGCCTCATATATGCCCTGGCAACCACTTCATAAAATATTTAAGGTGTAGACAACACCATACAGTACGTCACCTATATCACCACCAGGAGGGTTATATAAAGGCCAATATGATTGCAGCTCATATCACTTCACAACCACAACAATTTTTCTTTTGAGAGAGCACAACATTTAAAAACTATAGTGGTGTAAAATTATCCAGGTGATTCTCCAGGTGACATCCCTTCTTCCCTCTACATAACTTTGTTGCATCTAATGAGGCCAGCTGCTTTTGGAGGTGCCCTATAAGAGAAACTGAATCCTGCTGGCGCTGTAGCACTCATTGTCTAAGTTTATAGGACGCTTCTATAGTTTCTCTTGCCCTCAATAGGCAGCGGCTGAAGCACAAGCTCCCATTACACCGAGGACATATAAGGTGCACTGATGGCGTCACACCATTGGCTCCTGACAGCTCTAATTAATTGTGTTTAATTACATCATTATAACTCGAGTAAACTAAGACTTAGCGTGAATGTCTTTGGTTACAGATTACTGCTTGTTTTTCACCCTTGTTTAACTGACACAAGTGCAGTGTTTACTTCAAAAACCAGGCGGAGGAAATTGTTGCAGTAGAGGTACAATGGACAAAAAATAGTCCAGCTGCAGACAGTAGTGTCTTTTTGGCATAAAGTATAATAACAGCAAAATGGATCAGACATGTTGACTGTGTAGCGATTCAGACATCCTCAGAATTTGTTGACCAACCAATAATAACATACAGCATGCACAAGATTGTATTGCTAACACCTCTAACACTCACTAATTAACATGTTGTATCTAATTTGTTTAGTCTGTAAATATAAGAATGTCTGTCTATAGCTTCCTCCTTAACAGACAGATGTGATACTGGCATCAATCTTCTCATCTAACTCTCAGCAAGAAAGCAAATAAGTGTATTTCCCAAATTGTCAAACTATTCTTTAATTAGTGTTGATTGTGAGAGACGGGGTTCTGACTGATTTGTTTTTATACTCACAGAGCAGATTAACACAGATGGATGTGGCTGAGTTGCTGTGAGCGCTCTCTGAGTTGAAGACTGGCAAATGGTAAGTTCCATTGTTGGATCTTTGCGCCCTGAGAAACAGAAACAGAAGCAGCGTTGTACAAATCACAGAAAAATGGTAAAACAGTTACCTCACCTTGCTCACTATCTCAACCTTCCAGTGCTTTTGGAGATACTGAGGCACTGAACTTAGTCACTGATGACATTTAAAAGAGACATTCAGAAGCGCTGCTATAAATATCCCTGTAGATTAAAGCCACATTCTATATTCAGCCCTTTATACTGTCAATTAGCTGGCAGGTAGCTTTACTATCCCAGAAAATGATTCTCAGTCAGCTATCTGTCACTCGATATAGTGTGTCAATAAGCTAAATGTAGGAGCTTTTTGCAGTCATCTCTCAATGTCATTAGCCATAAATCAATAAGGGGGATTGATCAGTGGGCAACTTCACCTTGTATGACATCTTTTAAATGGATTGTCCTGTCAAGATATTAGGCAGGGTCGATGCTGTGTGTGTGTGGGTGTGTGTGTGTGTGTGTGTTTGTAGTAATGTGCCCTGGCAGATCAGAGTTTGGTTATTCAAACATTTTTCACGACCAGGAAAATGTTACTAGATTTAGCAAATTCTCAGACACCCCAGGTGACTTCATTTATCAGGAGCAACCAAGCACAAATTTAGCCGTATTATTTGGACTGTGGGGAGCGACGTGTCGACTCCCAGACTTCGTGGTGGTAAATTGGTGCGGCTGATGCCAGCGCACGTACGCTCGCCGTACTGTCGTGTCTAATCCGAAGTGATGCGGTGATCACAGTGCTTTTAATACACACTGTAGGCAGGTCTGTCCTCTGAGAGCTGGGCGCTGCAGCAAATATATTCATGTGCAAATTAATAACATCACCGAGGCGGCTTCTCTCAACTCTTTGATCGGCCAAGAGCGACTGTTTTGAGGAGAACAAGAAGAGTTTTGGAGCAAATTTAAATGACAGTTAAAGTTAAAGGACAGATGTTTATGTAAAACTCCATCAAATCCATCACTGTTTTGTTTAGGGGTGGCAATGTCAAGCAGTTAGTCCACAGCTATTGGATTGCCATGAAATTTAATACAAACTTTCATGGTTCCCAGAGGATGAATCCTAATGACTTTGATCACCTCACTGTTCCTCCAGCAACACCAGCAGCTCCAATTTTCACCCACTTATTTCAACAATTTCTCATTTTTATTCCAAGTTGTTCTGTACTTTGGTTCATGACTAAATACCTGCTAATCTGACATTCCCATGACATTGTCTATTCATTTGTGGCGTCAGTCAGTCAGTCAGCTGTCCAGCAAATTAGATTAGATACAGTTACTGTTTGGCATTATGGCAGCTTGTACTTGGAAGAACAGTAGGGCTTACTTGCTAATTTTAGAAGTTGCAGGTAGTAGTTTCATAATATCAGCAACAATACCTCTAGTTTCACCCTTTGCCCTTTCACCAGGCTACAGTGAAGTCCAGTGCTACTTTATGGAGGTTTAACTGATCCAGTTAGATTATTATTATGGATTATAAGATTATACACAGGAGTTTTTATCTGCATGTAAAGCAGTAGCCTTGTGGGTGTCTGCTCATGCATGCATGCATGCATGCATCTGTGTGCTGTCCACATGCAGCAGTTAGTGTATCTGTCTGAGACCTGCAGCACAGGTACCAATCCTGAACCCCCCCCCCCCTTACAGCTCTCACAGCTGCAGATATCTGATTCTTCCCTGGAGAATCCAATCCTTGCCAGCCTTGCCAGTGGAGGAGGCATGATGGGAGCTCCCACAGAGACATGGCTGACCCTGTAGCTCCACTTAAACAAGCAACCGATAAAGGCTTATTTCATCTGACTCCACATCAGCTCCTCGACCTGGCTGACTCAGGGAAACATACAGCTACAGATGAAGAGAGAAAGAGAAATCAAAAACTGTTGTCTTTCAGAGGAAAAATCTTGCTGAAAGAGGCAGAGGTGAAGAAGCTGGCATGCGGGTGTCTGTTTTGTGGGGAGCTGGAGGTGGAGAGGGAACACAATCCAGGGATGATCCATCCAGCGATAGGGATAGGACAAGTTGCCACGGCAACCCTGGCTCCTGATCCCCCAGACCGGCTGGATCTGGCACAGAATGAGAGCGATAGAGAGGGAGACAGACTGGAGGAGAGGGAAGGGGGGCGGTGAGAAGGCTTTGGTGGGCTGGAGCGCTGCCAGAGGTTTCGACAACAGCACGTTAATGAACAGGAGGGATGGAGCCACCGCATAGGAAGCCAGAGTCTCCAGAGGGATAACCTCTTAATGGTTAGGCCATCTGAAACCATCAACCTTTCATGAACTGACAAGACTGCACACACACACATACACACACACACACAGGTACACACACACTTACAGCACATTCAAATTCCCAGCAGGCACAGCGTGGAGGAGCATACAGTACACTCACAAACACCTAACATGGATGCAATCTGCTGTTGGGGAGTGTCACATGCACACAGATATACAAACATTTATACACACAGAAACACACATACGCTCACCTGTACAGCAAACTACAGGTCATGAGTGAGATGCATGTGATCTGGGTTCATCATACTGCAACATAAATCTCTTAAGTTTAGGCTTAAGGCTTATTTGATGAGCCAAATTACCTACATTTTTTACATCGATGACTTCTCTTTATTTATGTTTCCACTAGCATTTGGTTTGTGATTTTATATTTTTATGTTTTGTTACCTTTGCAAATAAATAAACTCTAAACTGTAATGTAAGGCTCTGAGAAATATTTGCTTCCTTGTAAGGGGTCACAAGTGAAAAAGTCTTGGAACCACCACTGGTGTAGGTGTTCCTAATCAATAGTTTTCAAGATTTGTATGGGACGTTAACACAAATCGATGCCTTCTCTTGAGAACAAATGTGAGTATTTCAGGAAAGAACCAAACACTGCATAACTACAGGATGTAAGTTTTTCTTGCCCACTCTATTTGTGAATATGCACTGTAACCGTAAGAGCCAGAGGGCTAGATTTAGACCAACTACTGTACTCCCTGCAAATCATCGGGGAAATACAAGGGATTACCAGGATAGTAAGTAATTCAATAGGTAAACAAAATCTAAAAATAGCTCAGTCCCTGTGTGCTCTGTCAACACTAATCACAATGCATCATAATGTCAGTGTACTCGTGTCTGTGTGTAGTTTGCATTATACTGGGAGTGTGCAGCGATATGATCTCTCAGTCAATCATGAAGTGTTGACTCTTGTATCTCTCACAACTGCCTTGAATGCCGTGACATTAACATCTAATTTTCAGATTAAAGCTGTTTCCAAGGTGACTTAATGGGGAAAATGGTGCCAGAGCTCTTATTGTTTACTACAGTGACGGCAAAGAGGAAGCCAGGGTGTGAACATTGTATACGTTGCTTCACATTTATGACTCTATTCTTGTTTAATTTTTCAGAAAGGAGTCTATATTTGAAATTTAATGTTGCCCAGAGTAGTTCTGCTGCCAAGTGAGTGATATTTTTATGAGGCTTTGTTCCAATCTCATTCCTCAGATTCAAACGCCAACTCACTATTGTTGCCAGAAGATGATTCATGTGACTTGTTTGTAATTCTGTAGCTGGGGAACATCCAGCTGCTCTCATAAATAGATGCAATTGTCACCATCTG
This sequence comes from Holacanthus passer, assembly GCA_025331565.1. Lineage (NCBI taxonomy): Eukaryota > Metazoa > Chordata > Actinopteri > Pomacanthidae > Holacanthus > Holacanthus passer. Next base: position 359,413 of record JAFREQ010000184.1, read on the forward strand.
TAATGGCAATCGCTGTTTCATTTAATTACACACATAGGTGTATGATGAGTGCAAATCTCAGGTGTTAACACATGTTTACAAGACAAGCTGTGCGTGAGGAGAAGGCGTGAGGAGTGTGGAGCTCTGCAACACTGGAGCTTTGCACCACAGCTGTAATTTCATAAGTGACAAAGAATTTCATTGAGGTCTCTCAGCAGGAGTCATTTTAGGGCAAACTAATGCTAAATGCAGAAACAGGACTCAGTGCTATGCTCATGGGTTTGGTGGTGGTAGGAACTGGCACAAGAAGCTGATCTGAGACCTGGCTTGGGATTTGTGTTAATGATGGTCTGAAAAGCAACCCTCCACTTTATAAACCCTTATGAATTTTTTGTTTATCCAGAAAGGTATGTTTTTCAGCAAGATTTCTCACATATACAGTGACAAGCATTCACACATGCAAGCTAAACAATACGCAACTAGTCAAGATTCTTCCTCAGCAGGAATTCATGATGTTGATGGATGCACTTAACACAAAGTACAACTGAGATGGGAATGTCATTACTTGTGCAGGTATTTGGTCATAAACTAAAGTATTAGGCAAGTAAAACTTTTGACATTTGCAGTAGATGAGAACTCACCAAAGAACCAAACTTCATGACAATCCATCCAACAGTTGTTGAGACATTTCCCTCAAAAACACAAATGTCAGCCTCATGGTGGCGCTAGAGGTACAGGCATCACCAAATTGATGCGTCATTTGGGCAGCAGGAATATACAAAATTTTGTGCCAATTCATTGCAGACACATTAAAGTATAATACCAACTGGATCCTCCTTCTGCAGGGCCTGGATGCTGTGTGTGCTGTACTTGATGAGAACTTGGAGGCAAGATGGGCCAAGGAGCCAATTTCAGCCCTGGGGCCCTCAAACAGGCTAATCTGGCCATGGCCACAACTCCATGAAGAAGTGGGAACAGGCCAAAATGACCTCACTTTACCAAAATGGCCTCCCTCCAATGGGCTGAAACTCAAATCTGTTCTTACAAGGACAGCGGCACAAGTACACACACACATACACACACGTACACACACCACCCTGAGTCAGAGTCACTCCACTTTGGCACCTCAAGTGGACCAGCAAAGAGACGGGGACATGTACAGGGTGATACATCTCAGGGATGACACCTCTGTTTGGTGATGAGCTGTGCAGTCGTAGGCATTTAGCCGCGATGGCGACACTGACAGAACACAAAGCCGGCGGTTTGCGAAGAGCCGCCGGCGGTATCTTGGAGTGACACAAGGGTTATCGTTGACACACTAACACTGCACCCCTGGTGCGTATTTCTCATGAACTGCTGAGCTGAACTGCCCAGCTCTCAAAAGATAGCAAGAGAGCAGATGAGGAAAGGTGAGACATTTATCTGTGGAAGGGGCCTGCTGTGGAAAAAGTCTGGGACAAAGTTGGATGGGTGACTGCAGCAAAAACAAAAAGTCCAACCAGCGACATTGGATAACTTTCTTGTCACTCTTCATCATCTGTACCTACTTTTTCTTAAGTCCACTCTACCTCATTTTCAGAGACTTTTCCATTCTGCCTTACTTTGTCTGTAATCACTCTGCTGTGATCTTTCGATGGTCAGCTTTCTCCTATTGTCTTTTCCTGGCTCCCAGCCAGAGCGGAGATCAAGGGCCAACAAAAACAAGAACGGGCAGAAATAAACCGAGAGAGAATAGCGAGACCGTGGGGGTCATTCCTGGGTGTGGGCAGCCATTTGCCCTGGGGTGATCCATGGATTAGGGGCCAAGGCCTGGCTGCCCGATCTAAATTGCTCCACATACTGAACAGATTAGCTAAAAATGAATGGACCAACCAAGCTGATAGAGTCAGGCTTATGGGGGGATATTCTCCTTTCAGAAACACTCCCAGCAGCAGCAGCAGCAAGGAAGCTAAAGGCTGATGCCAGTTGGGAGATTAACGTAGAGGGGAATATATTTTCTCACGGAGGAATGCTCTGAGTGGGTATACCCTCATTCATGCTACTTATTTAGTATCATCACTATCACAACCATTATCACCATTAAGATAAATATTCATTGTCAAGCTCAATGCCACTGTCATCACAGTTATGCTTATCATCATTAACACTTTAATCATCCTCATCATTGCCAGTTTTATTTCATGGCCGCCACTATAGTATTTGCAGCACCATCATCTTCCTCTTTTTTAGACTACTGGTTTTTCGGTCCACCACTTTGGTTCAAATTGTAATATCTGAAAGTATGAAACTTTTGCCTTTGGAGGGGTTGATATTTTGTTGTTAGTGAAATGCTTTCATATCTATTTGATACAGATTTCCACAGTGCCCAGAGGATGAATCTTACTGACTTTAATGATCTTCCGACTTGTCCTCTAGTGTCACAATGAGGTTGTGAGAAATAGAATTATTCGGTGAAAAGAAGCAACATAATGCTTTAGGAAAGTTGTATTAGAACATATGATCCTTTGTCTTTGTAATAATTCTGTATTTTTTCTAATATATTTTATGGGCCTTGGTCTTCATCGTCTTCCTTCTGTGTGGTGCCTTGGGAAGCAGTTTATTTTGGTCGTAAAACATAGATGGCACCACGCATTCTGTCCTCTGCCTCTGCATGAGTATTTTCTCCTATTGCTTACTTCCACTATAGTCCACACTTCAATTTGTTCACACTATCTAATTCTATAAGGACTAAGCATGTGTGGTTCCTGCGTGTTGGTTCAAGTCTGAAGAAACATACAGAACTGCCTATCAAAGACTTCCTCTTGAGCAATGATATGCAGTCGAGAGACGTCCAGATGTTCCAGATACATATAAAAATACTCACATGCAAACCGACTATTTGTTCCTCTCTATAGTCATGAATGAGCTGATGTTGAGTGGATTAGGCTGTGCAAGGTTTATTTAATGACTGCTGCACAGGCTACAGTACACTGAGCCTCTCTCATGGGCTGAGGTCAGAGAAAATGCCTCATAGTAATAGAGATCTTTTACAACCACCAGGGGAAATCACTGCTGGTTTGTTGGCAGCCCATGTAATTAACCATGTTAGCTTTCTTACACTCACAAAATCTGGAGAATAAACCCCTTGTAGGTCCTAACCTTTAAATCCTGTGTCACATAAAGTGGATGGAGGCTATTTGACAGCGGGTGGCATCTCTAAATTCTGCATGACAAAGCCAGTTTTAAATGATCTAGTGCTGAAAGTGGAGGAGGGAAATGATGCGATATTGTATTGATTGAAGAGGAAAGTTCACATTTGGCTGAACATTTCAGGAGCATCTGGGAATTCAGTGTCTGCTCTTGCTCTAGGACAGTTCAGCAGGATGGATGTTCGCTGTCAAAGGAGCTTGAACCCAGGTTGAAGGACAGTCTCCCTACTGACTTCTCCCACCTTCTGTATCACTGTATCACGCCACCATGTGCAATGCCGAGTCTGGACCTCTTTGCTACAAGAGTGACAGCCTGTCAGGAGCTTGCAGTGTTTGGTATTAGTCTATCTAATTAGCAGGGCCCAGGGCAAGGTTACACTCTACAGTAATAACCATTTTTTCTTTCACCAATACATCATAATGATGGTGATGATCCCATAGGGCAAAGTTGTAATCACTCACCTGCTGACTCAGCTCCAATTATAAAGAGGCGGTTTCAGCTTTATCCTCTTTCAGCTTGGGCATGTCGGACCAAAGCCCAGAGAATAGCATTCATCCTTGCTGAAAAACAAAGAGACAAACTTTATAGTTTTTGACCCTTAAGTCTCGGTCAAAAGAAGCTTTAAAAACGGTGAAATTTTGCAGCAAATTCAAGCTGAAGCTTCATCATTACAGTTGCACTGGATAGATTCATTTGACCATAAAATTGTTGCACAAAGTGACTCTCTTGACAGACAATATTTTCTAAGACTGTCTTAATATGTCAGTCTGATAGAAATGATCACTTGGTTGCACTTAATGGAAATCATAACCACAGCAAATATCTCTTCTGAAATATTCTCAAACCCTCCACCTTTACTTCAGAATTCCCTCATGTTTTACCACTAAGACCCACATCCCTCATGCATTGTTTAATTTCCACTTAATTATTCATTACACCTTTAACAGCATCTTAGGGATAAAACTTAATATCCTTCTTTCACCGTGAGTCATAAACTCGGTCAGTTGGATACAGTCTCATAAAGAGCATAAACAGATAAGTGATGTTCCAGATAAATGGAAAGTAAATACAGCTTTATCTATTTATAGCTATCAGTTCTCATAAACCACTGAGCCTCCTTGCCAATAGCATCTGGTGGAGATATTCATGGAACACACTGCAGCAAGAAGTCAGCATACCTCATTGTCACTTCTCAGAAAATATCAACTGATTAAACCAAAATGAAGTTTTTAAAAACTTGCACATATCAGTCTATTTAAGGTTTTTCTCTAAGGTTTGGAAAAGCACATTTTAAGCTGTGATTGCTTCTTGAAGCATTTGTTGTACTCTTAAACCTAATTGAGCCATCGCACAAAAAATCCCCATGGTGCACTGTGATTTTCAGAAGCAGACTTTTCATGTTGCTCGTCGCCAGGAATTTAACAGCAGAAACTCAAATTTTCAAATCAACGACAGAATCCAAAGGAACTAACAAAAGTGAAAAAAATGCTATCCAAAGATAGCCTGAGGAGCTGTCCACTGTACTGAAATGGACCTGTGGGTTAGAGCTTTCTGTAGCTTTACTGTGGCTTATGGCCATGATGTGTCTGTGTCCTCAGTTTTCAACAGCCTTTGGGTTGTAACTAATGAAATAATGAAAGTCTAAAATTGAGGTCCTGGGTAGAATGAGCTTTTAGTGCAAACACATCTCTACTAGATGGCTTTTGAAATGGTCTGAGTTAGTGAAGGTTTTATTTGTCGTGAAGAAGAGAAGATTCCCACACACCAGTCTTGCATTCAAAGACATTTGACTCAGGCTTTATCCTCACCTGCTAAATGCTTTTGTTGATCATGTTTTGAATTTTGGCTGCAATACTAAATAGGTAAGGTCCTTACACACTGTGTCCTAATATTCCTGGAAAATCCCAAACAGGAATTCCTACATTTCTATTGTACTGAACTACAAAAATAAACTGATTTTAATGTGTGTGTGTGTGCAGGAGCTACTTACTTCTTAAGGATTATGTTCTCCTCTCTGTGAAAATGGTGTTCGTCACCACCAGCTGTCCATTCAGTGAGCATATTATGAGTTAAAATACAATTAATTAATGTTGTCACTCCATTTAATGCGAGTATGACTCAAGGGCAGGCCTACCCTTTCCTGTTTCACCGCTGTGAGTCGGCGAGTCGTGCTTCTGTGTGACAGAGACAGAGAGAGAGAGAGAGTGGGGGAAATGAAAGAGAGAGAAAAAAAAGATTTGTGAGGTGGATTAACTTGTTTTTATGGATTCAAATATCATTACAGTGTTAAGTGTGATGAGACATTGGATGCGGGCAACAAAATGCAGATTACTGCTGATAAATATGCTAAAGCAGCCAATAGCTTCGCAATAGGCAGGCCACAAGCCGCAGGGAAAAAAGATAACACATCCAAAGAAAGCTGTCGGCGCATGACAAAGAGAAAAGTGTTAAACAAAGGCTGCCTGCACATGGAACCTACTGTAGTCATTGTTAAAACAAAAGGTCGTAAAAGCAGCATATGCCACCTTCTCTCCAACCCCCCGTGTCTGTGTATATTGAATCGTTTTCTCAATGGACCAGATGGAGGGAGAGCTAGTGTAAGACCAGGACAGATGTTTCACTAGACTCAGGGTGTGTTTGCTTGCCTGAGTGTGTCTGAGAGTGAAACACTGAAAGAGACGCAGGGAGGGAAATTAATTGAATCTGAAGGGAAAGCAGAATGAGAGGAATACATTGAGAAGAAGGGAAAGAGTATTACAACATTTAAACCTCCCGTCCAGATTAACTGCTATTGTTAAAACACAGTAACAGGACTGTCTTTACACAAAATAGTATGGCACAATTTTGACTTGCACTACAATTCAGAGGGAAATATTGTATCGTATTAATCCTAATGTATTGAATTTTTGTCATACAACATATTCAACTTGTCATATAACACATTCATCTTTCTTACTATTTATTGTGACATTTTCTTATAAATTAAACTTCAAAATCTCCCATATATTGTCCATCACTCACAGCATGTCCTACAGATTGTCTCAGCACTGATTCAGTGGGACAGAAAGTGAAAGCCTGGGCAGCACCATGGTCAGCTCCTGCTCTTTACCTCCAGACACAGTGAAAGTGGAGCTCTGTCACATTTTATGCAAACAATGCGTGGAAAGCAAAGCGGAAACTGGAGGCTGGAGGAGATATTCAAAACAGGATCATCCAAACAAACCATAGCCGAAGGTCGAGGACACCTGCAGCCGACCCTGATGTCCTCCCTCCGGGCACCCTTTGAGCTCCTTGGTCGCCATTAATCATTCATTAGTGTCAAAAGTAGTTGAAATAGTCGTCGTCGTCGTGATTTGCTGCCTTTTTTTTTATTAGACTTTCATGAAATCAAAGTCTACAGTTTTAGCGGGGAAATTTAAGCTAGCTAGCACTTGGTAAAATAATTTAACAACCGGAAACAAATGGAGCTAAATATTGGCTTTTAATTATTTTTATAATTTAACTTCTTGTGTGTGGTAAAAAGTTAATCTAGCTAGCATTCGTTACGATAACTTAGCTTTCCCAGTTTTGTACAGTAAGTAAGGCTGGAAATTACCTGAGAGAAGAGGTAATGTTTTCATAATTTCGCTTTATTTGTTTGGAAAAAAAGTTAAGCTAGCTAGCACTTGCTAAAATAACTTAACAGCCGGAAGTGACGGAGCTAAATATTTGGATTTTACATTTTTTCATAATTTGACTTCCTGTGTGTGGGAAAAAAGTTAATCAAGCTAGCGCTGGATAAGATAACTTAACTTTACTAGTTTAGTGACATAAATAAGGCCAAAAATCACCTGAGATAAGAGGTAATATCTTCTTAATTGACTTCATGTTTGAAAAAAGTTACGCTAGTTAACTCTTGCTAATATAACTTAACTGCCGGACATGAACGGAGCTAAATATTAGCTTTTAATTATTTTCATAATTTTGTTTAATTCGTGTGGGGAAAAGGGTTAAGCTAGCGAACACTGGATAAGATAACTTAATTTTACCAGCCTAGTGGCATAAATAAGGCCAGAATTCACCTGAGAGAAGCGGTAATATTTTCTTAATTGACTTCATGTATGAAAAAAATTAAGCTAGTTAGCGCTTGCTAATATAACAGCCGGAAATGAACGGAGCTGAATATTTGGCTTTTATATTGTTTCATATTTTTAAAAAGTTTGTCCAGCTGGCACTCGTTAAGATCATTTTAGCTGCTTTGTGACATAAATAATAATAAGAGTTAATATTTTCATAATTTGACTTCATATGTTTGAAAAAGGTTAAGCTAGCTAACACTTGCTAATATAACTTAAGTTTAAGATAAAGATAAATAAGGCCGGAAATCACCTGAGCAAAGAGGTAATATTTTCAAATTTCCTCGTTATGGGACTAATAAAGGAATATCTTATTTTATAATTGACTTCATGTGTGTTGAATAAATAAGATACAGAGTAATTACAACTTGTTTTTACTGCTAACTATGAGCCAAAACAGAAAGAAACGGGGAGTGTTAAGCTAACGTGGCTGTAACGCGTTACAGTAATCCATTACTCTGAGCCCTGCCTCTTCTATCTCTCCGTCTGCCGCTTTGTCTCCGCATCCATGTGGGTTTTTTCCCTTCGCAGTGTCGGTCTGTCAGCCTCCCAGCCACCGGCCTCAGACACAGTCTTCCCTCCACAACAATAGACCAAGCGCTTTCGAGGAGCGACGGTGAAATGTGGGTTAAACTGCGGGCTGCCGACTCCTTTCTCTCCGGCTTCACATCGGCGAGGAGCGCAGGGAAGCGATGCGCTCAACCGGGGACGCGTCGGAGTTGAAATAAGGGAAACACGGGGGGTCGGGGAGGAAAAAACAAAAGGCAAAAGGGGGGAGATTTTCTTCCGAGGATGACTGACTGGTGACAAAGAAAACGGGGAGCCCCTCTGGCTTCGCTTGTCATCCGCTAGAACTTGACGGGGGACCGGCTTTGCTCTCACTTGGACAGCCAAAGATTTTTGATCATCTTTATTTTTGGTGGGGGGGAAACCATGCCTGTCCGGAGGGGTCATGTTGCGCCACAAAACACATTTTTGGGAGTAATTATTCGGAAATTTGAAGGACAAAGTGAGTATGTTTCCCTGGTGTCCAATGTGTTTTGATGCCTTTTGTGTCTGTCCTGCTGCATTATGAGAACAATTAGGAAATCGCCTAATAGGCCCTCTTTTATAACAAGGCTTGTGATGCAGATAGGCTTAATTCTATTTTTCCAGCTATTTTGATAAACCATCTGTCAGAGGTGCATGGAAAGTCTTTACAAGTTAATTATCCTGCTGCCTTATCAAGCACCTGCTTTGTTGTATAGTTCTATGCTGCTTTGCTGCTCCAGTGGAAATTGTAGTTTAAAAAGCTGCATATGAGAAAAAAAAGGATTAAGGATCAGATCCCAAAAATACCTTCATTGCCCTTATTAAATCCTCCAGTCATGTTTAGTTTCTGTGGATTATTTTCAGTGCTGTGTTGCACCATGCTGGAGGCCTATTGAATAAAGCATCACTTGTGCCATAAATCTGTTTTTCCAGCTGAATATGTAGGAAAAGAGCTTTTCTTGCATTCTTCTATTTTAAATAAAATGTTAAATTGAAGGCTTCCCCAATTATATAAAGTGCAAAAACAAGCATAAAGCAATTCAGCCTGCTAATGGAGTTTCATTTTTTTCCCCTGGAACAGTTAAGCACCTATAATAAAAAAATGTAATGGAGGATAATCCCGTGTAAACCCATTACACCCACCTACCTGTATTTATATTTTTGTGAAATGTTTTTCATATTCTTTCACATTCCTGTTCATATATTTATTGTTTGAATGTATTCATTGATATATCCACATGTTTGATAGCAAGTGATTCACTACAGTAAATTGGTGATATTCTGCCAGTGATCAAATTAACATTCTTCCTCCCCCTCTCTCTCCTTTACCCCTCCACAGATAAGAAATTCATCATAGCCAATGCCCGGGTGCAGAACTGCGCTATTATCTACTGTAATGACGGCTTCTGCGAGATGACGGGCTTCTCCAGGCCGGACGTCATGCAGAAGCCATGCACCTGTGACTTCCTCCACGGCCAGTTCACCAACCGGCATGCGGTGGCCCAGGTGGCCCAGGCGCTGCTGGGCTCAGAGGAGCGCAAGGTGGAGATCACCTATCACCGCAAGGATGGTGAGTGCTGTGGGCTGTCTATGTGGGCTCAGGTGGCATGTTTCAGCACATGACATGGAGCTGGTGCAGTTGTCTCGCTTTAAGATGCACACTTGCTGAACGACTGAAGCTCTTTCACACTCTCTCCAAAAGTAATCCTCATGACTTGGTCCCTTTTTCCACCATTAAAAACACTCAGAGTTTGTGTTACAGTGTTACCTGTGTGCTGCAAAAGGCAGACCCACCTGCAGTGTAAATGCAAGCAATGTAGATGTGGGATAAATGTGCAAAAGGTGACTTTTACAATGTCTAACACTCAAGGTGCACAGTGAGTAATTTTTAGTTCCGAGTCGGCTCTATCTGGAGCATTTTGCAGCAGCAAATCACTGAGTGCACCCATTTAGAACCCTGAGGGGGGAAGAGCAGCTGTGAAGGTTTCGTTTTGCTGTGAAGTCCAGTTTTGAAATGATGCAGGTGCTGGGTGGCTGGGAAAGATGTTCATTAGCCTGTACTGGATAGGGCACCCCGGGAAGGATGTAGCTCACTTCCCTAAAGACTGATGTGAAGGTAGTGAGGTGTGTGGTTTCTCTGCTTCTTTAACTGCTAACTTTAGCATTTTAGGATCCTGTTATTACTCACAGACCTAACAATGGTCTGTGACTGACTGTATCTGAATAGCTTTTCCATAATGTAGATAATCCGCTGGCGTGCATATGCTGCTTATGAATACTGCATGCAGATCATGACTTGGCATGACAGCTGCTATTGTTTTGATGAGTTACAAGGCGAGCTCCCGAGTGAAAGTTTAAAGCTGTGGCATCAACTGTGCTGGTTCAGGGAGAGTTCATGTGGTGACCTCTAACAATGACATATGTATTCAGATGATTAAGCCTTCTTGCATAACGCTTAAGGACTGGTGAGGTTTCACAATGGCACAAATAAGAATTAATAGTTTTATAAGGCCTATGTGGGGATCACCCATGTGTGTTTGTCTGGTGTTATTGTTTTTTGTAAACTGGAAGCCCCCATTAGGTTTTATTGCGTTTTATCCTCAGTGATTGTTAATACTGCAGTGTGTAAGTTATTTTTAATCAAATAAAATCAATCAGCTGCAATTAATGTGAGCCCATGGGGTACGGTATTTTGCATAAATTTTATTTTTCAACTTTTCATAAGTTTCTAATTAGGTTGAATGTTGTTGATTATTACTGCAGAACTGAAAGGTTAGCTTACAAAAGAAACGATACTCTTTGTATCACTGAATCATGTCCTTAGAACAGTTTGCAAAAGTGATTGCAATTTAACCACAAACAATATAAAAACATCCTTAAAAACTTTGAAAACCCTCCCATGTAACATCCCAAATGTGGGTTTTTTTTTGCCAAAACATTGAACAATAATTGCTGAATAAACCACTTTTACAAAACTCCCCTAAAGCCCCCTTCAGGCCTGGTCCCACCAGCGAAGTCAGCACAAGGTAGAGTGACAGAAGCATCAGCATCCTTCAGTTAAAGAGCATCAGAGTATCTGATGAATGTCCCCCAGAGCATCCCCGAGTGAAGGACCACAGTTTGCAATTTGGTACCTGTGAGTGCTGGAGAGGGTTGAGATTTATCTCTGCTCACAAACAGATGAGTTTCTCGTGGACAGTGAAACAAGATGCTGTCACGGGCCTTTGTTTTGACATTTGATGTTTGATTGGAGCTCTGGTGGTGGTGATGATTCGATCTCTACTGTGTGTGTGTGTGCGTTTGTGTAATTCATACTCAGGCAGGTATGAGAAAAGCCAGAGGGAGAGAGGTGCCGCAGATTAGGTCGAAGACAGTTTACAGAACAGTTACAAATGATAGTATCCTCGGAGACACAGATGTGTGGGGTCAAAGGTTGAAAGATAAAGTTACAGAAAAATGCTTGAGGGAATGGGCAGAGAGATGTCAGCTTATTTTCTGAGTGGGCTTTAACCTGCCAGACTGTCAATATGCAACGCATAGCTTTGTCTTATATTGTCTTTACTGAACTTTGACTAGCCTGAAAAAGAACTACAAGACGCTCAGTCAGTATCATGAATACTACATTTCCTCCTGCTTTCCAGTGCTAGAGATGAGAGCCCGTCCCTGTGATTGGAGGTTCAGCATGTCTTATTATATGTTTGCCACAAATTTCACACCCAGAGGTGCAAATTATCCAAGGATATTTGCTCAAGTACCAATTTACATCTTGTACGAGTCGGGCTGTAGGATACAGTTCCGTTAAATGGAATTGGTTGTGGAAAATTTCTGTCAATTGTATTGATAAGGGAATATTCTCACAACGTATCTACCGTTTTCATATGAGGTAAAAGATGTGTACATTCTTGTAAACTTACCAGACCACTGCACAGTTACAAGTACGTTAAAGGAACGTTCTCCAGTTGTTGTGTGGAGCATGCAGAAGCCATTAATGAGCACTTCCATTAGTGAACAGTATTGCGTAACCTCTAGATAATGCTATGAAGAACCTTCTGGGGATATTTGTTGAACTAATTAACCCAACAGAAATATTTTTTGAAGGCTATAAAACATGTTACCAACCTAAGGGGAACCAAGGTTCAGGATGAGTAATGTGCATTCACTGTTGATACAGAATTTTTACTTCTTCGTCACCTTTAGTTAACTCGTTTTGAATGGAGGATATTCACTCATATTGGAGTAATTTTACACTGTGCTATTAGCGAAGTAAAGGATCTAAGTACTTTAAACTCGGCCATAACAGGTTTGATGCCTCTCTTGGCCGTCGTATTGTCAGCCAAACCAAGCTGGGGGTTCAGTCTGCATCGATCCGCTGAGCAAACAGCTTTAATGAGGACACAAATACCTTCATGTTGCATTGATCTTCAAAACCGGTGCATTGGAGAGGGGAAATCAATGACGGCCGAATGCCCTCCCTCCACCGGCTGGCCCACAGGAGACTTGAATAAAAAGAGCTGGAGGGCTTCTGACTGTCGGACCCTGCAGCGGGGGAAAAGGCCTCATTACCATTCTGTATGCTTTGCCTCTAATTACCTCAGTGTTTTCCTCTCACCTGACTCAGAGCTTCTCCAGGGAAGGTCATACACCTGTTTCAACAAGGCAGACTGCTCTTATAATCTCCTTTTTATAATAAGCAAGTATGGCTGTACAGTTAATCAGACTGGGGATCATCCTTTGACATGATTTTATGTTGCCATAGTTTGTAATCTTGTAATCCAGTGACAACGAAATGTTCATGTATTTTTAAAATCCTGGCATGTTATTGTCTATTAAACACTTGTAGTGTGTGTAACCATTTATAATCTTGACTGTGCAGCAAAAAATATGAGAGACAGGCAGCTCCAGTGGGAAAACTAGTAGCATTGTAATAGGACCCCTTTGAAAACATAACAATGGGTAAAAAGAAATGAAAGAATGAACCACGATAAGAACAGTACTATCTGTCTAATTTTGAGCAATACTGCATTGTAAATAATGCAGGAATGAATGAAGGAATTGATGTAACCACTTCTGTCCCTTCCTCTATCCAACACGCTCACTCATAGCTCTCAGCCCCTATCTCTACTGTCTGCTGTGTTGGAATTCCACTGAAAATGTCATTGCAGCAAGCTGATTGCGCTCCTCCTGGTGGACCACTGGGGTTTCTGTGAGGCAATCTTCTTCTTTTTAATCCTCTGACCCGGGGTCTGCATAAACGCATCGTCCGCTGTCCTTCACAGTCCGTGAAGGAGATTCTGCTCGTCAGCGCAATCTCCGGCACATTCTTAATGCTTTATGATTTGTGCCCTCGCAGAACTACTGGTCCTTTTGCCTTCCAGCGCACATATCTCAGTGACCTCTATAGGAGTGGTAGCTGTCATTAAAGTGGCAAAAGTGTACTCCAAACCCCTGTGCTTGACATTTAGATGCTGACTCACTTCAAGAGCAATCTCTTAATCTGAGGACAGGTCAGCTTTTCTCGCATTTGACTTTTGTGTCATTTAGATTTTTCTCAGAGGCCACCACTTTCACGTACTTTCCTACAGTGTTGCCTCATTCTGCTGTTTCTCACCTTTACCAAAACTGTGTTGTGTTTTTGATAAGTAACCTAGTTGTATTCTCTGAGCAGTGCCTCTTCTCAACTCAATCCAGCTCCCTTAAAGACAGAGTGAGGCATTAGTGCTGTTTTGCTTTGCTCTTTGCTGTCATCATCCCACGTGTTTATGCATTTTGGGCATTGTTTCCATTCGTAACCAATGGGAAAAAACAAATCTGTGCCTGTGTGAGAGAACAAGAGATACTGTGGTAGTCATTATGCATAATGTAGTGTGTGTAAGATATGCAGACTGGTGACTGTGCGCACACTGTATGTGTTGGATGGCTGTACTACGTGAGGTGTGTTTAATACAGATGATAACAGATAAATTTCACACCATTATAATTATATAAAGGCAACAAAATGCGTGCTGGACAAAGAAATTGATTCATAAAGCATGAGCAAACAAAACAGCCAGTAATTATTTCAAGGACAAACAGATTTAGATTGGATACATGTGTATTGCTTTGCATATATATATAATCCATAACATGATAATCTTATTAAACATAATCTTTTACAGTGCTACTTACTGTTGCAGACTTATGTAACATAACTTGTTTTTAACACAGGGTACCTTGTGTTTGTGTTGTGTTTAAAGTTGATTCTTCTAAAGAACAGATCTCTCCTTTCTCTGTCGGTTTCACTCAAGGAGAAGGATTTTTTCAAATAGTAAAACACAGCAGTAAAAACATTTCAAATAACCTTCATATTAAGTCCAACAATGAGAGGAGATCACTCCCTAACACAGCAGGTTAGAGCCAAGGATGTCATTAAAAAATCAAAAATTGCTCAGGGGCTGTCATATAGCGCACCATTTGTTCAAACTGCAGGTGAGAGCAAAAGGAAAAGACCTAAAACATAATATTCTTCCATTCAATTAGCCCTTGACAAAGTCGCTCCATTATGTGGCCTTACAATAAATGCTGGAAAGTTGCCAGGATTTTGGATTTGGGTTTGTGTTCTTTTGGCAGGGTTTTGTAAAAGATATCCACATGACCTATTTAAATGCTTATGCATCACAGTGTAATTAGACAATGAAGTAGTGAGAAATTGGATTTGTAAGAAAAGATGATCTCTTCAAATCTAAAACAAATGCAAATGATAAAACAATAGCGAGTTCAGATCTTGTATTGGACAGTGCACTACGGTTAGTATCCCAGTAACATTGTTTGATCGTCCAATCAAGACATCGTAGACATAGTTCAAAAGTTGTGCCAATGTCAGGGACGTTGCCAGGCCATCGGCTGGACTTCCTTCCTGGATGTGGTAGCAACATGGAAATATGATGTTACCACGAACAGGCCGATGGAGCTATTCTGCTAACATTTATGCACACAGTGTGCATTCAGCAGCTTTAGACATCCTAAACACTGAATAATAAGCCTGAAATGAATAAGCCAACATTGACTTTTGGTTTCACACAGGACATGCACGTCCTGCATTAAAGTCCTGTTTCATCCATTCATCCACCACAATTCTGCAGTCACGCTTCTTAGTCTACAGTCTTTTCTTTGTTAATGAATGCATTCAGCGCCGCAATTAAATTGCCCAAGTTAGAGATTAAGTATTTAAACCGCCTTAATGACAGCTTCAAAAATCAGTTAAAAAAAATAAAAAGTAACAGGAAACCCTTGTAACCAATCCAGCACATATTTACTCCATGGCAGTTGCTCTGTCTGCGTCTTCATTCAGTGATTCAAATAGAATCATCTCAGTGTTTTGCTTTCCATACTAAGGAGCCAACTCTCAGGGTCCTTGGTGTATCAGGAAATCTATAAGCTCAGTACATGGTAAAAGCTCCCACTTGCAAATACCAAAGGAGACTGAAAATGTCACGCTTTCAATACATTAAAGTTGGTTGTGCCTCAGCAATGCTGACTGAGATTATAGAGTTTTTTTCCTCACCTTTTAAATGAAAAATAAAAGCTATATGAATACTTCACTCTGGGGACTGAGATGCTACACTTTAATATTATGTGTATAATTGAAACATCAGCATTAAAGCCCTCTATGGATTCTCTTACTTATTTAACATAACACAATTAAAGCTATTTTATGTATTGCTAAATCTTGAATAAGGCTACAACTAACAGTTATTTTAACTGATTATTCTGATGCTTATATTCTCCATAGTTTTGTGTAATAAGTGTTTCTCACATTGCCTGTTTTGTCGATCTGACATGCTAAAAAGCCAAATATATGCAGTGTACAACCACACAATAATAAGTAGCAAATCCTTGCATTTGAGAAGCTGGAACCTGCAACTATTTGGCATTATTTTCTTGAATAGTGACTCAATCAACTAATTAATCAAAACCATTGCCTGACTGCCAATAATTCAGTCGCAGATTCAGGTGTGTAGCAGCCATGGAGCCTCTAGCCTCAAACAGAGATGAGGAGTGGGCAACAGAGATCTGGTAATCTCACCTCTTTCTAACTCCACACCCAAGACTTTTTTTCATTTTCAAACTTGCAATGACATTATTTGAGGACATTTATCAGACTTCACACAGCTCCATCTTGAGACACAAAAGACTTTATACAAGTTCTTACACAAACGCTGGAGTACTTCCCAACACCTTGCAACACTTTGATGTGTACAATGGGTAGAGTTTCCCTTTAAGTTACTTGGGTTGACAGTTCAAAATGAGTGGAAACCCCCTTGAAGCCAGCTGAATTATTCCCTCTCTGGAAAAAACATTGAATATTAGATATTAGACACAGTTACAAAGGCATGATGGTGTTTTCACTCTTTGAATTGATTTCTAAGCTGCTTTAAGGTGTCTTTGTGACGGACATTATTTTTGCAGTGTAGACGCAGCTGATGTAACTCTGCCACATTTGTGAACCGCTCTTAAGAATAACAAGTATCTAGTGAACAAGGGTCTAAAGCCCTTAGAGGAAGCCAGATATGATGACTGATACCACTCAGGTTATTTGTGGCCAGAGTTTGATGGCGTGACTCTGGAATTGAAACCATTCTCTGTTAAACCAATTCTCGTACATCCGCTGCTGTGCAAACAAGATAAGCTCTTATTCTGTTTCGCCTGCAGTCTCTTTCACATTCTCAGGTTCAGCAGCGTTTGAGAGCACACAGTGGACAGCTTGTGTCTGTGGAAGACATATGCATGAAGTGAGATCGAATGAAATAAAGGAGAAGCGCAGATGCATTATGGAAGGGAGAGGGGGCAACACCAAGACAAAATTAGGCACATGAATGAGACAGAGGGAGTGTGGGGAGGAATTAAGAAGTAGTCGTCCTAAACTAAGTTTGACGTTGTGTGTGACTGTGAGGGATGAAGTGAGTGAGCAGGCAAGAGAGTGTAAATGAAGCTGTCAGTGAGAGAGAGAGAGAAATCAGGTGAAGCTGAATATCAGATGGCTTCCTCCATTGTGGGAACGCCCCCTTGAATCCAGTCCAGCATCTTGAGAGCTGCTTCAATTATGGATGGCCCTAATTCTGTCTCCAACACCCTCTGTCCCTCAATGATGGGGGGGGGCTTTGAATACTGCTGTCCACCTTGCTCTCATCTGTCCTCAAGAGCCTGAGAGAAAGCAGTGTAATGAGCAAGCCCCCCCCACTCTCAATCTAAAGTGACACGGACAGATTCGTGTTGTTGCACAGGCTTCGATTTCCTCTGTGCTCATGCGTCACAGTGGATCTCATTTATAACAAGTCTCCTCAATGGCTTCTCTGGGATTACAGTTTGGTCATTTACAAGAAAAGCACATTTGTAGCTACTCTCCTTGCTCGTTTCCACTATACACTTGAGTGCTTTAAAACAAACAAAGTGGAGGAGATGTAAAGTAGTCACGTTTTCACATACCTCACTGTCACCACATACACATATTAGAATTATTCAGATTAATTTCCTCCTGTCTGTCACATGCTCACTTTCTCATCCTGTAAAAAAAAAAAACTTCTCCATGTGCAGTACAGCATAGTGTTGTCCTGGCAACAGTTGAAAGAGCCATGATATATCATTGCAGCTCATTCTGGCATGTCTGCCTATGGGGCTCAAAGCTGGAGAACAGACCAGACTACTGGGACCCAGTCACAAAATCCTGAAAATGCCGTCAAAAGCAGAAGCTGAGTCAAGTAGAACTAATGCAGGAATTTGAATGGAGATGCCAGTGTGGAGCCATACAGACATACCCAGTATAAGAAGAGCAGGATCATGTACACTGTAATGCAGAATGATGTACAACAGTCATTTAAAATCTGCAAAAAACAAACTCTCTCAGGAGTTACATTACTTTTGTAGATTAGAAAGAAATGCTGCATGCCGTGACATTAGTTATAGAACAGTAAGTGCATCCTCAGACAGATAAATGATTTGCTGTTTTTCACCTATTTGTATTGAAATTCATGAAACCTCGCACTTACTTTTTAACAAGGTCATTTGGATCAATAATCCATTCCTTCAGGGGCCATCCCCTTTCCATTGTTTTCCTGTCAGGTCATTCTTTACAGTCACAGATCTTGACATAATTTTCTCCCAGAAGGCCATCCGGTCTGAATAAATGAACTACAAGGGCTGCATGAGTTGGTCATTATAAAGATGTTAATGTCTTCAGAGTCAAATTCACCTTCACCCTCCCACAAAAATCATTTAAGATTTGAGGAAATCAGACAGTCATTATGCAATGTCAGGAAATGACCTCTGAGTGGGCCAGTTTGCATCTAATTTGGATTTTGAAAACCAACACCTAACATGGGACTTTGAGACTTGATACTGACATTTTAGAATGAAATTGGAGATATTATGTTGATGTGTAACAAATTTAAATCCCCCTGCATTTTCCACACAATTTCATGCTTTTAGTAGAAGCATTCACGCACATGAAACATCTGTCTGATGAACAATATTTTATGATCGCCACTATCAAATACATATAGTACAGTTTAACCTCAGCTTGTTCTTGAATGAAATCTATTTCACAGCCACAGTTCGCAGGCACCATGCCAGTGAATAAATATAGGTCATTCTGATGTTGGATCTATGGATTAAGCCCACACACGCTGCCATTATGTGATGGTATTACCACAAACAGACCGTAAACAGTCTGACAGCCCCCTCCCCCAGCTTACACCAGCTCAGAACACCTCGTTTCGCGGCTCCCCCTCCCCCTTGTCTCTCCCCTGTCTTGCCTTATTGAGGGGCTAACACCCACCCTCCACAGCTACACACCAGACAGCTGCGGCTGGAGATACCGTTCATCCAGCCGCGATCTGACAGATAAATGACGAGCTGGATATGAGCAAGGAAGATTACTTTCCCAGATTATATAGATTTTGTTCATGTTAAGGAATCCTAGAGTATGTCACGCGAGCGCACTTAAAAGGTTTATTGGTAAACATGCTGATTCAGCCCCCACCCGGCAGTCAACCACTCATATTTGTCATGATGTGCTTTCGGACCATGATCCCTGCTTCACTCTCATTCACAGATTGGATATAAGCACATCTGTGAATGAGCAGCCAAATGTGAATGAATTTTTTTTCCCTGTCAGGCTCTTTCATTCATCAGATCACGTGCTGGCCTGATTGTTTTCATTAATGTGGGTGTTGTTTTACATTTGCTCATTTCTATATGTATTTGTGGAGTAAAAGTATAGATAAATTATTATTTTAGCTGCATTTTACCCTCCAAGACATGTTGCTTGGATTTTCAGTTCTTCAATTTTCCTCCTAGACATAGTGGCAGATCCAGTGCTTGGCAGGGTCATTTATTTGTGAATGTTACTGCAGTATCTTCATATCCAGGTCTTGCCACACAGTCAGTGCTTGACTCCTTGAGTCAGATGACTCACCAGATGGCCCACCACTAAATGACAGGCAGGGATCCGCACTCTGTTGTGCCTGCAGAGTTCCTTTGATGGAGATTCAATTAGCAGACCTTTAGAATCTGAAGTACGTCGCTGGTACAGCTAGTCATACCCTCAACAAAAAACCTGATACCACAGATTATCAAGGTGTTAGACCACGACGATCCACCTCTGACATTTCTAAAGCTTCTTATTTGTCTTTGTCTGTTTGAGTCCTCCTCATGCGTTCTGTCCAGCTGAGACACACCAGGGCTCATATTGTTTTTGTATTTGTCTGTTGCTGTGGGCAGACAGATATACGGATTGCTGATTCCTTGACAATTTGACAAAAGTAATTTAGGAGCAGTGCCGCGACAAGACAAGGGTGACAGGAACTGGGGCCTGTCAAGCTTTTACACTGTCCTTTAATCGAATTTGTTTCAGCACCTACAGGAGCACTTACAGTATATCCCAGTGATGTTGTAATTACATTTGTTTGTATGTATGTCGTGCCCTCTTGTCAGCCTATGTTTGATCAGTTCAGTCTTGGAAAATTACATAAGCTTTACATTGTTTGGATCTAGTCTAATGTATTTGATCGAAAAAAATATGCATGTTATGGGCATCAGAGTGTTCACAGCTTCATTGTCGGCATCTTTCCCAGCAACATTATATGACTATGACCTTGTCTGGCCCCGTCTTCTGTAAGATATTTTAACGTGTCACATTCAAGAAAATCAGGATAATCAAAAAATCATTGGCTATACATATTATAAATGTTTTTGTACACAAGAATGAAACAAAGAAATTTGGGGGGTTTGAACTATAGTCCAGGCACAATAGGGATTTAACCCAAATGGGACCAAAAACTATTAGGAGGAACTGAAAAAGAAACTGAAATATCTAAAAAATTGACAAGTAGGCATCGATTTTCAAAGAGACCAATAGTCACAGTTCTGTTAAAGTCAACTTCTATTCCCAACTTGACCAATCAAGTCCTTTTGCTTTGTGGTTTCTTGTTTGCTGCACCATCTGTCAAGTCCTTTTTTCAACATTCATAGTGATAAATAGTGTATTTCTGGCACCATCACAGCTTGCTGTTTGACAGAGTCCACAGAGCCTTCCATCACCCACCATGATCGCCCAGATAACCTTTTGCAGTGACACCGCATGGTGCCCAAAGCTTCAGACAGATTATTCTTGTTAATACTGCTATGCAATGCTTTGTTGTATTCCATGAATTGCTCAGGACTTGCTCCATGACCTTAGATTATCTCCTCACCCACTGTCACAAATCTGACGTCGCAAGCCAACAAAAAAGTACAATTAAGTTTTACTTTGCAGGCATAATGGGATCTGAACATCAAACTTTATATTAACAGAGGCAACACACCGAGAACAAGCTTTTTTCTCCTGTTAGCAGCTATAAAAATAAAGCTGCAAAGCCAAATATCATAATAGGGCATTAGTGAAAACAATCACATTTCAAGCAATCTTTCTTGATTGCAAAAACAAATTAAAAAGTTGGAACAGGAGCTTAAAGTGTAAGTGTGCAATTTCTCATTTACACTCATACTCCTCAGCATGAGGTTGGCAAACAAGCGAGATAATTTGAGTGATATATGCATAGTAAACACCGCTGCTCTGTTCTGAGACAGAACACAATGACACGTAAAATAGCTAGCATCTAATAGCAGGATAAAGGTCGAGAGTGCGGTATGAATATAAACACAGACTAAGGCGTATTTCTAAGATATTTGTATATGGACACACTCTCAATTTCAAATGATT
Organism: Holacanthus passer; assembly: GCA_025331565.1. Lineage (NCBI taxonomy): Eukaryota > Metazoa > Chordata > Actinopteri > Pomacanthidae > Holacanthus > Holacanthus passer. The sequence continues at coordinate 380,461 of JAFREQ010000184.1, forward strand.
TAAATAGACTACATGGGAAATTCAACTAAAACTAATTTTAGCTGAATGAATGATCTCAGAATGAAATCAAAACCCGACTGAGGATATTAAATCCCTGCCTGACATTGAGTGCACTCGAATATCTTGTCACCTGATCATTTAGCGGCCTCTTACAGCGTGCAACTTACACTCACTTAATGGGAAGTGTATTACCGGTGGATGCTGTAACAGGACACGGTGACCTTGAGTTTTGTGTGACTCAAATATTTGATCCCCCATTTAAAGGACCATCTCCCTAAATAATAGACTCTCTCGCCAACATGATCAAGTCCTGTTCAAAGTCATTATGCACTGACATCTTGTGCAAAGAGTTAATCCCTGGATTTTTCTCGTCATGTACTCCACACATTGATTTTGTCTATAGTTTTTGTAGCACATTCAATATTGGCTGCCTCCACACCCTTAACAGGCTGCAGTGGATCACTGTATCACACCCACAGGTCCTGTCAGTTTAGCCAGGTAATTGCACAGTGGCACATGGGAGTAGAGATGCAGTGGTATGGATTTTTGACCCCTGACTGGTTTTCTGTAGTTCATCAGTTCTTGTATGCAATAGCCATTACATTTTCTTAAGTTTGATATTGGGGACTAGTCAGTGTCATGACTTATGTAATTTACATTAAGCCAATTTCTAGTAACAGCTTTCCTATTTGCTGCAAGTTAAACCAATACAGAGCTTCATTGATTCCTAGATACATCGCAGGGCAAGTCCTCTTCATGCTCAAACCTGAAATTACACATTTCCTGACCAATACTGTGGAGCACTTAGCACATGGTTTCCGCCGAGTTGTCATTTGAGCATTGAGCGTCGTCCATGTCCAGTGAATTCTTTCCTTCTTAACCGTCACCTGTCTTTTGGATTCTAGTTTCCGTTCCCCAACTCATTCCAATACAGATTACAATGATTTGTGTGACAGTCAGTGAAGGGGATAGTTTTAACTTGTTATCGGGAGCTCAAAATTAAGCTGCCATCTTCTTGCCTTACCGCCCCAAGTCCCAGACTGTGTCCATGTTTAAGAAACTATCTATCAAAAGAACAATCATATTATTTGTTTAATATTTTTTTCTGAAGTGCTTTGCTCAAATCGATCAAGGCACTGCAGAGGAATTGAGTAGGCAACATATTGAGCTCCGAAGTTGCATACTAGTAAATTGCCCTGCCATGGGAGCCATAGCTTCTTGAGGTTTGGAGTGTGTAGTGTGTATAGATTCAAAAGATTTTCTGTCATTTGTTGTAAAATAATTAGTTTTCTTTTCGACAGCCATGACACAACACCAGGATCTTTATTTTATCTGTAGTGATGAAGCAGGTGATGCATTAACTTTCTACAGCTACAGTAATGGAGCACATGGGGGCTTGGTGTGTAGCTTATCGACATTTACCTTGATATAGTCATCGATAGACAAACGTCTGTGTTGCAGTGATTTGACATGTGACCTTTAGGGTTACAGGACTCTCGAACCACCGGGCCAGCGTGCCGCCACTGATGATATTGTATCCCCGGGGATAAAGTAGCGCTCTCCCCTCTTGGATTAGAGAGCCGGCATCAGAGTTAAACAGCTCTTAGTACAACTGAATGTTCCCGGGGGAGAAGGGGAAGGGATCACATTTCCCTAGAATGGAAGGCAAAAAAAAAAATAAGCCTTCCATCCTCTGAAAGGTCAATTCTCATATTTAACTTTTATTTTGTCTCCACCCTAATAATCTTGCCCCAGCTGTGTCCAGTTAAGGGATTTGCTGTATATTTTCAACCCCTAAAACAACATTTTATTATAAAGTTTACCTCATTTTTCAAGATTCAACAGATGGAGTGGCCTGTGAGACGTCCTGGCTTGTGCAGCTTGTGCAGCGCCCGTTTTGCTCACCTTCTGATGTAATGTCAAAGAGGAAACAATAACAGTGCAGCAGCGATTGACTCAGACACGCTGACACGCGAGCGCAGGGTCAGAGAGCGACCCGGATAAGTTGATTTGATGACAATTAGCCGTGCCAAGATGAAGACGCTCCCCACTGAGCTTTTGACAGAAAGAGAGAGAGTGAGTAAGGCAGGGAAACAAGGAGGGAGATGTCACTGTAACCCCTCAAGCAGTGGAGCACCAACCAACAGCTCCCTGACGCTGGAGGCTCAGCTCACATCAGTGTCACTCACTCGCTTACACACACTCACACACACCTAACTTCATACACACATACACACACCGTGTCTATTAGGGCAGGGCAAAAAAGCACAGGCTGCAATTTGAAATGATTTTGACTGCGATACTCTTGGCAGCGGTTTCTCAAATGAGGGCTATCAAGATTCCCATATGCCACCATCCCACAATCACTGTCAGACTCAACCGGTCAGCAGATGTTAAACTGGTCTGTGTATGTGTGTGTGTGTGAGAGAGAGAGAGAGATGAGAGAGGAGAGGAAAGACTTGATCGAATGCATTTTAATCGCACTGACTGATCAATGTGTGTGCACTGCACTTTAGCTCCCCTGCCACCGTGAACAAGCGCACGTTGAGCTGCATTGTCTTAATTATTGATAGTGGAAATAGAATCTAATGAAATTTCCAGCATCTTGAAACTAGAACTCCTCTCACTGCACCGCCTATAAGCACACACTCAACAATTCCTATTTGTTCAATCATTTAAGGATCTCAGTTGTCATGTACACACAAGCACAAATTTGTGACATCATGATTAGTTTGGAGCCAATCACTTTCCAATAAGTAACCTACACAAGTGTTATGTGCAAACTTGAAGCCACCAATGTAAATACACTTTAATAAGAGAGAAGGAGGAGATGTAATTTTCAGACTTTTTGTGGAAAAACCCATATCATGTCAGACACAAAATATTTTTTTTGAAAGCAGGGTTTTTAATATATGTATATATTATTACACATCAGGAGGTGATCTTTAAGTAAAGAGTCTCAATACTTCTTCCGCCTTTGCTGGCTGCTAATTCACCAAACTATAAAGTATTCAAGCATTACATTAAAAAATCATATTTTAATTAAAGCAAGTGACAAAGTGAACGGCAAATTTGATACTTTGTTATATAAGCAATAACAAATATTTAAAAAGTGTTTTGAGTGAAATTTGTGTTGTTTCAGTTTATTTTAAAAAAAATTGATTTCAAAACCTACTTTAAGAAAAATGGTTTGTGAAGTTGGATTAAAAGTTAAATAGTTTATGTGAGTATATAAACATGTAGAGGACCTAAGTTTAGAGAAAATTAGTCTTTCTACTTCATCTCCATGAAAATAGACAAAAACTGAAATAAACACATCTCTGCTTAAGTATTAATTAAAAGAAAGTGAGAAGAAGAAGTGATGGGAGTGCATCACCTTTACCACAGAGGAGCAGTGAGCCCTCAAGCTTTAAATGAGGCTGAACTGACATAACCTTGATGGTGCAATTAATATAACTTAAGGAAAAGAATGGGGAGGTGGCAAGAGACACGGGGTGAGTGAACTGAGGTGAGGAGGGAGGTGGTAATTTCGTTGTTGCGTGTTATACTGGGTGTGTGTGTGTGTGTGTTGGAAGGTGTATTAGGTATCTCTGTAATGAAGGGACAACTCTGTGGGAACAGTTGGTCAGTGGTGTATCCGCCACAATATCAGACTGTCCTCATCTGAACTTTGTCCCGACGCCCAACAGTGGTGCTGCTTTCAGTCCAAACCTCAAGGTCAAACAAACCAAAGCTGATCTTATGCATGAAAAGGTCGTCGTGTTTGTTACGCAGAATATCAACCTCTCTCCTGTGACTTTTGGATGAGTAGCCACATTTATCCATCTGCCTGCACATAAAATTGTGTTTATTCCATGACTAATGTCTTTGGTTAGACCAGTCATCCAAGTAGCTTATTGGAGCGACATCCAGTCCAAAACAAACTGGCGTGGAGGTGACTTTGTGTGAGCGGACCTGCCTTTTTTAATCTTTTGGTTTATCAGAGTAAAAACCGAATCCCCACAGCACCATAGTAGAGGTGTGTTCAAAAGATGACACTAAACAATGCAGCTTTGTTCTGAAAACAGTAAAGAGCCTCTCAGCATACTGTGATTTGGCATATTCTGTGTATGCACTTGGTGCCACGCCGTGCTGTCATCCTGCCGAGCCATCTGTGTAGCAACAGATTACCAGGTAGCCCTATTAATCCAGGTAGGCTGCGCCACGTCAGGGAGGAAATGAAGCCGAGTGGAAAATGTTTAAATCGATAAGACCCACGTTTCCACTCAGGCTTAAGGCTTACGGCTTGACTTTGACACACCGAGCCAGTGCAGCAATGCGTTAGCAACGCAGTAGGCTTATCAGATATATATATATGGTTCACTCTGGTTTGGCTCAAGGATTTTGTGATCTTTATACGGATGATTGGCAGCTATGTGTTTATCAACTCACTCTCACCTTGCCAAAGTTTTTTGTTTGCCCCCTTTCAAACCACAAGTCAGCACTTTCCTCCATCCATCGTCCTCTTGAGGATTAGAGACCAGAAAAGGAGAGATTTGTTTCTGTTTGAGTCCAATCATCCGTGACTGTACATTTGAGTTTGAGAAGGAGTACGCTGAGTCATGCTGTTTTTCTCGATGAATTTCCAAGGAAGCAGCAATGGCACCTGATGCATCACATTAGGATGCTTAACTGTGTTTTGCTCTGCAGCTATGAATATTCAGGTCAGAATATACTCCGACTAAAGCTGTTTTAGTGCCTTTCAAAGGTGCGTTCTCTCATTACACTGCACCGTGTAAACCAGCTCCATCGCTTGCTTATTAGATTTAGTTGGACAGAGAACATTCTGCTAATTAATGCTGCCGGCAGGCTGCGTGTGAGCGCCTGTGTTTGTGTGTGCGAGTCGGTGTCTGTCTGTGCGTCGTGGTGCGCTCAACTGAGATCTGTGAACCTCATTAGTGTTTGTGTGTGTGCGCGCTCGTGTGCATGCTTGTCTGTCTCCATGCCAGCGTGCAACTGAGAAATGTAAATGTTATTTCTGTTTGCACGAGTGTGTGTGCGTGCACGCATGTTTGTCTTTGACCCTCCGCCGTGGCAGGATATGCAGGCAGACAGGCAGAAATTTGCATCGGCAGTAGCGCCGGGGATCTGTTTGATCTGTCCACTTATAACGCGTCAGGTGGCCTTCCTGCAGAGAACCTGGGCAGCTATCTCATTTCTCAGGGAGAGAGACATATGCAAATAGGGAGAGAGAGAGAGCAGGCACACTGAGGCTGAAGGCAGAACCAGGGATAGTGAGAGAAATGGCAACAGAAAAAGGAAACAAATGAGGACTAGGGTAGATTTAATAACAGTGAAGGAAGGAGAGAGTGACAGACAAGGACGTGGTGAGGAAAAAACACTAGAGAAAGAGTGATGGAGGCAGATAGATAGAAGTAAGTGATAATGGGAAATGGAGGGGAAAGAGAGGGAAATGGAAAATAAATTGTATTAACAGATTTATTTTACTTCAAAATGGCTTCATTCTGTTGTGCCTCATCACACACGTATCTGTGTCTTTGACAGTAATGGAAAAATGAAATGAGCGCCGCTCCGACTTGTACCTCTAACAGCGCAAGTAGATATTGTCATTTTTACATTTGGATGCAGATTTAAAAGCGCAAATAGACCGACATGCAAGTCAAAGTGAAGGGTTGATGCTCACACTTATGCACACACTAACCGGCACTTGCTCTCTTGTCAGTCCCATATTGTCAAACCCAATGTAAACCCCACTCTAACTCTGTCCTTCTTCACACGTACCTACGCATGACGTAAACACACACACAGCACAGTTCTCTCTCATCGCTGTATAGTTGAGACCCACATGAACTTCTCTCAACCTTCCTCCCTCTCTCAATAGATTTCAAATTTGAAATGAACAAAGTCAATAACAGTAATAAGTCAAATGGAAAATAGAATGAAAGTATCCACACACACACTCTTCACCCTCATTAATTGAATTTATGTGGGGGGTTTTGGTAATGTATTTTCTATATCTGTCTATTCTGAGTCCCATCCCCGTCTCGTTGTCTCCTTCACACACACGCAAACACACACAGCCATGGAGCCTCCTCTCATCCTTATATTGCCTAAACAAGTCCAACCATTATGCTTTGTAGAACATAATACTTAGCTCCTATGAATTATAAATGCCTATGGTTTCCAAGCAGCTTATTTTTAGAGTGAGCACACACACACACATGCACAGAGATTGCTTTACAAAGCCAGGGTTACGTCCCCTCCTGTGGCATGCAGAGGTTACACTAAGCACTCTGTGTGTGTGTGTGTGTATAAAATTATATGTGTGTATTGAATGTTTTTGCACAGGTGTGTTTTTGCGAATGATGTGCAACTTCTATACTTTGGAGGAATTTCATTTTCATCTGTACAGGTGGGCATGTGAATATGCAAGTGTGCATGTGTGTGTGTTTGGCTGCACACATGCACAGCCATTAAATTCAACCACAGTGGAGACATTCAGTCATCATGTATTTAGCCTCTTTAGCTGAGAAATGAGCCCCTGATGCTGCTATAAACAGTGCATAAAAAAGTCCTCTCAACTTGTGTTTCACCTTGTATTGAGTGTTAAAACTTTACTCAGTTGAAATGAAAGTTTTTCAAGTTGAAAAATTGCCCATTTTGAAAGTGAAATCTCTCACTTTGTCAGAGTTCTCCATAAGCTGACAGATGTCTTCAGCAGAAGAAAGATTGTAGAAACATCTTGAAGTTGCTTTGTGCCGGAGAGAAATGAAACTAATATCCAACTTGGCACAGGAAATTTAGCTTTTCTCCAGAGCGCTCACTTGTTTCCGTGATCGTTTTAATTGGAATTTGCAAACAAAAAGAATCGTCAGGTTTTTATAATAATAGGACGCTCATCACTGGCGTTGCTGCTCCTTGTGCTTAATGAGATAAAACAGACATGTTTATAATTTCATGTCTGTTGATGAAGGTGTCAGCACTGACATCATTTTATTACTTACAAGGTAGTAAAATAAAAGAATTCAGTCAGTACAGTGTCATTTGTTAATATCAGACAAGATCATCTTGATTTTCTTCCCAAAAGTTGAATAGCTTTTTCTGTTCTTCTCAAAACTTTCACTTCTTCTCAAGGCCCTGCACCCTGTCTTTGCTGCATACAGTATGTATTCCCTTTAGTTCTAGTTCATTCAGACTGTTCCTGGAAACCATGAAAGCAAAGAGACACCCCCACTTGGATTTGGAACCTCTTTTGCATTTCGTCACGAAAGGCAAGAGAGGCGTGATACTGCTTGCCCCCCTCCCCCTCTCCCTCTGACTGAAATTAATGGCTCCATCCACTCACAATGACACTGATGTACTATTAGGGGCAGGTTACTGCTTAGCCCAGCGGAATCAGGGCTCCCCTATACATAAATCAACCCCCAGTCTGGTGGAGGAGTTGGTTTGTTATGTTGCTGTAATAGGCTTTTGTACCCCGATGATACAGTGCGAGAAAATGACCATAGACTTCTGCAATTATTTTTTTGCATAGGTCCGTGTGTGGCAGTGTGCACGCACATATTCGCAGTCTCATTTGCAAAGTACACACACATTTGTGAGAAGAGTCGCTTGTGCAGCAGTGTCTCTGTGTTTCCCCAGAAAAGAAATGCTGTAGGCTGGGTGCCTGCTGGGTGAGCTATAAATAGCCTCCTGGTGACAGCAGGACTTAGAGCTTAATGTGAGGGAGAGCATCTTCCAGAGATGTCCATGTTCATTATTTAAAACTTAACATACATTTCATTTTCTACATCAGTAATCCTGGCCACAGCTTCTCCACGTCCCATCTAGGCCGACACTGGCATCCAGACATACCGCTGTTTAAGTCTCTTATCAATAAAGCTAAATCTAAAATATCTTTATTTTTTTTAAGAATCATGATATTTAGTTTGAAGGTAAGACAGTTGGTATTGATAGCATACCATCTTGTTTCCATCTCTTTTAACCTCTTGTCTGCTGTTTGATAAATTAGGAACATTTAGACATGAATGAGCAGGGTTGCATTAAATTTACCTCCCACTGCGGAGATATCCGCAGCTCTAATAATTGGGGTTTAAGAACTGAGAGCAACTTAATTGTGAAAAACATTTGTGGCTACTGTATTTCTGAGGAAACATACAGCGAGCATACATTGTGTGTACGCATTGTTGTTTGTGTTGTAGTGATGACTTTGCATGTCTTGTCATCCAGGGTGACACAGTATGGAAGTAATTGGATAAGGCATTAATGTTAACTTGAGGTGAATGGATGTTTGCGCCGTATTTGACTGTACTGAACTGCTCAGCACCCAGTGGCAGGATGGACTCGGGGCATGTCTGGATATATGAGATCATTCAGATCCAGAGGCTTTCCTCTCGGTGGACCTCTTGACCTTTTCCCCCTCATTTCTCTGCCAGCGTTTCCGCACACACAGCTTTATCTGGAATAAGATGTTTGAATGTCAAAGAGTGTTAATGGAAAGCTCCAGGGTCAAACTGTACTGTATCTGAAAAGCTGTTATGTTACTTTGAGTCTTTGTTCGGGTTTTACCATTTTGTTGTGCACAGAACATAATTAAGTTATGAATTTTAAATCAAGCAGGCTTGCCTTTTAGATTGATGGGGCTCATAATTCCAGGCTTCTGTAATTGCAGTGGGTCTTGTACCAAGCTGATCAAACACAAAACATAAAAGTTTATTACCCATTTCTAACCTTGATTTAATTTCCTGTTGGTTAGGTTCAGACTTCCTGTGCGCCACCCATATCATCCCGGTGAAGAACGAGGAGGGCGTGGTGATGATGTTCATCCTTAACTTTGATTACATCCTGGACGAAGGCAGCAGTGACTCACTGGAGAGACTCAACCACACCTCGCCATCCAAAGCTGACCAATGTAAGTAAAGACAAAAAAAGAGTGAGAGAAGGAGGTTAGTGCAAGATAGCATGATGTGTGGGATTTGGTTGAGTCCTTTATTCTCTAATCCTGACCTTGTTGGTGCCATGCAGAAAATATAGAGCTAAATCATTTGTGTGCTCACATGTACTGCATGTACAGAAGAAAGAAGTTGTCAGATTGGAAGAGCAAGCAAAGGAGTGATACTGTAGTAATGAAACAGCCAGTCTTGACCTTTTACTTGTAACCTTTTCCCACATCCACATCAATTTGTGCCTTTACACAATCCCCACTGCAACTCAAGTGCTTGACATGACCCTGATATTAATGTTGCACGCCCTGATGGATGCTACATTACAAAACATTTGTCTCGTATGTTTGGCCTTTGTAGCGTCAAGCCCAAACATAACTTGTGGCAATCTCCAGCTTGTGCATTCGCTTCTCCTCGCAGCAGTGCAGCGCAGGAAATCCCTGCAAGACAGCTCCTTTGGCATGTTGACACCAGCGTTTAGCAGACACTGATGTGTTCGCCTGCCATCGTCTCAAAGGTCTGGCCCAATTATAGCTCATAGCCTGCCAGGATGGCCTGATGAACTACTGGAGCAGCGCTGGAGAGCACTCCGCTTCCCAGAGCTGTCGGTGTAATACTGTATAATGCCATTCCCCTGCGGTGCTCTCAAACATGCTCTTGATGCCCCTCTCTCTTCTGCGACTCTCTCTTTCTCCGCTTTCGCTGTGACATATAAAGCAGCAGCGTGGAGGACCAGAGGTCACCTTTAGATGACTGTAATTGGATGAGGCCCCTAACTGGCTGCGTTGCCTCATGGGGGGTGTGGTGAAAAGAATGCGTTTGAGTATATAAGCAAGTGTTGTCAGTGTGTGTTTGTGTACAGACTCAGGCTCTTGCAAAACCATGCGTGAACGTGTAAGCTTTTCAATTTGTGAGTGTGTGTTTGCACAGGCGTGTAGGCTTTCCTCTTCCACTTTTCTATGGGAGCTAATTGCTCAGCCTGAGCACAAGGGCAGTCCCCAATGGAGCAGGCCTCTATGAATTAATGTCTATTCACGCCAGTCTGAATATCTAAGTGGGCGTCCCTGCAGGTCTGGTGTTGAGGTCCAGATTTGTTTACAAGGTCGAGTCTCATCCCTGGACAACATCTCTCTCTCTCGGTCTCTGCCTACACGTAACCTCTGGTGTCGCAGGGATTACCGGAGAGAGTTGCTATTTCTTGGCCTCATTTCGTCACAGCTAACTCTGGAGGCCTAGCATTGCACTTTTACCAGCAGATGGACAGAGGTCACAACTTATGAACAAGTCTGCATAATTTAAGGGAACATCACAGATGAGCAAACTGCTACAGATGTAAATTTAACTCAGTGAAACCCATCGTGTTACTATTCTAAGGAGCAGCTCTCCAGTATGTGTAGGAGCAGCTGCCTTTAGATGGTGCGAGGTGATGATCCATGCATTGCATTATGCAGACTCCTTCTGGGGGAATGAGCCGCCATGCATTAGGCACTGCTTATCGATTGCCGCTCAGCGACAAGTCATCCTTTCTGCAGCCATCTTGGATTCCCCCATTCTGCTTTAATGTGGCTGAGCAGGACCACTTGTACAGAACAATCAATTTCACACATACACAAAAAGATAAGTGGCATTTAATGCATTGGCCACAAATCCTGACTAGTGGTTAGAAGGATTGATTTATGAGGTTTACTAGGCCATGCATTGGTATTCATCTACAGTCCCTTGTTGATATTGCTGCAAGGCAAAATAGGAAATTTATCGGTATCCAATGGGGAAGTGACTTTCTGCAGGATAGGAGCAGAATATGTCACGCACCACAAGACAGATATTTGAAATTTGCCAGCTCATCATAGCATCCACTTTCCCATCAGCTTTCCCACCTCTTTTAGCATCACTGCAGGAACTTAACCTAACCTGGTGCCAACAACCCAACAATGGCTACATCTTAAGTTTCTCAAGCTTCTGTCATGGAATAAGCAGAGACCAAAAAAAGCCAACTCAAGTGCATTTGGAATTAGCATGACTTTCTATCATTCACCAGAAGAAAAGAAGTAGCTTTAATTTTCCTGTGCAGCGATGATGCAGCACGACACTGAAATTGTCCAGTGACAGCTTCATAAAACTGTTTACAGAGTATGTTTATAATAAGTCAGGGTGAAAACTAAATGGACCAGGAGCCTGAAGGCAGCCTGGTATGATCTCTAAGAGGAGGCACACACCAACATGAATTCTGTGCAGAGCACCAAATGTATGCAAATGGAGGATGGGACAAAGTACCTGCATGACTGAAAACCACCTGAAGTAGACCATCTGTCAAGAGTCAAATGTGCAGGTGTGGTTTCAGTCGGTATGGATCCAGTGAAGCTTAACATGCAAACAATGTTGTCTCCATTTTGATTCCTTTCCCCCTGTTTACTGTTTAATCATTAGAAAATAAAGCCATAAAAATTGAAAATTAACTATTATTAACTCTGGCTCATTGCAATCATACTTTCAATTTTCTCTCCCAATAAATGAGTGTGGGGCAAAGTTGGGACACAGCAAATTTATCCATGTTATTCTCCAGAGCTGGTTAGTAATAGGAGAACTGGGAGCCCAGGTAAACACTCCTTAAGGTAAATGAACACTGCATGCAAATCTTTTTTTTTTTCAACGCCAGCAAAAAACAAGAGAGGCAGACAAAAACAAAAGGACACAAAGCCGTTTTTGTCCCGCTTTTTCACCAAAGCACGAAGGTGTATTGTTCTCATTCTGCTTCTGCCCTGACATCTGAATCATGCTCACATTACAGAAAGACATTTCACTCCCCAACATGGGGATCTGACGGCCCAATTAATATTCAATGCAAATATTACTATCTGGTATCATAGCAACAAGGGCCACGGTGCGTCCATTGGTTGTGTAAAGCTGCTGGTGAGTTTTTGCAGGCAAGGAACGAGAGGGTTGGAGAGGGAGTGAGAGTGAACACAACCCAGTAACAGCACTCAAAGGGCAGCATATTCCTGCAGGTTCAGCCCTTTCAATATCACCATTAAATATAGCTACTGTATGTACTGATATTCTCAGCACACACCGTGGATGTGTGACAGAACTATGAGCTAATTAAAAGATTTGTGGCATATATGTTTGTCCTCGAGGCATGGTAATTAAATTCAGAGCACTGAGCATGTGAATGTGAATATCATTCATTATTTTGTTAAGGTCATTTCAACAGTCAGCTATTGTTTAAATCAAAGTAAAATGTGAAATGCTTGAGCTTCACGCCTGAGAGATTTCGTAATATTGCAGTGGTGCAATTGCAAAAGGGAGCGATTTTTCTTTGGAGGGAAAAGCCCCATTAAACAGGGTTTTGCTGTATTGTGCAGACGCTTTGGCATATAAATTGGATTTGCTGGTTCGGGATCAGCTGCAGACTGACGAATCAGATGGTATTTTTGTTCAGCGCTCTTATTTTCCTCACATCACCAACTCAGATGAAACCAAACTACTTTAGCAGAAACAAGAACACCAACTGAACTTTGTTTCATCGTCATCGAGATCAATGACTTGTTTAGTCATACTGCACTGTAGATTTGAGCGCCGGCTTCAGATCCCGCTCTGACTCACCAATTAAATTCAAATGATCATTTCCAACGTCATCAGCATCTGGCTCGAGACTTAATTTAAACACACCACACTGACCCAAACAGACACCGGGCATTGTGTCTAAAATGAGTTTCTTTCTGTCAGTCTCACCCCGGTAGAAGGAGCAGTGGGGAAGATAAAGCTGCATGCTGCTCCCTGCTGAGCCTCAAACATTAATTCTATTTTCTATTTTACCACCTATTGTGTCTCTGAATACATCCATAGCTGTTGCACTCGTTGCAGATATTGGAGTTGACCCGGGTATGTCAAATACAATGTGCTGCAGTTTGCTCAAGCAAATACACAAAGGGGACATAGTGATGTGGTGTGAGGCGGTGGTTTCATAAATTCAGGTTTGCTCATCCTTTTTTTCTTGTAATGCTTTTATGAAGGGACTTGAGGGCTTAAGTTGGTTTTCACTTCGCCGCATGGCAGTAAGACGTGTTGTCGAGAGTTCTGATATGTATGACATATGTTCAGGCGACTAAATGATTCACAACATGCAGGCCACGGTTTGCAGTCCATATGTGGAGTCTTGCGAGCATGACTGTCGCTCTCATGACATGTTTGCGGATATTGTTAGATGCAACTATATGTGCCTGTTGAGAATGGTGTTTGCGTGGGTGTGTACTGTGTCTGTATATATGGCACAGCCTTCATGCATTCATTCCAAAACACTTCACAGGAAACTTAAGTATGTTCTTGTTCCATCACTAGTGCTACCTACTGTTATGACAGTAGTATCCTAAATATTAGTGTTCCAGTCTCCTTCATCTCCCCAGGAGCTATCAATCACTCATTAAAATCCTGCTCATAATCCTTTCTAGGACGGACTCCTCAACGCACTACTGCCATTATAATATTTCAGCAAATGTCCTCCTCCATGAATAATTGAAGGAAATTGAAGATTGAACTCGTGCCCGAGGCGGAGCGGGCATTTGTTTTGATCTGCCAGGGTCTTTTTAAGATGGCTGCATTGGCAGGCTTTTCTGTGCTATTGGCAAACAAGTCCGAGATATCAGCAGGGATGTTGAAGACTGCAAGCGAGCTCTGCTGCAAACACACCATGAAAACACAACACAAGGTCAGTGGGGGTTATGTCGATCCCACTGGCTCATTAAAAACCACCGTACATTCTGTTTTTATGCTGTTTTTGGTCTCAAAGCAGTCAAACAACTTACTGTAGACTCTTCACCATAATTGAGTGGCTTAGTGCCTTAGAATTTATGTTTATGTGTGATATCAATTGCCCGTAGGCACTCCATTCTCTGTTATTGGCCACCATAAACTGAAGTCAGATGGGGTATTGGTATGGAATAATATGACAGTAATATACTCAGCATCTCACTTCTTTGTCTCATTGCTCTCTCTTCTTCTCTGTCAGGGAAAGGGAGATTCTTTCGCTTCCGTTTCCCGGCCTTACCTCTCCTGGGCATCAGCAAGCAGTCCCTGCCCCAGGAAGACCCCGACGCCGTCATGGTGGACTCCCCTCGCCACAGCGACGGATCGGTGGCCACACGCGACTACCAACTCCCCGCCACCCGCGAGAGCTGCAGTCCCTCCTACGCCAACGACACCCGCGCCCTCATCGGCCCCAGCCATTGCTCAACCCCTGTGTCCGGGCCTTTGGACCATTCGTCGCCCAAAGGCCCATGGGACCGGATATACCCGGACCAAGCCGTCGCCCAGACCCAGCAGCAGAGCCAGGAGGACACACTCACTGCAGCTCCGTCAATCCCGGGCCTCACTCCAACCGCCTCCAGAGAGAGTGTGTGCAGTATTCGCAGAGCCTCCTCCGTACACGACATGGAAGGCTTTGGGTCCAACTCCAAGATGCCGTTCAGGGACAGACATGCCAGTGAAGGTAGGAATCTCCTGCTCCACTAAGCCCTTCATGTACACTGTAAAGCAGCTTTTTTGAATTTCAAACAAATACTACACCAGGTTTTTTTTTTTATCTGTGTCCCACTTGTAGTCTATCTTTTTAGTTTAAGATCCCTCTGTTCAAAAGTAAGGGCCAGAAATCTGTTTCATTATTCACTTTGAGTTTGACACTAGAAGTCTGTTTCTACTTCCACTTCCGAACGGGGAAAGTTCCTCTGCACTCACATCAAATCTCAGTTCAACAAGTGGAGGTAAAAAATTACTTTGAGTTCAACTTTTGAAATTAAAAACATTTGCATATTCAATGTTCTGGATGGAGTGGGACATATCAAATACAAGCTATTATTGAAATTAGAGAGTTTTTATATATCCTAAAACATGCCTGGAGGGGATCTTTGAATAAAGTTGGTGACTACTGCTCTAACAAAACACTCTTTACTGTCAGTAAGTCAGATGTGTTCAGTACCCAAATGTGGTATTTTACATTAAGGGACTTGTGAAGGAATTTATTACTCGTGACAAACATTGACTATAATTTGGCTGTATTAATTACCAAACTCCCCGTGGTCCCAAAATAGGAGATGCGAGATGTGCCAGTCTCTTAATCAGCGTTATAGTGAGTCACCATCTGTACTGGGTGCTGTTGATTTTCCCTTGAGTCTAAATCACTCATTAGCCTTTTGGCCCTCATTTGGATGAGGGTAGAAGTGCCCCAGACTGGCCATGCTTGCTCCAGGCCAATCAGTCTCCCCCATCCCCTTATCTACAATCCTCATTCAAATAGCTCCCAGTGGCTGACACAGTAATATGTCTACTTCACAGTAATGAATTGTTCACGGGTGCACTTGCGGCGGTTTAATGCCAGCCGTCATTTGTCATCATAGAAAACCAGAAATTCTTCTCTCACCTCCGCTCCCCCTTTTTCTTCCTTCTCCAACGCCGTGTTGCTGCAATCACAGACAATGGTCGCAATATTAAAGGTAACAAACAGCAGCCTGCTGCATCCTGAGCTGTTCAACCTTAGCACGGATACTACATGTATACTGCACAAAGCCTGCTTGTTGCATGAGTTTTCCACATGACTGAGGTTTGTGTTGAATGCAAATGCCTTGGTGGGTGACTGACAGTGTGTTTGTAAGTTCTTGGGCCGGAGCCTCGAACCACTGGCACTAAATGACTCAGTCTCAGTGCACATGACCTGCTGAACCCGAGCAAGTCGCCCAAGGGAAGGCTCAAAAAAAAAAAAAAAAAAAACACTGACCTCTGCACGCGCTTGCATGAAGCAACATATTACATCTCTTTTCCTGCTTTTGTTCATTGAAGAAAATCAATGAAGCTTTACAAGATGATACCTCCCACTGTCTGTAACCTCTGTTTCCTTCGATGCAACCTCTGCTTCGTTGCCACGTCTTAGTGAATGAAATAAAACCTGACTGTCTTTCCATTTGAATTCTATCTGCTCGCCCTTGTCCCTTTCCCGTAGTAGTATAAATTGCAACGGGAGCGTAGCAGTGCGTGTGCTGCATGCAACATTATCTCACAGATTATGACTTGATGATGCATTCATGTTTAATCGTGTTTCGAATCAAACAAGGGATTCCCACAATTAAACTAACCAATGTTGATGTTTTGCAATATTAGCATCACAGTATGACAAGTTCATCTCTATAAAAGGTTCACACACAGAGCTGCCAAAGTGCTCTACTTCCTAATAAATGCCATAATGTGATATTAAGTAATGTTTTTACCCATGACTACTGACCCTACAATCCAACCACCCTTCCATATTCCCACTTTCCCCTTTACCTCCTATTTCTTCTCTCTCCTGGTTTGCTAGTGTCTCGCTCCTGGATGGCTGGGGGTATGGCTTCAGCTTTTCCTTTTTTAAGTTCTTTTTTTATGACTGCAATGATGTATCCTTATTGTGGCATGTATCGAAGCTGTGCATGCAATCTCTCATCCTCAGCTGTCTGTTTCTCTGTCCTTGACTCTCAATCACCGTACTGTATTTTGTGAAAAGGGGGAGAAAAAAAAACATTGCAACCTTCCTCTGCTGGCTCACACGGCTGAATCAGCAAGTCTCTCTTTTTCACTTTTTATCACTCTCATCGGGCCACATGTCAGTGTGTGTCACAGTGCTGTCACATATTGTTGCAGTGTCGAATGCTCTCACAAGAAGGCGGGGAGTTAACTTTGTGAGAGTCAGTTTTTACCATGCTGTGAACTTGTAGAGGACATTGCGTGGTATGAGGGAACATTTCGTCCATTCACCACACTGGCTTCATGAGACAGATAGATAGTTTGACTAACTGTGTGAAGTTGCATTCTTTGATTGTGCATCGAATCATTCTTTTCTTTCACCGACAGTGTTCTTCATTAGTTTTTAATGAGAAACTTTGAAAGGCCTGTTCACTCTAGACGGGTCAATCAGAGGCTGTAGAGTTTGTATTTCAGTATCTGTTGTATTCTCAGTGTTGTGTT
This sequence comes from Holacanthus passer, assembly GCA_025331565.1. NCBI lineage: Eukaryota > Metazoa > Chordata > Actinopteri > Pomacanthidae > Holacanthus > Holacanthus passer. The sequence continues at coordinate 397,389 of JAFREQ010000184.1, forward strand.
GTGGTTGAACTCACTCCAAAAGTAAGGGCCACTCCATGCTCACTACCCATGTCACAACAATCACAAATGAACACTAGACTGCTCTCTGATGTCCACGATTCAGATCAGCAATAGCCCAACCATGGTGTAAAATGTGGCAACTTTTAATGCCGACATCCTCCCTCCGCCGCCCTCTTTTTCAGGGCCGCTCAGCCAGATCAAATCCAGCCTGCTCGGCTCCACCTCCGACTCCAACCTCAACAAGTACAGCACCATCAACAAGATCCCCCTCATCACGCTCAACTTCTCGGAGGCCAACAACGAGAAGAAGTGCCCCTCCCCGCCATCGTCTGAGAAAACCATCATCGCCCCAAAGGTCAAAGACCGCACACACAATGTCACCGACAAGGTCACGCAGGTAAGATGCTCTCGACTAAAACCGGTGAAAAGTTTCTGAATCCAGCAGAGAAAATATCCTGTATAAAAAAATAATTAATTTACAATTACTTTTTGCAATTTGGAAAATGATTATCCACTCTCTGTCTATCACCCAGTTGGATACAGAATATTTTATTATTGGTGGAGGAGGTGAAAATAAGAATTAGTTTCTATGACTTTACAATTATTCCAAGGACATTATGTTGCTGCTGTTTTACGACTGCAGCTGCTTGATAATTGATAGATCGTCAAGCTGCTGCAGGTGCTGGTGTAGGATCAAGTTTAATTATCCTCAGGTCTAGTTGGTTGGATCTGGCTCTGCTTCGGTCCCCTTCAGATCAGTTTTCTCTTAAAAAAAAGATAATAATTTAAGCAGGTGGGTTTTGGGTAGTTTTACCACAGGTCTGTTCTGGATACGGTCCAACAGATAGGCCCACAGATTATCTACTTTTATCCCCTTTCCAAGTGCTAATTTCATTCACATATACCATATTTAATGGTAAAGCATAAAATGTACTTTTAAAACCGTGAAATCCTTCATAGAATAGGTAGTTTCAGCTACAGACCGACTGGATACTGGATCATTGAGGCTGATACACTGATATAATATATCTGCAATAAGTTAATACTGGCCAGGATATCAGTTTAACACTAGCTAAGTAAGTCTTCTTCAAATTATGTTCCAGAAATGTTAAAATTCCTATAAAGCACAACCATGTTTTTCCCCCTGTTTAATTGTGAATCATTCTCTTTTTTATGAAAAGAATCTTTCAGCACTTTCACTTTCAGAGGTTATTATTATTGTCAGGGTTGTTGTATAAAATCCATCATTCAATCATCTGTTAGTAAGTCCTTGGGTATAAAGGTTGTGCAGACTGGAGTGGAGAGACATTGTATTTCAGTGGTAATGTTCATCATAATATCATTTACTATCATCACAAATCACACTTGCACAGATTGAGCAGTCGATGAAGTCAGCAGATTGCATCCACACACACACACACACACACACACACACACACCCCACCCACCCTCCCTCCACCTGCCCTCTGCGTGCCTCAGGATGATTAATTGAAACTCAAAGGGTCTGATACGTCAAACGGCAGCAGATAGTCAGGGATACTCTTACCTCTGGCAGACAGCGTCCAGAGCCCAGGCCATATTTCTAAAGTTACGGACAGGGTTAGAGGTCATTCTCACCTTCCCCGCCACGGCTGAGAGGCAGCGCAGGGTAGACTGTAAGTTAATGTATTCCCAGGGGTAGGCCGAAGTTGCCCCAAACCACTGATTAGGTCTCGCTTTTGCATTTTGCCCATTAATGGTGTAACGGATAGAGGGCACGGAAAATTGACCCCTGTTCGCACTCAAAGGCAGCTTCAGCTGAGGGCCTTCGACTGGAGCCAGAGGCGTAGAGCAGACCACAGTGCACCACGCTGACCTCTCCATCCAGCTTTAAAGTCAAAGTTATTAAGCAGCAGAGAGGGCAGGCTTGTTAATGTGATTTTAATGGACTTTTGTAACATGTGGCATGGAAACCAATGGTCTGGTTTGTTGTCGGGTGGTGTGAACGCCAAAATTAGTGTGTTAATTAGCACATTACTAGCGCTCATGTGCCAGTGGCCAAAGATGCAACAGTGTTAATTTTGACAAGCACTTAAGCATTTGTTGTTAATATTTTTTCATTCACATTGTCTTTACAGTTTAGTCATGAAACAGAAGGACATCAACAAATACTTATCGTCAAAATTTTCATTGACAAACAACACTGAGATGCAACCATGTCACCATACCGTACCAGCTTTGATTCTTCTCTCTCTCTGTAATATACCATTTAATGTGTTATTGTAATGTTATCTCCTGTGTCCTTGTGTTTGCCATTACTGCTCTGCCTGGAAATAATCTGTCAAATACCAGTTTCAGTGGATACACTACTATGTCTTTAGCCCTCCTCGCCTCTTGCTCCTTCTCTGACTGAGCATATGGTGTACAACACCACTGCCATTTCTATGTGTTGCTTCCCGCATGCTGTTAAGTATTAAACTTATCATAGTAACAGATAAATAAGCCATGTGGGGATTGCGCCGGATCCTCGTCTTCCTCAGTTTAGTTTGAAAAGAGCTCTCTAGACACCTGACTGTGAGGAACACAAAGCAACAGCAGATGTCTTGAAACCAACTCCGGACTCCTCTGAGTTCATCTGAAGCCAGACACGTTCTCATCTGGCCTTGGCTGCCTTCTCAGCTAGCACAACCAGATGGAGGGTTCACCCAGGAAGCTGGTGAAATAAGAAAGAAAGCAGCTTTCATGCTGTTTCTTAAATTTTGAATGTCTCAGTGCATTCAACTCAATGACCACTATTTTCAATTGAATGACTCAATTTAAACTTCTCGGCCTTATCTGAAGCTTAAAGTGGTACATGCGTCATTTTTAATGATGGAAGACACATGATTAGCCCCAGGAACATGAAACAACACTCCACTCTTATAAATAATATCCTAGCCCTGACCCCCATTTTATAGGAGAGCTAATGCTAATTTGCATATCATTTGAGGCCAAGCCAGACACAGAACGAGCCTTCCATTATCACACAAGAGAGAGTTAATTTGCACCAAGTGCACATAGCTACAGTAGGTAGGCTAAATAATTAAGATGGGATCTTTTATTTAGAAACAGATTGGCTGCAACACGTTAATCCAGAACTGTCATTCTGCCAACCGACCGACTCCTCCCAGGCTTCCTAGCAGGCCGAGGGGTAATGTATTCATGCATGCAGAGCGCTGTTGGCGTAGTGCAGAGTTACCATCTTGTTTGTCATCACGACTGATCATAAGCTGCATGACAGCAGCGTTTGTGTCCATGCACAAATTAAGATCTTATGTATGTAGGTATGTGCAAGCTTTTCTGCTTTCTTTCTAACAGAAATCAATCTAAGATCAGTTATTCCAAAGTCAACAGCAATTACAGATTGTGTTGCGAGCGTAATGAAACAAGCATTTGAAACAGCTGCTTTTAATGAAGCGGCAGCCTGATGATTAATAGAACACATTCCCTTTGTCCTCTGGTTTCTGATCGATTTCAAAGGTTATCCCATATCAGAGGGTAGGAGCATTTGACCCTCCCCATCACACTGAGGGCAGGAGTTTCTAATAACCAATTCAATTATTAACACTTCAGCCTTTTCTTGTGCTGTACATCACCCTCTGCCCTCCAGTCCTCTCCTCTCAATCACAGGGGTTATGAAAGTGACCAGGCCAGAGATAAAGGGACACGCAATATGTGATGGATGCCAAAATCGAGCCATTTAAGGTTCTGCTTTTCTGTTTCACTCTCTCGCTCACTCGTACACAGTAATTGTCTCTCTGTCCTTGCAGCTCGTGTACTGAACCTGCCTCCCTCTCTTTGCATTCCTCCTTAGAGCTTCAATAATCAGCGAAAGCCATGGCCTGAAAATTCCTGGCTATTGAAGTGTCAGACACTTAGATGAATAGATGTATCCTCTGCCCGCACCCATAATTACCTGCAAGTCATTGAGACTCTTATCCGAAATGGTCCGTGACACTGCTGTAATATCGACGTTAAAAGCTATTCGGGTATATATGGTAACTGCAATAACAGAGATAATGATAGTGACACCCAGGCTCACTGGAATGGATTATACCTCCGTCCTCAATGCAAAACACTGTTTAGATTTTATGCATGCTGTTTTTTTCATGCATTTTTTTATTGCTGTTTGTATTTTTAGCTGAAGCAGTTTGCTTTTCTGTTCTGATGCTAAGTTGTGCACAACTTCCCATATATTTTTATCCCAGAAGTGACCATGATGAAAAACTTTATTCCCACAACAGCAGCTGTAATTTTGGGATTTTCTCAAGGTTATGAAACCATGGCTCTAAAGCAGCCTGCTACTGTATAGATTATGTGAAATACTTTTTTATGCATAGTTAAAATGTGAAATAGAAGCTTTTTTTTTCATCCTTCACTTAACACATGAATGATTTATTTCAGGGGAAATTCATGCCTCAAGTGATCAACTCATACAAGATTTTCTGTTAGTTAAGATTGCATTAGGATAGTACAGTATATACAGCATGTACAGTCTGAAGATCAGCTCCTCCAGCCAGATTACTCACATATCAACAAACATGACCTTTACTTGACCTAATCTTCAGTCATATGTCATAATGCAATTCCACATACAGTACTAGCACACACAACGTAATGGCACGGAAATACTAATGCATCTTGACTTGTCTAGAACTGTATTTACATTTTACTGAATTCAACCTTTTTACTTCAACCAGAGGCATATTTAGGATTCTTCCGCTGATTGTTATTCATCTAAATGGGAGGTTTGTGTAGAAATACTGTACAGTGGAGGATTTAAAGATACTTTTGCTTTGTTTACAAGATTAACAGTAGTGTTAGTATTGCACAAAATTGGGGGAAAAAATCATCATAATCGAAGTAGCAGAGCCTGAGATATGAGTTTTAGTTCTAAAGTGCTGGCTCCTACATTTCCTGGTATAAAACTCAATAGCACCTTTTCTCAGGCCTTCATTTTCTCATAACCGGCCGCGTATGTTAAACTTCACTCCTCCAGTTTCTTCATTTTCAGGATGTCTTTTTTTGCACTTCGATAAAAAAATGATACACCTGTTTTAATGAGCTACTTGTGATGAGTAAATTGATCTTGATCTTGATTGATCTGCAAAATCAATGAAGTGTTCCTTTTCAGCAAGAGAAAAATCTGCAGCAAACACCATTAAATTCCATTTGTCTCCCAAGTATATAAAAGGTTTTGGCAGAAAGCGTAGCAGAAAGAGTGATAAAAAGTCATTGGAGTAAGTGGATAAATTCTCCGTCTTCCCCCTCAGGTTCTCTCTCTGGGTGCGGATGTGCTGCCTGAGTACAAGCTCCAAACGCCACGCATCGACAAGTGGACCATCCTTCACTACAGCCCCTTCAAAGCAGTGTGGGACTGGCTGATTCTGCTGTTGGTCATCTACACGGCCATTTTCACACCCTACTCTGCTGCCTTCCTCCTTAACGATATCGAGGAGCAGAGGAGGCGAGAGTGCGGCTACTCCTGCTCTCCTCTCAATGTGGTGGACCTGATCGTGGACATTATGTTCATTGTAGACATCCTTATAAACTTCAGGACCACATACGTCAACGCCAATGAGGAGGTGGTCAGCCACCCGGCCAAGATCGCCATCCACTACTTCAAAGGCTGGTTTCTCATAGACATGGTGGCAGCCATCCCGTTTGACCTGCTCATCTTTGGCTCAGGATCAGATGAGGTGAGAGGGCGGGTGATCAATCAGTAGTATCAGATTGGGTGATAATGATGCAATGATTCTGTGGTAGGCTGTTTCAGTCAATCAACAAATAAATTAGCCAGTCCATCATTTGGATTTTCTTACAAGAGAAGCTCTTATGGAGACAGAAATAGACACAAAGAATAAATGAAACATAAATATGCAGCAGCAGAGAACATCTGTAGGTGTTTGTTCACACACAGAGAAGCTGATGTAAAAGAAAACGCTTACAGTTTGACCTTGTAAGCACAGCTGGATTGTATTGATAGTTTAGTCCTCTTTTACCTCTCTCAATAAGAAGATGAACTAATAGATAACAGTGACACTGACAGTTTGGGTATCCTGTAGAGAGCCTTCCTCAGAGAAACCTTATTGTTGTTGAACAATGTTGAAGACCCTGTGGTCATTTCATTTGTCATCATGATTCATACAATAACCATCAATCCTCTATCCTGCCATGAATAACACTAAAGCAGATTTTAAAATGTCTTTTATTTCTGATTGTATAATTCAGTTAGATTTGACTGTTTTACATGCAGAAATAATTGCTGACAGTCTGTGAATGAAATAGTTGCCTGCCTAATCTTCATATCACCGCACAAACGGTGATCCTGGAAATTATCCACAGATAAATTAGGAGGTGTTTTGGATGGAGACACAGGGAGAGGACTGGCAGGAACGGATTGTCCCAAGGGAGTTATTAGTGTAGAGTTTTAATTGATGTACGATTTTTCAGGAAACTGTGTGAACTGTTTTCAATGTGTCAGGATTCAACATGCCTGTTGATAACCAGTAGAAACTCTAGAAAAATTTATTTTAACAATGCATTTAATTTGCACATAAACACAGAGATTTTTGTGGTTATTTTGCTGCAGTCTGGTGCTTGTTGCACAAAATTTAATGAGTGGGATTGCCATGCGTAAATGTGGTTTGACATTGTACAACATCACTCCTGTAGAGACAGCAGATGGAACAGATACCTGCTGCTTCAGGTGGCTGTAAAGAGAGTTCATCGTCAAATTGTCAATCACTCATTAATCTTTATTCTGCCTGGCTGGCATTGATGCCATAATTGGTGTCAATAAATTGTATCATAAGATTTACTTGGTACAACTTTTTAATAAGCCCAAATAGCACCAACTTTTCCACAGTGCTTTGTTACACCGAGTCCCTCTTCGGTCACTCCTATCATGACGCAAGGCCGCAGCTCCAGCAGTCATATTTCCGAGCAGCTTTCTCGAATATTCAGACCACTAAACCAATCTGACGCTCGGCTGTCACATCTGCTTCCCTCCGCTCTCTTTTCATCAGAGCCAGACTGGAAGGGCCCCGGGCAATCCAAATGAGTTAAAAAGGTCTCGGCCTCCAGAACCACTCTGCTTGTGAGAAACGGTTTTGCTCATGTATGACACTTAGCCTCTTGCTTTAGTTTTTAAAAAACATCCAGAGGAGAAACTACTAAAATGTGTTAAAATGCCAAATGCCAAACATACACACACAAAAACCTTCGCAGATTGATGTGTGTGTGTTTAGGGCGAGGCCCCCCGATGTCGGTCCGCTGGTTTGCAGAGTCATTATTTACCATTAGGTGTGTGTTCCTGTGAGGGAGTCAGTGGCCAGAGGCTGGCAGTGACTGGCAGGTGGAGATAAAAGGGCAGACAGCTGAGCGACGCCGCGGCACGATGCATGTCCTCGTCATGCAGCTCGATGACTGATGCAGCGACAGAATGTGTGTTCCCGTTGCAGCTCGTGTCCAAAGCGCACAGTGACAGGATGAGTAGAATGACAAAACGTTGTATTTTTAGCTCCTCCAATCACCAGCAGAAACTGAAAATAACACATTCATGTGCAGTTTTAGCTCTCGTCTTTAAGGTGTGTTATTTTAGCTCTTTGTGCAGAGATGGGGACTATTTTTAGACTTAATCTCGTGCACCTTTGTTGCCTGGAAACCATCTCCGACAATATGTTAAGTTTTTTTTTTTTTTGCTGATTTCATTAGAAACATGGCAGGTTGAAATCTCCCATGAGAGCTTCTTTTTCAGTGTAGGATTTCAGCTGTGCAAGCTGACAAATGAAAAGAAGTTGTGCGGTGCTGAATTTACCTACGGGAGTCACCTGAGCGCCTCCATCATTTTCATATCAACCTGATAAGATGAGATTATTTACCTATTGTGTCCACATTCGCATGCACAGGTACACAGTGTTCAAATTTGAGGTAATTGCAAATTATGGGGGCTTAGTGTGGAAATCTGCTCTGAGCCAGAATTTAAATATGATTTCCCTTTAATCCTGGGCAGGGTAGAGTAGATTTGTGCACATAAACAAGTGCAACAAAAAGCTCCGAACTAAGCCAAGACTTCTTACCCAAAATGTCTTCAGGCACGGGTGATTTTACTTTAATATGAATAGATTCTTTGCTTCAGTAGTCCCAAGAGAGAAATCTCTTTCATTGCTCAGTGTGAGTCCACGGTCAGGGCTTTATTTTTTGTCAATGAAGCAGTTCCACAAAGTTGATCATGTCACGATTTTTGCTGATTGGATCTCATCCTGGGGCGAGAGCTTTTTATGCTCACAAATATCAGATTTGAGCTCACAGTGAGCCACACACACAAAAGCTCCTTCATGGCAGATTTTCTATATAGTATTTTTCCATGCAAAGGAATCAAGCTTTATTTAATTATCCCCCCCCCCCCCACACACACACACACACTCGGACTCTGTACTTTTTTTGTCAGATTGTGAAATGTGCATCACCTTTAGTTAAAGCAGACCGTACAGGAATGTGCTCCAGCTCTATTATGCTGCAAAAACCTGCAGCAACGTCTGTGCTAAACAAAGCAGAAAGAGGAGGCAGGTTCATTGTAACAAGCAGCCCCCACAGTCTCACTTTTGCCCTGCTGGAACAGTGCTCACAGTCAGAATAGACAAAATTTTATTCTATCTTCTCCAACAATAGTGTAGTTGTGTGCCATATGTTTTCTTTTTAGATGAGATGAATAAGCAAAACAATATTGTTGACTTGCTCTGTGACCTGTGCAGCTCTAGTGCATAGAGGGAATAAGAAAACTTGTCAAACTTTGACAGAAAATGGGCTGTAAGGGTTAGGAATATGGTCACGGTTGCAGTGCATCAATACCTGCATATTAACAATGGATTACATGACTATGTGGATGTGAGAGGTGTCGCCAACTCTGCAGTTCCCTTTCCGCTCTACTGAGTTTTTCAGCAGCTTTCAGCTCATTGTTTTTCCTTTATGGCCTCAACTTCACTGCTTGGGTTCAGTCTCACTGCTCTCGTCAGCAGTGTTTTCTGCTGCAGCAGGCAGCAGTTTTCAGTGAGAAACCTCTGAAAAAAATCAGCAGCAGACAGACGTTGTTAGAGACTAGCTGGTAAACATAGTGGAGCATTTAGCAGCTAAAGAGGCAGATATTTCCCTCAGGAGTTTGTAGGGAGCAAAACGAGGGCAAAAGGAGAGTAAATATTGGACTTGCATTCATCAGGTGGACACAAACACCACTCCAAATGAATGCTAATGTTGGTGCTGCTGGATGTGTAAATAAGCAGGTTTGCTAACAGGTTTGTTATATCAACTTGAAAAGTGAAAAATATTGCAGGTTTAACTTGAGGCATCTAAAATGACAAGTAAAAAAAATGTTTCCATTAGTCAAAAACAGGTAGTAAGAGTTCCCAGTTTCATGCAGTCATGTTCAGCTTCCTGTTTCACAAACTTTGAGAAAATCGTGATTTTTCTCAATGAGTATGTTGTGTCCACGTAGTCTAAGGTTTACATCCAAACCTTGGTTGGCTCTCTGTGTTTTAAAGTGGCGACTCAAGCCTGGAAAGCCACAGTGGCAGATGGCCAGAGGTATATTCAGCGGATATGTTTTATACAGCTGCTTGCTAATGGGAGCTTTAGCTTGGCTCCTCAGTCCCAAACGCCTCCGACTTACTGTAAGCCCAGATTTTAATCAACATTACACTGTGCGGGCCACATCATACGACGTGTGCTGTGTCATCTGTGCAGGTCACTCAGCGGCGCTGCACCTAACAGGCGACGCTCGCTGGATAATTGAGGGCTCATCTGTTTCTATATATGATTCATTCACTGTTCATTCAGTTGTCAGTGAAAAGGGCGCGCTGGCCGGACGCACAGCAGTGAAGGATGGCGGTGATTTAGGGGTGAGATTGGGAGGACGGAGGCTTTTTAATGGACCCATCAGAAGCAGCTACAGCGCTCTTCCTCACCATGACGGAGATACACTCTCCCTCATGAATCATCTTCCTCCCCCAAAAAAATAAAGACCCACCAGCCTTCACGCTTTTAATACTTTGAATAACCCGTGTCATATTTACTCTCACCTGTACAAGAGGCCTCAATAAGCAAGTATAGACGTGAGGAAGCACAATTACAGGAGGAGGCTGCGGGTAATGATTTCCCTAAGGATATTAGGATAATTGTCACGCACGAAAGGGAGTGGTAGCACCTATTAGTGTTCCCTAAGTCTCACTTATTGTGTTTACAGATTGCGCGACACTAAAAGATGGGAACTTGTGTCATAGCTGTATGTTTGCCCCCTTCTCCCCAACTCACCCTCCCATCATCTGTGTGTTAATTTAGTCTGGCGAGAAAATTGAGAAGGGAGGATTAAAGTGCTTTGAATTAAACAGAGCAGAAGGCAGGGTGTGTACATTGTAATGTATACATGCTGGTCTATTTGTATTCTGATGGGGTGCTTGATGTTGTCTGTCCATTGACTGGCTTCAAGGCTTTGACAAAGGTTCCAAGCTGCTATTATTTATGTTTTTTTGAGCTAATTTTGCCTTCATCATATGTAGTTTCATCATCGGCCAAATGGATGAATCACCAAACTCTTCCTCTCGCTCTCTCATACGCCTATTTGCATGCCAGCCTGCTCCACTAAAAGCCAGTTCCATACCGACTTTCATGATTCGCAGAGCCCCAGGCAGCCGTGTCTTAGTCAGTGAAGTTGTGTTGACACTGAGGGATGCTGAGACCTTGAGAGATCTGTTTACACCAGCAGGAATGATCCACTGTCTAGCCTGTGTGTCTAGTTTGTGCTGTGTGAATAAGATTAAGCATTCCTAAGCTACATATGTTTTTGAATCTCTAATCCTGAGCTGATTGCACTCATGACCCTGACCTCAACCTTTGACTCTGACCGAAGACAAACAACTTGTTCACTTTGATTGCAGAGAAAAGGTTGTTTACGGTGTCAGTTGTCATATTTGAGATGATCCTGGATGTTTCTGTTGCTGCTGGTTTAAAATCAAATCCGAAAATCCTGGTCTGACTTGGGAATTTAGATTTTGGAGGCATTATAAAGTTCAAACTTCCTAAAAAATGTTGAATGGACTGTGAAATTAGTTCAGATATTTGCTTTTTAATAATATTCAGATGTCATTTAAAAGCCAAAAGAGTTCCAGCATCATTTCAGGATAATGTGCTTCACAATTTAAAAGTTGATCTACAGGTAAGGAGAGTATATACACATAAAATGTACTCACAAGTTAAGTATATTTGTTATTTTTTACTTCTACTCCACTACGTCTCTCTGAGAAATGTTGTACTATTTACTCCACTTCATTTCTTTGACATTTGACTGACATTTGTTTGACATTTGACTTCACAGATTAAGATTTGGTTTCCTTCTACAAAAAAAAAACAGTGTCTAGTTGGAGCTTGTTGTTGTGTTTTAGACGTCTGTGTGTGGACCAATTATGAACAATGTCCTGACTCCAATAGCTCATAATCCAAACAGCAGATAGTAGCTCTTCACATGACTAACTACATCATGTTTACTTCTCTGTTTCTTTTTCACCCCAGACCACCACTCTGATTGGCCTGCTAAAGACGGCCCGTCTCCTACGGCTGGTACGAGTCGCCCGTAAGCTGGACCGCTATTCTGAGTACGGTGCTGCTGTCTTAATGCTGCTCATGTGCATCTTCGCCCTCATCGCCCATTGGTTGGCCTGCATCTGGTACGCCATTGGCAACGTGGAGAAGCCTTACCTGGAGCATAAGATTGGTTGGCTGGACAACCTGGGGGTGTCGATAGGTGATTTTTCTTTCTTTCATTCTCTTTCTTTCTTTCTTTCTTTCTTCTTTTTAAACAAAGTTTTAAGGACATATATTTTGTAATTTTTGGATCATTGTTATTCGTTGTAGGAAAAAAATACAACTATAGCGACCCCAGCTCAGGCCCCTCCATCAAAGATAAGTATGTCACAGCGCTCTACTTCACCTTCAGCAGTCTAACCAGTGTGGGCTTTGGGAATGTTTCCCCCAACACCAACTCAGAAAAGATCTTCTCCATCTGCGTCATGCTCATTGGATGTGAGTGACAGCTGAGTCACAGTACATACAGCATTTCAACCCTGATATTACTGAAACAGACTGGTTTGTTTGGTAGATAGATAGATTTGCATGAGCAGCCTTAACCACCATGTCTCAACGGTCCTCTGTATGACTCTCTCCCAGCTCTAATGTACGCCAGCATCTTTGGGAATGTGTCTGCCATCATCCAGAGGTTGTATTCAGGAACGGCCAGGTATCACCTCCAGATGCTACGGGTCAAAGAATTCATCCGCTTCCACCAGATCCCAAACCCTCTGAGGCAGAGGCTGGAGGAGTACTTCCAACACGCCTGGACGTACACCAACGGCATTGACATGAACATGGTACGAGAGGGAGCGTGTGTCCAAGTGTGTCTTTTATTTAGCCCAAAATATAACTTTGAGTGTGTTCTTGCTTTCTTCTGTTGCTTCTTCTCTCTTTCCAATGTGAGTCAGTTTGAACCATTTCTGCCCAGTTTCCTGTCCCCGAACAAATGCTCTTACCACACCGTGAAGCAATCTCGCTATGTCACTGGCATAGTATAATGTTTTCATCCCGATTATACTGTGCAATGTTCAGTCATAGCCACAAGTGAAATGAAAGCCACAGTTACTGCATATGCAGGCAGTGACTGTGGCTTTCCTCATCATGATACTGTTCATGGTACTTATATAAGTTTGTCTTTTCCATGTCTGCCTCATGTCAAATGGAATGACCCCACCACTCTGGTAAGAGCAGGAGGTACATGTGTTAACCCAACTAATGTTGATATGAATGTTCCTCAGTAGTAGTTTTATCTAGCTGTGTCTGATACCAGTAGAACTGTTAGCCTTTAGCTTTATGTGCAGCTAAAAGTTTTAATATGCAGTTGTTTAATTATTGTCCGAAATATGCATGTTATTGGAGGACATGTTCCCTCAGTGTCTTATCTGTACATACATGAACACATACTGTAAACACTTGCTGTGATGCCACATCATAGATGGATTTACAGTATCTACTTGTGCATGCCAGTTACTGCAGACGACACAGAAAGCACTGAAAGTTCCTCGCAGGCCACATTAATTGTCCATTACCGGCAGACTTGCACGTGGCCTGCCTCGAGGTCCCTTTTTGCATGAAATCTGTGTATTCAAACACAACCCCATGATATTCATCTGGTACCAGAGACAGAGTGAATCACGCCTGTGAGAGTGGGCACAGCCTCGCCGGGCACTGCCAGGTTTCCCTCCCACTGTGGGAGGCTTGGCTGCACGCTCCGCGGTGGCACCTGCGCTTGCCAAATGTTGTTCAGTCTTTCCTTTCCAAATCTACTGATCAGTTTTTTTTGTTCCGAGCAAACAAAAAGCCTGTCAGAGCCAGAAAACCAGTTCAGGCTACATTTCTTTTTGCTGTGCTCGTGCCATTAGCACGTTGTATTTCAAGTGTTAAATGACAAAGATAAGAAATGTGTTTTTTCCTTGTTTCAACTGTCCCTTTTGTGTCCTCGAGCCCTTCCCTTCGCCTTCCCGTGTCTGTTATGGTGTAAAAGTTTGAGAATGTGGTCCTTTGCAGTCAGTTCACGTTGTCTGGGGATCATTAGTTGTTTTGTCAGTGTTCACTGTATCTTTGTCCTTGAAGGGTAAGTGTATTAAGTCTATTTTTATGCATCAGAAAATCCTCACAAAAAATGTTATATGTTAAATTTCATGTTAAATATTTTTCATTGTATTTTCAACAGTCTCCCAGGCTAACTCGGATGGGTAGGAATGCTTGACCGATCAACATTTGTAATATCAAATTCTGTTTTTTTAACTACATAGCAGATTATGGTTCAGAGTATTGAGACATGTTACAATCCTGAACTTATTTGAGAGATGATTGAAGATTGTTTCTGCTTGTTGGTCTTACATGTGTCAGATTGTGGTTCATAGAATAGCTTCATCATCGCAGTACATAAAGGCAAGGAAACTCCTAAAATAGTATCACAAACAGAGAAAAGACAACAAATGTTGGACCTGTGTTTTGAGTTTGTGCTGTCATTTATCTGCAGCTTCTAAGTCTCTCAATGTTCCGTCTTGTCTCTCGTCTGCTGCTGAAGCTGCTGAAAGGCTCAGTGAAACAGTGAATTGTAGCTCTGCGTCAAAAGATATTGCAGGCTATTTCTACTGCAGGGTGTAATAGGTTTTGAGAAGAAGGAAAGAACACAAGTGGCAATTGTATCAAATTTCTCTGGAAATCCGGTCAATTTGTCCTGCAACTTCACTCCCGAACCAAATTTCAACACACATCATAAATTTCTGCACAAAAACAACTCCACTTCTACCTCACATCTGACCACAATCATGTCTGCTTTGACCCGCACTCAGGTCCTGAAGGGTTTCCCAGAGTGCCTCCAGGCGGATATCTGCCTCCACCTCAACAAGAACCTCCTCCAGGGCTGCAAGGCGTTCCGCGGGGCCACCAAGGGCTGCCTCCGGGCCCTGGCCATGAGGTTCAAGACCACCCACGCGCCCCCTGGAGACACCCTCGTCCACAGCGGAGACGTGCTCACGGCGCTCTACTTTGTCTCCCGCGGCTCCATCGAAATCCTCAAAGATGACGTTGTCGTGGCCATCCTGGGTGGGTCTAATGTACACCTCAAGAACGCTGAGATTCAGTAGTTTGTTAGGGGCTGATGACTTTTATATCTTAGATAAACACTATTCAACCACATTTAACAAACATTTTCCTAAGCATATACCAAACAGCTCAAATTGGGATTTATATGATCTGAAATTCATATTCATTCATCTACTGTGGATGTGTCTCAGGCTGTGCTTGCAAACAGAGTGATCTGAAGTTTGATGTAATCTTCTTTCTTTGTTTTAGCAAAATGAGCAACTTTGTGAATACATAATACACTTTTGTGCTGCTTGATCTCACCAGAATCGGTGAGAGAAAGATCTGATGGGTAGGCAGGTTTCTGCATACGACCCAAACAAAGAACGTTATTGATTCATTCAAACACCAACACACTGGAAAAAATAAAATGGCATTTCTTGTTTGCTGCCAGATGGGTGCAATGAACAAACTGAACTACAGTGAGTACGGATGAATAGCATGATGGATTTGTATTATAATGAAAGGAATAGTTTGGCATTTTGGGAAAAAACGTATTCGCTTTGTGGAATTAGATGTGAGGATAGATACCACTCTAATATCTGTACGGTAGATAATAAGCTAGAAAAAAACGAAATGTACAAAATGATAAAACAAAGGATTGTGTGCTGGAAATATTTCTTATCTAACTCTCCAAGAAAATCTTGAACTACTCATTTAATAGTTTCTTTAATGTATTTAAAACAGTGGATTGCATTGAAACATTCACACTTATACATGAAAAATATGTAGTTTGCTAATTCCAGGTCCCCTTTTCATCCTTGAATTGCCACTGTAAGCTAGGCACACTACATGCCTTCCACTACACATGCAGACATTTAAGAAGGCAGCCATTGGCTTGTGTGGCTGTGGGATATCAGGCCTGACAATGCAAGGAATGCCAGCACGGAGTACAATGCAAGCGTGCAGTCGTGATGTAGAAACTTAGAGACATTCATTCAGCGTTTCTGTACACAGAACGTCTAAACACTTCTAATTAGCCCAGTCAGTTCTGTTGTTGAGCAAGTGCAGCGCTCCAAAACACTTCAAAAGCAACCCCAGAAGAGCACGTCTGATAGTCCTGTCACTCCAGCCTGGTTAACTCTGCCTGAACTCGCCTCCATTAGTGCAGACGCGGGTGGGCCAACTAAATGAAGATGGCTCCGTTGTGCTGTGATATGGCTGGGCTGGCAGCTGAGATCCCTGTTGGGTATGTTGTAATAACGTACTTCAAAGAACACTGTGATTGCTGCCGCCTCACAGTCGTGCCTCAGATGAAGGGAGAGGACGGGAAAGAGTGGGGGAGGACACATGGTGGGACGAGGGTAACGGAGGATCCGAAAAAAAAGCGAGAGCATGATTGCTTTCAAATAGAGATGGATGACAATAGAAGCAGGAAGGGATGGAGAGCTGAGCGAGTGGGTGGGATAGAAGGAAAAGACAAGTGATGGGAGGGAAAGAAGAGGAGAGTAAAAGAAAGGGGGCAGATCGAGGAATTCAGGAGAGAAATGAAGTGCCGGAGGGAGAGAGGAAGTTATGGGAGAGTTTCATGTGGTTGTCAGTGTGGTGTGATGCAGAGCTTGATGACAGGAGCCACTGATGGTTTTATCGACAGCATCCAAGTGGAATCACAGTAAATCTCAAGTCTTTCCCTCCCTCCTTTGCTCTCAGCCCAGTGGCCGGGCAGGTGTATCCTTCAAAGACTTTTATGCATGCTTCTCTTCTTAATGGCTGTTTTCATGCAGCCAATAAGGTCTGGCGAAAACCAGTGACACAATAGGGTCACGATGAGCAAGAAGCACAGTTGTTGAAGTTGTAGGTTACACGCAACTCAGCACATTTGCACTGCTACAGCAAGAGAACTGCTGATGACTCCATTTTCACACTCCCGTGCCTATACACCACTGTCATGGGGTCATGTATTACGCTACGTTACACCGCACATGAAAAATGCAAATGGCTCAATTTGTAATGCTGAGAACAAGACAAATCTGGCCCTCTGCAAACACCAGCAAACGAAATCCACAACATTGTTTGGGATTTTCATAATTTATAAGGCCTGACAAGATTTTATTCCTGTGCAGAGATATCCTCTATGGAAGCCCATAGTGGTCAATATTGAATTCATAAAAAAGACATTATCAAATATTGTAGATCAGATCAAAAGTCTAAGGCTGTGGGCCTCTTCAGACAAAGCTCACCCCACCTTAGTTCACTTAGTTTCGCTCAATTCCTAGATGCCTGTGGGATCATGATTATGTTATTTGATCCCACAGACACTCAACAATTGAGTCAAGCCTAATATTGCTGTTATACATTTATTTCATGCTTATGTATTTATTTATATAATATTGAACACTGTGGGGCTCCATGATCCCTGACCTCAGACAGATATTTCACTGAAGCATCACGATAAACCCTGTGGCCATTCCATGTAGGTCATTACTCACCGAAGAGAGACAGGAATGTTTGGCCTGTGTGACTTCCATGCGGACTGACTGGCATTGTGTAAATCCTTTTTTTAGATGACTGTGATGCCCTTTAGCCCTTTTAACATTCTCACGTTTCTCTGCCAGGTGGCCTGTCTCTTTATAGGTCATCACATACTGCCCATTTACATACAACTGAATTAAATAAGAACCTCTAAAGATGGATGTTCCTTAAGAAGCCAAGAATAGATGCAGAGAAAAGCTGTCCTCAGTAAGCCAACAGGAGTCGGTTACTTATATTTGATTGCTTTCCTCTCACCCTCCTCCTCCCCTCCCATCTGTTTTCCTCCTTAGGTAAGAATGACATTTTTGGCGAGATGATCCACCTGTACACTAAGCCGGGGAAATCCTGCGCAGACGTGCGGGCGCTGAGTTACTGCGACCTCCACACCATTCAGAGGGAGGAGATTCTGGAGGTGCTGGACATGTATCCAGAGTTCGCCGACCACTTCCTCACAAACCTGGAGCTGACCTTTGACCTCCGTGATGAAAACTCCAAGGTATTACGCGGTGGTGGTGCCACCACCGATTCTGGGAAGCAGCAGCTTGGATTGAAGGCTTTTATGTAAAATCAATCTGCTGTACTTTTACAGTTAGAAAGCTCCTAGTAGAGACCATTAACTTGAATTAAACAATCTATCCCTTGTACCATATCTCTCCCATGTCTATTTTAATTGGATGAATGGCTTTTTTATTAATTCTCTTTAGTGCTTCGATTTATCCATGGTTGTGGGAATGAAGGCATGAGGGCTAATTTAGACGTTTGCTGGAAGACAAGTGAGAGATACAGTAGAGAGTATTAGTCAAGCACTAAGAGCGGAGTGGACAGAGGACATGATGTAGGCTGTAATTGTGATGAATTGAGTGTAGTGGAAAGACGTGTACGGCCCGCGGCATTATGTGAATGAGAATCCGCATTAGTCAGTTGTTTTATTTATCTTCTAACACAGGGCAGGAAGTGCACTTTGTGTTGGCCTTCTGTTATTTATTCAGAGAATTAGAAAGAAGAGACAAGAGAGGAGAGACATGAGAAGGATCTGGTAGGATTACATCAAAAACAGGAAACATGGTGCTCCAACAAGACGGCCGGGAGTTTATGTTCCTTAGTTAAAGAAATGTTCGGCTTAAAGAAACAAAGCGTTGATTCCATATGCTTAAGATTTCATACTAGAATAGCAGAGTTGATTGTGGCTCTGGATCACACTAAAGAGCTTTTTGTCCATATACTTGTGTGCATTGTTCCTTTACAGACAAGCAAGCAAGGAACTGATTCGAATGTGGATGACATCAAGTGTCCAAGACGAGTGTCCTACAGAAGGAAATCCTCCACAGGTCAGCATGAGACACAACTACTATTACTGTGCTTTTAACTCATTGAACCATGTTAGTTTTTAATTAACATCACTGTTGTTGTCCAATGCTTTTTAATCACTTGCTCTTTGTAGCAACATTTATTTAACCGACTAACATCTCAGTCCCTTTGCACCTTCATTAGTGCATTAAGACAAACCAGCAAAGCAAGACCTCATGCTTCGCCCATCCTCTGTGCACGGGGTTAGGGTACTGACTTTGTTTCAGAGGGAATGTGTGCCACTGATTGAAAGTCATTTGAATTTACTCTTCAGAAAATTATTAACATTTTCCTTTATGACTAGCATGAGTAAATAATATTTTAACTTTTAAACAGTTGATTAGTCCAATGATGATAGTAGCTAATAATAAAAAGTAGTTTAGTGAAGCCATTCATATGATCAATTCTAAATGTCATGCTATTTCTTCTTTATTTCTTAAAATATCTGCAGCATTGGCTTCGAAATGCATTTCAAGAATAAAACATGAAGCACTGATCTTTTTTTTTTTTTAGTTTTAAAGGAGTGACGTACAGGACTAATGAGCTCCAAATATCCGATGTTTCCGGCATAAACAAGCTGAATGCCTAGCTTTAACTGACCAATTTGATGTGTGCAGAGGTGTGTGGGGTTATTTTGAAGCAGACATTTGGAGGTAATTTAATGAAGTAAACATTGTGCACGGTTTTGTGTAACAGCACGGCACAATGGTGCAGCACAACTCTAATCAGAGGCTGCAGATTCATCAACATATGTGCCCTGCTGCCTTCAGGTGTCTGTAGAGATTTAATGAACTGAAGAAGAGGCTTTTCATACTGTGGACAAAGATACTGTCAGAAACACTCACGTTCATTTAGAAATAAATGCAGACTGATTTCCAGATGTCTTAGCTTTAACCACATTAAATGTTATTTTTTGGTTATTTATTGGTTAGAAAGGGTTTGATTATTGTCTTGTGGACTTATTCTTTGATCGATACCTCCTCAGAAAATCCTTTAAAATTTACAGAGTATTTTACCCAGAAAAAGTTCTTGCATGGCTGCTTGCACTAAAATGACATTGAACTCTGAAGCTTTAAGTTTTTGCACATAATGAAATGAAAAGCAGGGTCATATTTTATTGATGGTACTGAAAGTCAGGTATTGTGTTGGCAGGGGTTTCAAGGACTTTGAAACGACACCCAGCTCTGCTAAAGATAGATTTTAATAATGTATGAAGCTGCAAAGATGATTTATTCTGCAATAAGTGTGATTATTTGTATACTTCTGGCTTTGGTCTTGCTAAAAAAGATGGTCCACATGCCTGTGCCAATTATTGAGAGACACTCCCACACAAATGAAATCATTGCCCTACACCTGTGCACAGAGACTGGGTGGAGCAGAGTTAATAAAATACCTTCCTCTGTGAGTCTTTAGACTCTGAAGGGCTGATGAGGGACTGCAGTGTTTGTTTGCACGTGTGTTTTGTGAGATCTTTCATTTTAATGACATGGAAGATCCACAGTTGTTTACTGTGTGGGTTTTACTTAAAACTTGAGAGAATCCATGTGTGATAAATTTCAGGATTCTTACTTTTCTACAAACAATCCAAATTCAAAGTTCACAAAGCAGAAGGGTTTTTTTTTGTTTCTGGGATTCATAAAGCTCTTTTTGACTGGGAAATGAAAACAGGTCTCATCCAAGGACAGAATCTTTTACTCTCTATACTACGATGCCTTCTGGCGGTGTTTGACTTACATAATGAAGTTACACACACGCATTCTCAGTTTTCAACCATCAAGGTCTGCTGGCACTCACACTAGCTCATTAGAAGAAGTGGTGATTACATCAGAGGGATGTTTTATAAAGCAAGATTATCAGTTCAACCAGGCTTACTTCAGTAAATCAGGGAATACTGTTTCATAAAGACCTAAATTACCCTGCAAACTTATCCTTCTTGACCAGGTTCTAGTCTTCAGTTCCTCTGTGCCACTGCACTGTTACCACAAGTCTGTTTGCAATACACTTGTTTGTCATACTAAAGTATCTACACAGTATTCAGTCAACATACTGTGTGTGCTTTTATACACACTGCAGTTACAATTGCAAGCAAGCAAGCAAAGTTTATTTGTATAGCACCTTTCACAGACACCAGTCACAAAGTGTTTCGCATTTGAAGAAATGAATTCAAACAATCTATTCAGACAGGAAGCCAGGTCAAAATAGATGTAATATGTGACCATCTGTTGGATCATGTTAAGAGCCTAGGCCTAGGTCCAAGGTCCAAAAAACAAAAACTGAACAATCTCCATAATCTGTAGCCATTAAAATGTCCTTTGAGATGGTTTCAGTTGAGTATGTTTTACGGAAACCAGATTGAAATTTATCAAACACTGCAACAAACAGAGCTAACAGAGGAGTGTACTTTGATTTACATCTGAGCTCACTGCTGCTCTCTAACATGTTGCCATTAATTCTTTTTTTAGGCTTCTTGAATACAGACTAAACCCCGATTATCTAAACCTCCTTTATGAAACACCTCTCAGTACCTGTGTTTCCTGGTTAGACAGTGTCCTCAGATCAGTTTCATTATAGGTAAACACAGCAGGTCTCCCGGCCGTCAGACTGTAGCGCAGCTTTTAAGATGACAGTGTACAGTGTGTTTGAGCGAGAGCAACCCGCACCGTGGGAACAGTTGTAATTTCACTTCTAACAGCCAGGAGACTCGGGACTCTGAGACGCAGCCTCCTCACAGCAGCACTCAGCAGTTTGGCTTCGATTCAGGCAAATCTAATTGGTCACCATGGCTACAGGCCGTCTGAATACAGTATCACCATCTCCCGATATAACACAAGTGAGGACAGAGAACGTACCCAACAGTCCATTTCACAGTCCAGCAGCCGGCGTATCCTGCCTCCATCCATCAGGTGTGAAGAATTCAGTCTGATGAAAGTGAGCAGGAGCATGACTCATTTAATGTTCATCATACTTGTAAACACACCATCCGTCTCAAGTAGTTTAGAACGTAAAAGGCTCGCTGCTAAATTCCCCTTTAACATTGTTTGTCCTCAGTTCAACCCCAAAGCAAAACACTCGCTACCTGTTGTCAGAGATAATGAGACAACCCCAGAGGAGGACTAAGCAGACAAGTAGGTATTCCCCCAGCAGGTCTCCTGATTACCATTTCTCCCCGTAGGCTCCCACAACAAGGAGCCAGTGGCCACCTACTGCGACACCAAGATCTACTCTGAGGAGAGGAGGGAGTCCGCCGAGGAGGGAGAGGACGAGGAGGATGAGGAGGAGGAGGAAGGCAGGGAGGAGGAGGAGGAGCAGAGGCCCTTGTGTTCTGGTGTGCTGGGCTACCCGGTGGTTAGGGACCACACCCTGGGCCTCGGGCTGAGCAGCACTCCAGACGCACAGGCTGGAGACAGCACGCAGAACCAGACGTACAAAGGTGACAACGGAAACATCAACCTCATTTGTTCCTGTAGTAGTTTTCATTCTGTTATTTAGTACTGAGGGATTTAATTTTGGCTCAAGAAAGAAGCCTTTTGTCTTCCCCGTCATTCAGTAAACAGATTTCTATTTTTGCCAGGACATGAAAAACACCACAATAAGGAGATGGCTTAATCATATCTGTGTTAAACAAATCACAAATTTCCTGTAAATCTGCAAGCTTGCCCTCTAAAGTTTTACTCCAGAACAGTAATTGGCTCAGAAGTTAATTTAGAAAAGCCCAAAAAATCCCTAAGCCCCAGAGGAGGAATGTCACACCTATTAAAAATCCAAACAAGGATTATGTGTCATTATGGTGAAACCTAAAACCCACTCAGTAATAAAACGTAAGAGGATTATACCCAGCAACCGGTCCGGGGTCACCCCCTTTTGATCGTAGGTCACGACCAAATAAAGGATTTACAGCAAACATTAGGTAAAATCATGTTGTCATCACTGTATCTGCTGAGTTAGATCACATTTCAGTCTTTTAGGAAATGTGAGACTGTGGTTTTAATGATTTATTCAGCTACTGTGAAGATTAGACACTGACACTGTTACTGTCATCCAGACAAAACAAGTTAAGAGTTACAAAATCCTCCTGTGGAGCAGCAGGCTTGACTGAGCAGCTTCCACACAAAGGGCCGCGTCTGGGGTCGAGATCCCCGGCGAGCTCTGGGAGAAATCCTCACTTTCACCGCCGCCTGCTGCGACGCATTAAGCAAACTCACCAGTTCATGTCTGTGTCCCGACCTCACATGACCTCCCGTCGGAAGAAGCAACTGTGCTGTCAACTTAAACCCCCATAAAATCATTCAGCGTGAACTAAAGCTGCTGCACACGCACGCACACAGGTACTCCCTATATTTTAACTGCCAAGTTAAACTCTGCGTGATTCCTCGCTGAGATGGGGAAACTGTGTCAGCGTGTTGATTTGATAGTAATATCCCATAATTCAGCTGCTGCAGCCATAAGAGGATTTCTGCCAGAAGAGAGTAGAGTAATATTGATTCCTATGAACAAACATACAGATCACTTACAGAAATCCAAAAGGAGGTGACCTAAAATCCCACCGAGGGTGTGACAGTCAACTGGGGTCACATGTGTTTTCCTCTGTAGGATAGATGTTAGGATTCAGGAGGCGGTAAGCTCATCAGAGCTTAGTAAAAGCTAAATGATGAGAAGGCACAACACAGAAAGATGCTTCCCCTGAGGCACTGTTCTAATAACACAGATCATTTACCCTCTGTGTGTGTTTGTGTGTGTTCATGTCTGTTTGCACACACCACTCTCCCTCCAGAGCTCCACGCAGAGGAGTGGGTGCGTCAGCGTCCCGACGAGGGCGCAGAGGAGTCAGCCCAGTGTCAGGAGACGCCGGCCGGGGAGGACGACAGCGACACAGACCTCACCTACGGAGAGGTGGAGCAACGGCTGGACCTGCTGCAGCAGCACCTCAACAGGTGGGGAGGGGAAATAGCATGTCATGTTGTCAGCGCCACACCCTGCTTAGACTACAGTGTAAGGATGATATTTTCCCACATGGCCTTTAACTGTGAGGATGGAGAAGCTGATGATCTGTGGCCTCATTTATATAATCCTTCTCCGGGTTTAATCTGTTTCAGAGGATATTATGAAAATCATGTGGTATTTCCATGTGGTATTCACACCTTTTAGAGGGAAACGCCTCTGATTTTACACATCAGAGTGTGTTTCCAGGTGTTGGGGAGTACTACAGCATATGTGTAAGAAGTTGAATGAAGCCTTTAGTGTCTCCAGTTGGAGCTGTGTGAAGTGATGTCACTTGAGTCAGCGTTAATTTAAGAAGTTTGAAAATAAAAAGTCTGGGGTTGTGGAGTTAGAGAGTCTGCTTGAGACTGAAGGCTGTATTAGAGGCTACTAGCATAACACACCTGAATCTCAGACGGAGCTGTCAGGGGTCAGGTTGCATTGTGGGTAATGTTGGCACCAGGGTTTTTGACAGGAAGAAGAATACATTTTGTTGCATCTATTTCAGTCCTTTTAAAACTGTCCATGATGAGTCTGATAATGTTGTAAGGTGCAGTGCTAAATCAATAAAGTGCTCTTTTAGTCATATCAAACAAATCTGGAAAAATGAATGGACATGATTATCTAATTTCAAACTTTGAGCTGACGTCTGAAGCACAACATGTGTTCTTTTCAGAGATGAAGTTCCTGACCTTTAGATAACTAAAGACACCTTTGGGATCCTGTTTGGCTCAGTTTCCCTTTATAGGCTTTTTATTTTTCTTCATTTCCACACGGTCAGTTCAAACCCCCGCGATTCTGCCTATAATTGGCTGAGAACTCGCGCAGAGACATTTTAAGGCCAGACACCCGTTAATGCAGAGAGCGGACTGCGCGAGCAGCTTCGTGTGACTCTCGGCTGGTGCACTGATACAGATGAGGGGGAGGCAGACAGTCAGCGGCTGTCTATTTATAGCACACAGCCACGAGATGCAGACACATTGCAAAGACTCTTGACGTCATCCTGGGTGGTCGGGATGGTGGATGTCATGGTGAAGTTCCAGAGTTTTGGTGCAGTTCTGCAGGACATGAGGGCCACTGCGCCACCAACCCCCATTTCACACAAACAGGCTGGAGCCAAAGTGTTTATTTGCACTTATTGTCCTCTAAAGAGGCAAACAGGCACCTGGCAAAGCGACAGAGGCATTCCCCTCTGCTCGCTCTCTCTGTGTCTCCTCTCTTTTTTTGCTGATAAACTGAAAAAAGGAGTGTGTGGAGAAAAGAGGTGATTCACCATCTCAGACACTCCATGCAATGATGTAACTTGCTGCATTAGGTGATGACACATAGTGCAGGTGTTCAGTATTTTGGTACCTGCCGTACAGAAACTGTCCCGCAAACATTAAAGCCTTATCTTCAATACATACTGTAATTTAACCTGTGGAGTACAAAGAATTGGATATTACTTACTAGTCACCAGTGTGGCTTGTGTGTCTGACAAAAGATGATTCAAAACTCAAACTCACTAAAGACCACAAAGGTTAACTTTCAAAATGTAAAATGACTGGCTTTAGTTGATAGTAGGACAGTGCGTACAGACACTGCAGGCTACTGTTTTAGGAACATCACATTTGTTGTTAAGGGTAAAGGTGATACTTCAGCAAGCTAACGAAGCTAACCTCCGGCACCTCCCTGTCCAACAGAAAACAGTCTTCATCCCCATCCTCTCCTTCAGTGCTGCCAGCGTGTGAAAGCCAACCCCGGGCTCACTCTCATTTTGAACGAGCCTGGTCGGCTTCGCTATATTTGTTTTTCATCTCAAGCTCATCTGTGCACTCTTATTGGCTGGGGCCTACACACCCACTGTCCAAAGGTCGACGCCCACAAACGTCTCAACCACAGCAAAATACGACGAAAATATGAAAATACATATATAAACTTTTTTCTAGGAAAGAATACCTTTAATCACGTACTGTACTGGATTTACATTGTACAAAGTAGTTTAAATTATCTCCACTTCAGCCAGCCACAATATTAACATGCTGCTTGCATCCTAATCAGTATTATAAACTGGACCATATAAAAATATTGTTTGTCAGTCACAGAGGGCATTTTTCTGCAGAACCAGCACTTTTGATACATTTTAGCTGACAATACTTCCGTACTTACTGTAAGCAATGCTTTCCATGCAGAACCTTTACTTGTAATGGAGTATTTTTACTTAAGTAAAGTATGTGAATACACCACTCATTCCTTTATCAGACTAATATGTCAAATTCTTCCTCTTCCTGGAGAATGTGCATTTCAGAAGCACGACAATACTCCACAGAAACCACCTGCAGTTGTAAGGTTTCAGCCTCCCCCTTGTGTTTGGTATTAGTACTGACCACGCATCCTACATCCCATAATGGTAACACTGTACCTCACTACTGTATATAAATATGACAATGTTTCAACAGATTAAATAAATTTTCAGACTTTTCCCCATTCCTGTCTTTCAACATTAACACAAAATGTTTAAAGTCCACTGTTCATGTTGTTGGTTTGTGCCAGAGGAAAGTAGGGCGAACGATAATAGCCGTCATCATATTAATTATAGGGCTGACAGTCGAGCAACGGTGATGAGATGAAATTATTGATCCCTGTGGTGAAATTAGGTCACTGCAGAAATGAGACAAATGGAGTACAAACACATGTTCGAACATGTGACATTGACAACATCACAGCAAGAGCTTCGAGGCTTTATAGAACTGGTTTAATTCTACTGTACTGAGAACTGTGGTGCAGCAGCTGTTTGTCATCAGTATGTAAATCAGTATTGATTAGGAAAACTGAGCATCTAAACAATCAACTCTCAAGACTCATTTTGCTACGTAAACTTTTTGTTCATGTAAATATTCCACACAGATCCACAAAAATGCTGTATTGGTCCACAAACACTAACTTGTAACATCAGCAGACATTTGAGGAAAAAGTCTTGCAACCATGTTTTATTCTCTGCCTGTCCGTCAGACTGGAGTCCCAGATGACCTCGGACATCCAGGCCATCCTGCAGCTCCTCCAGAGACAAACCACGGCCGGCCCCCCCGCCTACAGCACCGTCACCTCCAGCCCCGAGTACCAGAGGCCGGCCATCAGGGTCCAGCCACTGTCTGCCCTCCAGACAGATCTCAGCCTCGCTCCTGCTCCACCTCGGCCACAGGTACACTTTACTCTGCTCCATCGCCGAGCCGGGGAGGAGGAGGAGAGTTACACTGACACAAGCTGCTCTTTTAAACTCGAAGATGATGAAAAAACAACTGATGTCAGCTTCAATTATAGTATCCTGCAATGGATTTGACTTAGTTTCAGTTTGCAAAAAAAAATTAGATTAAATTGGTTAACGTGCATCATGCAGCCTCTTAAGTGTCTTTATGATGTGAAGTGAAGTGCTGTAGTTAGTCATTTGTCAAGTAAAAGCAATAATAAGTTTAATCATCTGAAATACAGAAAGCTCCTAAGTAATTAGAGATAATGTTGCTCACCAGGGTACTGCTGTTAAAGTCCCTTAAAACCATAATCAGGCGCTCATATAAACAGTGAAACAGGCTTGTCCTGTCCTTATTTTATGCAAAAATACATTTCAAAGCTACTTCAAGGCTTCAAAAGTCTGAATTAGACAAATCAAGTGGACGTCCTCCAAAGCTTAAGTTTTTTAGTGCATCATTTCCTCTTGGTGTTACTGTCCCTCTACCACAGCTCAGAACTCAAAAAATTTGGTACTAAAAATACTCAGGAAAATACCCACTTGATTTTGTCAAAACTTTTTAAACTATGTGATGTCTGTTTTCTGTGGTGAGCCATGAAAAAACTGAACCATCATAAAATAGAGACAATGTCAACAGTGTCCTTTAATGTGCACCCAGTCAGCTGCTTTTGCTTAAACACACATTTGTATGGTAGCTGTGTGCAGTCCATTTCCTTTGATATATCTGTCTGTAGTTCCTCTGCCAAACGGCTCATGACGCCCACTGTCTCCCTCAGAGCCCTGGCCCAGAAAAGGCCCAGAACAAATCCAAAGAAACCTCCCCAGTCCTCCTTCACACAGAGACTCTTCCAGACGGGAACTTTGCCGGACTGCTGGAGAGCGACGCGGACGCGGAGCAGAGACACACACAAAACAGCGCGGACTCTCTAGAGCAGCAGCAGCAGCAACAGCCGCCGAGGTTCCCCTCAGGCCGACAGGCCTCTCTACCCGACGTCCCCAGCAGCTCAGGAATGTTGGGACTCCACAGGCCAGTTTCTGACCCGGGGCTTCCAGGAAAGTAGGCCTCCTCGCACGCTTCGACGTTGACTGAAGGTCTTCTCTCAAGCTTGACTCAGGGTCTAAGAAAGAGACTGAATATGCAAAGGAAAACAAACTGTAGACTTTCTTCCATTCCTTTTGGGAAAAAAAAAATCTCCCCCACCCTTCCAACTCTCTGATTTCGATGTATAAAGTCCATTTATACAGAGGTATTTATACACTATATTATTAACATATGTAAAGTCATCATCTACCGTGTACATACTTCAAATAGAACACTGCCAGCAACACGAGGCACCTAACGTGCTTTTTCTAAAAGAGATATGCATGTTTTTGTTTCTCATGTTTTCGTTTCTTTCTCTGGTGCATGTTCCTCACACACACACTGCAACTCACCAGGCAATCAGGTGTGACCTTGGCATGCTTACAGACGACTGTAGCTCTCAAGTCTCATTTTCTACGACTCTCCCCTCTCCGCGGGGGACAAAAGCTACTTGAAACTCCCTTCGAGGCATTTCCGTATTCCACTCCGCAGCTTCGAAGTCCATCTTTTTCTCAGCAGCTCCGAACGATCGACGACAAGCTCACGAGGAGGTCTGTCTGTATATTTAGCGTGCCTACTGTACACATTGCCACAAACGGATGAAATTCACTTCTCAGATCCAAATGCAGAAAACAGTCAAACAATAATGTGTGTAGAGGCTGCGCGGACTTCCCATTAGCACAACAAGACTCCTGTCAGTCTTTTGAGAGCAATAATGATGATGAGACTCTTGGTATATTTCTAGAGTTTAATACGCTCTGGAGATAATTTTATACAACCTGGGCGAAGAAAATCTTTCAACAGCATCTTATGTTGTGAATTCATTTGCTCCGTTATGATCTGTATGTGACTTTAACAGCTCAACCTTCACGCGCAGGACGCTTCAGCGGTTAACTGTAAATGTTCAAGACAAATACATGAATGCTTAAAGTTGTGGATTTAGTATAGAATTACCATATAACCACTTGCATCATATCGATATACATAAGCATGGATGTGGGGGATTTGCAGTCGCAGTCAAGACTTGTATGTAAAGGACATTTGTGTCCAGGCACTTCTGGGATTTTATCGATTTCTACAACTGTTGGTGATAGTGTCATGATTGTGTAGATTGAAAAGGGGCAGCATCCTAACATTTGGCATTGATGTTGTAATTGGCTGCCATAGGTCACCTGATCAGCCACATTTAGTATCATCAAGCTTGACCACTCTCCTCAGTTATTGTTCTCTTGCATGGACTGTGTTTTCAGCTGGGTTGATGTGATCAGAACTTTGGGAAGGCCATTCCAAAACCTTTTACTCTTTCCTTTTAGTCTCTCAGGTCATGGTGATATTAAACTCACTCGACCTGTTTCTTGGGGATTATCTGGACCAGCTCTCAGCAGAGGGTGACAGTTTTCTTCCAGACCTTGGCAAAGACACCACCATTCCCAGTACTTGTAATTGTTTGCACTGGTGACCATTATGGTGACCATTTATACCACCAATAGAACAGTTGTATAAATTAGTAAAATCCCTGAACGACTTTGATATAATGTCTTACAAGTGTATGTAAACTTTTGAGTGCAACTGTAAGACTGTCAGACAGGAAGCAACATCCTGAATCTTCTTCGCAGCTGGAGGGAGCTCTGACGATCCCACACGATAGTTTTTGGTTGCATGCTTTTAGGTCTTCCATTATCTTCTTAAAAAGTACAATTTAACCATCTCTAACGAAGCATCATCAGAAAAATCTAAACGTTTAAAAAAGTTTTTTTCATGTTTCTGGGCCGAGGACACGGCTCAGCCTTCAATAGCCTTAGCTTTATAAGCCTGCTCTAGCCTTTACTAACATCAGTCCAATGCAACAGAAACCCGCTTCTCCACCATCACAGATGTAAATGTACTAAACTGTTTTTAGGTGCATGACAAAAATGAATTAGTCATTTTAGTTTTCTAACTACACCGATTCCCACACGAGCTCACATATTGCATGGAGACTGCACTCGACTAAAATATAAAGAAAAAAAAGTCTCACTCAGCCGTGTATTGATGCTTAAGGTCCAGCACATTAACTCATCCAGAGAGATTTAGAAATAACTGTTAGACCTATTTTTCTAAAACAAAGTATTTAATTTGCCATTATTTTTCTATGTATTTGTTTTTAAAAACCCCTGATGTGAGTTCGAATGGCGCTGACTGCTGACGAGATGACGGGAAGACGACGAATGCAACGCATAGCCTCTCAATGTAGCAAGCGAGACGTCAGTGACAGGCAACACTTTAAGCTGCATTTACTGTACGCTGTGGAAATAGTTTGTCTTGATTTGATATTGCACATTGATTTTCACGTCATTTCTACATTTTCCCTCTGAACTTATTCAAGTCACCTACAGCTTCATTCTGTCCCCTGACTCATCCACTCCGAACCCCTGGTGGTAACATAACATGGAGACGTGATGCAAGGGTTTGTAAGACATGAGAGAAATGATGAAATCTTATCTGGTGCGATGAAGAAGCTCATGTTTCCTACACTTAAAGAAGAGACGATGGGGGAAAACATTCAGATGGACTTTTCAGGACAAGAGATGTTTCCAGCAGAACGCGGGGTGTTTTCTTTGATAAGCTTTCTTTCTCGAGCACAGATGTAGAACAAAAGTTGCTAAAGCCTAACTCGACGTGTCCAACGCCTGAAGAGTTGTCTACTGAACTTTCATGGGATTTGCAAACTTTTGCACAGAGATTAGAAAAACTTGCTGTACTGGATATAAATGTCACTTTTTAAATCTAGTGCTGTTCACAATTGTTTTTATGCATTTTTTAAATGTTTGCCACTGTATTTTATACAATGCAACACTTAACAGCTAATTTGAATGTTTCCGTTCTTAACTATATTTAAAGAAATGAAATATATTGTGTAAATAGACTGGGGGGGGGAAATGCGCAATTGTATAAATTAATAAACAGAATGCATACTGATTAAAAAGTGTTTATTGTGAGTAACAAAACATGATCTTTACGACAACATTGGGTATGTGCAGAGGCGACGTGTGGAAAACCTGGCTGTTTGAACTGAAACATGGAGAACCAAAAGTTTACAGCTGCAAAATGTCGAGCATATGAACATACTATAGCTAAACGACAATTGTCTCTCAATATTAATAACAGGTGTCAGGGTGGATGAGCTCACAGTCACTTTGGCTTGTTAAACATCAAGCTAATATGCGTCTATAATCTACTGCAGTTAGGCTCAATTGAAGTTTTATAAAACAAGACGGGCACAAAAAATATCATTACAACAAATAATGCACTTGAGCTAAAGTGTTCAGTGTCAAATCAACATCATGTTATGTGTAAATGCTAACATTTAACCATAGATCATGATTCTTCCTTTACTACAAAGCTCTATATAAATGATTTTCATATATTAGACCATACATTCAGATTATAATGGCACAATAGGTGTCTCACAGGTCAGATGATCTTTACAGTATCAGCTCACCTTGTGGTTTCAATCCAACGAGAAACCCACAGCGTTGGATTCAAACTCTGATTCATTCCTACATTCTTCCACTGAAACTGTCAATCCTCCATTCTTTAAAGCCCTCATGTGTACAGAACATTTTTTTAACACTAATGCGCTATGTTGTCTGAGACTTTTATTTTGAAAGTCAGAAATTCAACACATAAAGGCTTTAAAGACATTGAAATTTTATCTTTCCCTCTAGAATCTTTCGTATTCCCTCTAATTTGGATACATAATGTTTATATACGTGTGTGTGCACCTGATACATCTTCAGCACGTCCCTGTGTGACATACAAGACTAAAGCATTACAGCAAGCATTACAAGCAATGGGTACTTTCCTGTCGCCGCTCATGGCAACTCAGTCTGATATACTGGCCTCCCTTTGCATTCCTGTGAGGCAAAGGTCCAGAATCCACCACTGATTGGTTCGTTAAATGCCCTGAACTCGTGGTGCGGGACACACAGCAGCACTTAGATGGCCATTGTGCAGAGGATGAACTGGAGAGACAAAGAGGGAGAGTGTCAACTGCAGAGTCGTTTCGTAAATCGGCCACGAGGGGAAACGCTCTTTAAAGCTGCACCAGCTGTTGAAATAGGAAATATGAACACAGCATGTTCGTGTTTGACATGCTGAGCCTGTAGGTCATTATAACAAGGGATGAAGTTCATTCTTCTGTGCACCAGTGTCCATAACAGTGAGACAAGTAGGGCAAACTACATTCTTTCAATCAGGTGGAATTGGGGACTGTATTAAAAAATTATTAGGGGTCATCAGGGGTTCATTTTTTTACCATACATTTACTCCAATATGCCAAAATAAATAAAAATAATCTGTTGACCACATTATCATCATCACTGCAAATTAATGTTCTCTTAAGTGGTAAAAAATGTTGAAAGTCAAGGATCCAAAGAAAGTTTTAATAAAGCTGGTGGAGGCTCATACTTTTTTAAACATCCCAATAATCTTCATACGGTCCCTGAGACACTTGGATGAAGGCTAAATAAACTCAGGTGGCACGAGAGCCACAAAAGGAAAACAGGACTGTGAGAGGTGGACTTACATCATCATACTGGAAGTTGACAGATCCCTGGTGCATGGTATCTCTCTGTCTGAAGTTGTCTGTAACAGGAAGAGTAAACGTTCAAGCACTGAAGGGTCACGATTTCAATAAAGCTCATTTCACAACACCTCGTGACACCGCCGTGTGCGCCGAGCCGAGCTGAATGTCACAGCACTTCAGAGATAACAATGGGGATTACAGGTGGAATGAAACCGAAAGCAATTTCACCGTCAGTCCACATTAAAAGCACATATCTGCGCACGAGTGGCTGTTCACCGATGGTGTCAGGTTATTTTTATCTGCCTCAGATCCCAGTTCTGCGTTTCGTACCTGTGAGAGCTCGCAGTTTGACACAGCAGGCCACGTAGTCATCAAAGAAGATCCTCCCTCCTTTGTTGTAGCGCTTGATGATGGCATTTAGAGCCTGAGGACTGACGCGGTAGCCTGATATAGTGGAGAGGGGGAAAAAAAAAGAGACTTTACTTCTGGTTTCAACATGCGTCATGGTGGCCCTGTGGTTAGAGAGAAAACCACTGTTTCCTGTGAAACCGTGGGTCGAAAGTGCAACTTCACACGACTGTCAGAGACGTAAAACCAATACCGTCATTTCGTTTGAAAATTATTTTAAATGCATTTTTAAAATCCTCCTAAAATTCCATGTGACAAAATTCACACACAATATGATTCAGTACAGAAAACAATAAGGTCACCAAAATGCAACAGAAGCAAAAGTAAAAGTGATATTTGTATCTGTGTCTGATATGAACATGGAGTAATGAGTGTAATGTTTTCCTCTGTTGAACTGAGTGACAGTCTGTCCCTCATTGCTCTACTGTGATCAAGAGGATGACAAGTCAGAGACAGATCACACCCATCAGCTCAGATTAAAGCCTAACTGAGTCCTATGAAGTCTAATTAAGTGTCATTAAACACCGTGATTAACATTAGATGTGTTAACACGATTGCATTAAACATCCATCATGTTCAGCTGTTCAAACTCTCACCCATGGCGCTGATTGCCTGACTCATCTCGTGAGGTTCCACAGTTCCGCTCCTATCCTGGTCGAACATCATGAAGTTCTGCTTCCAGCCGTTCAGGGCGGTGAACAGCTCCTTGAACTCATTGAAGCCCATCTTGCCTGTGTAGTCCCTCTGGTGGAGGTCTGGTTAAGCTTTAATAACTGCTGAGCCACATGCATGATGAGGTGTGAATGCAGTGAGGAAAGCAGCTGGTTAATCTTGTTCATGGATGAACCGCGCCTACTGCAAACATATTACAACAATGTGTATGAATGGAAAGGTTACAAGAGATGATCATGAGTGCAGAGAAGTTTTTTTCCAGAAAGGATACATCGAGCATCGCGATCATGATCCTGCACGTCTCCAGGCTGAACGCTGTGAAGATATTAAAATATAAAGGATTAGTCAAGTTAATGTAACAGTCCAGTTTTATTCTCAAGATAAAAACGCCATCATGATGTTCACAAAAACATCCTCAGGCTAAAGTTTCCTCCTGACAGGCTGAGCTAGTAGAAGCCCTAAACCTAAAAATAAGAGCTATGTCAGTGCTAAAGCCACAAGGATCCAATCAGGTCACCCAAAAAAATCAATCAAATATTGACTTAGATCTACAAACTAAGTCAATGTTTTACTTTTTTAGATATGACATAAACTACCTCTCTGAACCTGTGCCTCGTGCTCCAGCACAATGATGAATATTTAGTTTCAGCTTCACTGACATTCACACAGACATGTTGTCAAGTAATCACTGTAATCTCAGTCAGTGTGTTATTATAGTGGTTTAACAAGCCATCGCTTACTTCACGTCATCGGACTGTCTCTCAAACTGCAGATAAATGTGAGAGTCCTATATTACCTTCTGTTAATGGGAGAGGAAATTATGCCATGTTAGAATTCCAAGTTTGCATGTAGCAAGTTTGATGCAACAGGCCTCAGCATCAGTTCACACTCTGTGTTTTAAAGACAACTACTGTTTGTGAGCTCCTTTTTCAATCTTTGGACCCCGGCCACATGCTGCTTAAGAAGCCACTCGCATGAAGTGGTGCTTCATGATATCAAGGGGAAGGTGAAGGGCATAGTGCACAATTATTAAAGCACACCGACAGTTCATAAATAACTCATTATGAACTCAACTCAAGTCAATCACAGCAACAGGGGATAACCATGCTCCTCGTAATAAGAGAAAATAAAATGTGAGTACGGCCTCAGCTGCTTACGTAGCTGTCCTGCAAGAATAAAACACCTGACTGCATTAAAACTGGAGACTGGTGAAAACTGGAGACGAGTGAACTTACGACTGTAGCTGCCAGTGAAACCAGACTGGGTCAGACACCTCTGGAGCTCATCGGCATCGACCTCGCCGTCCTGCACAGAACAGGAAGAGATGTTCAGTCATGTGTGACGTCTCAGAGGAATAAACAACTTTCCGAGGAGACTGGCCTGCTAGTCAAGTGTGAAGTGATGAGAGCAGAGAAACACACACACACACAAAATCACCTATGTTCCTGTGTGTGCTACCACTGAAGCGCTGAGTTTCAAGCAACTTTAAAGTTAAGTGGTCTCTGTTAAAACAATTCATTCAGTCATGAAAGACAAAAATCAAAATAACTGACTGAAACGATTAATCAGTTCTCAAAATATTAAATGGATTGGTTGAAGGAAAGAAAATTAATCACCAATAAACACATTGTTGCAGCTCTTGATACAGTAAAAGATACAGAAAAAGAACTGCATTTAACAATGTGCATTGTATTTTACTTTCTTCCTTTGTTTTTATTTAGGCATTCTAAAATCCTCTATATATGACAAAATGCAAAGTTAATCCACTGTTTTGAAGTACCAAAGACTGCTTTACATCTTTCACTGTGAAATTTGCACTGACATTTACAAGGATTGAGGCAGACTGGAATCAAGTTGAGACACATCCCTAATCCCTCTCAACTATGAAGTTTCATGAAACTGAAATATCTGCACACAATTCTTGTTCAAACAGAAATGTCAAAGTGAACAGTTGGCATGTATCCACACTTACCTGGCCTGCTATGGCTGTGAAGTAACTCCACATTGGATCATTGGCAGCTGGGGGCGCGCCGCCGTACGGGCCTGGGTAGCCTCCTCCATAGGGGCCATATCCTGCCTGGGGTGGTGCGCCTCCCATTGGCCCACCAATTTGCCCGGGCATGGGGCCTCCCATGGGTGCTCCTGGCATTCCTTGGGGTGGCATCCCCTGAGCTGGCATGCCTGGCATCGGACCCCCATACTGAGGCAGAGGACAGATCAGAGAGGAGAAATAAAGCCGTCAAATAGTGAAGAATGATGTAAATATTCTCTTGTGCATAAATGTTCCTTCCTTATCACTAAAATGAAGGCCATCGTTTATATTTTGACAAGGAGAGAGAACAATCCTGCACTGGAGCGCTGGCTGACCTTTAAACGTGACGGACAGCCAACATACAAAAGCAGCTGAACAACCTATATCCTTTGTGTCTAGTGGCCATGGGATAACGTGTGATTATGGTGGTATGTGCTATTGCATAGACGTGCCTCTCTTAGTACACAAACACACACACACACACACAGGCTGAGAACAAAAACTGTATTACAGAACCAGCACGTGTGTTAAAACACAGTGTCCATATTTTAAAAACGGTTGGAATGTGCTGTTTTTTATGTGTAATGAATGAATGTGAGACACAAGAGTACATTGATAAAAAATAAAAGTTGTGACCCCACACACACTAACTACATGACAAGAAAACACACATCACTTTCTTCCTTATGCACAGATTAACTACAATCATAAAAATATAATGATGAGGTGTGTGTGAAGCTGATGTGATGCAGCCCTGATGTCTCACCTGTGAAGGCCTGTTATTGGCTGATTCAAGGCTTGAAGGAGGGCATTGTGGGGTTGTAGTCCCTGTTTTACAACATTGAGGAAATACTGCAGTCCAATCTTATGGATAATAAAAGTTACTTGTTGCTTCTTTATTCAAACCTTATAAGTCCAACTTTATACTAAGAAGGATTGGACCACTCCTAAGACCATTTATGAAGTGTTATTGGCTACTTTCCGGCTCAGAACAATTTAAATGAGTCTCCTGACAGTGGAATAAAGATAGATCAGGGCGTGTCTGTGTCCCTGTCATCAATTAAGGGTTTCCTGGTCAGTGCTTTCAGCCAAATACATTTAACTATACAGAAAGAGTATTTTGTATGAATTATATTAAACTATTGCTAATACAGTTTATAATATAGTCTATAGACTTTTATTAAGGCTTTGATAAGCAGATCACAGTGCAGGTCAAGCCTTCATTCAAGCTCACAGGTAGGAGGCTAAAGGTAAATGTAATTCACCTGAGAGTTGAGGAATGCTCATCCCGGAAGACGAGTTTATATCAATTTCTAATAATGTGATAATTTCAATATGGCTACAAACGAAGCTGAAACAAAATCACCCGCAGTGGTTAAAAAATATCTCGAGTTTCTTACAGTAAAACAGAGAAATATGTATCAACAAACCTTTTGACTAATGATCGGAAATTCACTAACACCAGAGCTTCATGCTAGCTTTTATGCTAACCAATGTAGCTCGCTAATCTCTCTAAAATCTCGGTTACATGTCGTTTACTCACCCCGCCGTAGCCTGGATAAGCCATTTGTTGAAAAAAAGTGTCACAAGTTTAATATGTTTAAATGTGACTGGTTGCAGGTCTTACTTTATTACACGGTTGTAACTTCCGATAAGTCTGAAAGGTTGCGTCACATCCGGTTGCCGGAAGTGCGCTGACAGACCGTGCAGATGAACCAATGAGTTAGGAGGAGCAGAATAGAGCCCGCCCATCTGCTGGACGCTCATTATAGATGCGGCTTTTAGGAACTGCTCGTAAATTCAACATACCCTAAAACGGTACGTCGAAAGATTAGAAAGGCAGAACACATATATAAGAAAATAATTAAAAAGGTCAATCTATCAACGTTTTTCACAAACATATGCATACTAACGCATGAATGTTATATTTTGGCAACTTGAGTACAACAGTCCTATTTGCAGAAGCTTTGAGTATCTACTTTCCCATATTTCAACTTCTGTTTGAAGTATTTCCAGTGTTTTCGCCTAGTGATGTTGTTGGCGTTGAAATCGTATTTTTGACATTTTTAATGGCAGAAATTGAACAGTATAAATGCTTATAAACCAAAATAAGACACGTTTGTTGCCTTCACAAACCTGCAGATCCAGTTAACATGTTTCTAAAGCTTTTATTATTTTATAAAACATATTTGACGGTCCTGCATGGCTTCCACTCACCACTAGATGGTGCTTTTGAGACTTTTCTAATGCCATATATACAAAAATTAAAACGTTTTTTCCTGAATTTCTGCAGCTTGAGTTAAAACAAGGAGGGTTCATTTGTACTGCAACCTTCAGAGACGTAGATGCAACTCAAAGTGGTTTACATAAAGTATTGCAATGCCTTAAACACTCAAAACACAATGAAGAGCAACATAAAATAAATTTGAAATTAAAATTACATAGAATAAAAAAACTTTTGGGGAAATTTATATTTTTCAGGTGCATTTTATAGGGAAAATCATGCTTTCTCTTTAATAGTAGTCTCCTTTAGTAACCTTGAAGTGAAAAAGCTTGACACAAATATGAAATTCTCAAACATCATGGATGATTTCTATTAATCTGAAGTTACAAAGTGAGAATTCACATCCCTGGAAGAAGAGCCACACCTGCACTGTGTTTCAGTAACACTCAGAGGAAATGTACTGTGAGTTCAACAGAAAAAGGGTGTGTTGAGTTATCTGTGAAGCAGGTGGTGGAGGTTGCAGAGGATGCCCCGGCTTCCTGTTGAACTGTGCTGCCTCGTGGCTGCAACTTAACCAAACATCTGTGGTGGGAGGCGTCGACTTTCTAACCACAGGGACATGCCAGCAGTCATGCACTGAAACCTGGCTGTAACTGTCAGATTAGTGAAAGTGTGAGTGGTGCTGAGTGTCTGATAGTGCTGCAGGTTCATGAGGGCACACATTGGCAGCTATGAAGGTAAATATGTTGGAATAATAACATGTAGATGTGAGAGCTTATAGGAATATTGTGATTTTGTGTGTGTGTGTGTGTGTGTGAAACACCTGCATAGTTTTATAATGAATTTAAAGCCACATGACAACATGACTCTAAATGTGACAATGTGATATGACAGCTTTGACATTGTTTGCAATTGTTTTGTAAGTGTTTTTCTCTCTATGATCTGGATGCAACTTACATTCACAAAAATTTTTATGACAGCAAACATTGACTTTTGCCTCATTTCTTGTAACTAAACTATGACTATTTAATGTGCAAATGAATACATAGAAGAGATCTGGGGAAAACAGTTTTTTTAGCATAATGACTGTGTCTATGATGGTAGAGTTAAATTATAAGAACAGATGCAGCCTGATGAAGGTCGAGCACCAAAATGTTGCAAATAAATGTATTTTTGCCATCTAGACAGTGTTTGGGAGTTTGTTTGCAAGAGTTAAAATTGTCAGGTCAGGTTAAGAAAAACTGTCACTTTATAATCACAACCGCTCATCCAAAATAGTTTTTAAAGGTATCATGAGAATAAAAAAATGTAGAAACTTCTCAAATCACAGAAGTTGTAGTTCATAACACACCCAACTGAAATATGCAGGATCTGTTTATTAATGTAAAACCAGTTCAAACTGAAAAACACATTTTATAACAGTATGCCTGTGTATATATTGTAAAGTGGTGGGAGGAGTGTTCAAATCCTTTACTCAAGTAAAAGCAGTATTGGAAAGTAACTGAGTACATTTACTCAATTACTGTACTGAAGTACAATTTTGTAGTACTTGTACTTTTTATCTGACAGCTGTGCTTTACAGTGGTGGAGACAATTTTTGTTTTGTTACACGGATCATGTGGTTTGTATGTAAGATCTGAGTGATAAGTAATTAAAGCCGTGAAATAAATGTAAATAAATAAATGTAGAAGATGAAAAGCAATATTTCCCCTTGAAATGCAGTGGATTTAAAGCAGCATAAAACAGAAATACTCAAATAAAGAACAAATACCTCAGCATCATATTTAAGTACAGCACTTAAGTAAATGTACTTAGTTACTTTCCACCACTGATATTGTGATTTTGTATTTCCTGTCCATCATGTCTTTATGTGCTCTGCTGGTAGTTGCTGTGTGTTTGGCATGTCTTCAAACTGAGATACATACATACATTTAAAGTAGTAATAGTAATCGAG
The DNA here is from genome assembly GCA_025331565.1 of Holacanthus passer. NCBI lineage: Eukaryota > Metazoa > Chordata > Actinopteri > Pomacanthidae > Holacanthus > Holacanthus passer. The sequence continues at coordinate 437,079 of JAFREQ010000184.1, forward strand.
TAGTTAAGGCGTCTTTGTGCAGATGTAGAGACAGTGTTGACGTCAGCTGCTGCTACAGCACATTACGCAGATACACACACGGCCATAAGGATGTTACTAGAAGCTTCACTGATTTCTAACACCAGTGATTCCCTCACAGTTCTCCAAACAATAACTTCCCAGCTCGAAAGCTATTCAACCTCGAGCCAAGAATGCAATTATGGCACTGACACTTTCACCACAGCTGCAGAAATCAAAACCAAGCATCCCTGTTTATCCCTGTGAATAAACACTGGACGGTTCCCCGAGAAGAACCGGTCACAGGGCGAAGATATTCAAGTGCAAATACCCAGCATCCATTGCAGGATATAAACAGTATTATGTGCTGTAGCTATGATAAATGATCGTACGCTTAACCTCAGTTCTATGGTGTTAACATTTGTGCGACATTTAAGTCTGTGCTGGACTTTGTCAGGAAACTCACAGAAACATTTAGAACATGATAGTTTGCCTGTTGCTTCATATTAGAACTGGACACGTTAGTCAATCAGCAAAAATCTCCATAAGTGCTTCAGCATTTTGGTAATTTAACATGAGCCACTTAATAATATTTACTGGTTCCAGCTTCTGAAATGAGAAGGTTTACTATTTATGTAGTTTTAGGTTTTGAATGTTGCTCAGACAATATGAGACATTTAAAGACATCACTTTGGACTCTCAGAACTTATGATAAATTATGCAATTTTGTTCCCATCTTTTTTCCTTATTTTCAGTTATTAATCAACAAAGAATAATCTTATCGTATTAATAATAATATGCTACTGTGATGCAACCTTCCTTATATAAATCCTGCTAAGAAACAACACATATTTAAATGACTGTTTGATCAATGCACAAACTTTCTTTCTCACTCATCCTCCCTTTGTTGTTCCTCTGCTCATCTCTCTCTGTGTCCACACCACATCTGCCCAATAAGACGAAATGTGTCCAAAGCGACACCTGCAAACAATTTGAGTCGCGCTTAGTGTCGGCTAAATGCAGGTATCTATGAAGTGATGCTCTTCAAACAAGTCGTGCTGCATTAGGGGAAACATGCACTGACTGTTTGTTTGCTGAGGATGTCCGGTCTGAGGGGGAACGAGTGCAGAATATGATGTCTATTCCTCATAAAGGCACAGCTTCATATTTGTTAAGCTTTTAACAGGCTTTTAGCATTTACTGGGACTGCTGAGCACTTAGACGTGTACAAAGAGGAAAACTTCCACAGTCTGAGGCAACATGGACTCAAATTGACTTTTATTTGCCTCCTGCTCTGAAGTGTGCTTAATGCTGTCATGTTGTTCAATCAACATATATATAGAAAACATATATTCTTATAAAATCTGAATACTGTGTTTAAACCCTCGTGTCCGACCGTCAGTGACTCTGTTCTCACGCTGCATTCAGGGACCAGACCGAAACAGGAAGGCTATTAATGATTATGTAAACACACTGTATGCATTGTGTGGCATTTATGAGTTTATTAGCCTTTGTGATGTTGTCAGTCATCCAACAGTTATGTGGAGTCATGTGAGGCACCTCATCATGGCACTAAAGGGATAAATCAGTGGGATACATCCTCTGGGGGGCATGAATGGATGCAGCAAATCCATCCAATAGTTGTCGAGATATTTCAGTCTGGACCAACGTGGTGGACCGACTGACCATCATTTCCAGCTTAGCATCAAAAGTAACAACACCTTTTTTTCTTTACCACATCGTGAATATGTCAGGACACTGAATTTACAAAGCACTGGGACATAAAATCTTCTCATGAAGATAAAAGGCTTTAGTCCTTAATCTGTCTTATCAAACAAATCATAAAGGAGAAACTGGCAATAAACTGAGACAGATGAGTTAGAAAAGGTTACGCTATCATTTTGATTTGGATCATGCAAACTGAGAATCAGCTCTATAAACAGGAACTGAATGTTTTCAGCAGTAAAACAAAAGGGTGCATTTAATGTGGTGATGAACTGTAGCCATACAGCAGTGAATCTATGCAACGTTGTGCTCACAGTACACACAACTGACAATTATTGGATCATGTTGAATGCGCAAACATGGTGTAACAAGAGTCGGCAAACGGACTGAGTCATGTCTGTTTCAAAGATCTAACATTATCTAACATCAGTCTTCATAAGCTGAGGCTGCAGCAGCAACACACGAGTGGACTGAACTGAGCGATGGTGTGTTTTATTGCTCAGATCTCACATGTAAGAAAAATAATACAAGATCCACAGCGTTGCTTTAAAGTGAGATCATGTAACTTTCGCTGACCAGCAGCCGCTTTGGCCACAAGGGACATTTACAGGATGATGGTTAATGGAAAAATATAATGTGACAATTGCACAATTAGAGTCATAAAGAGAGTCATAAAGTCAGGACTCAGTCTGTTATACTGAAATAACTGCAATAACCTGCAGGGGCAGAGCAAGGACTTTTAAAAATATGGCATCCAAGAAACCTCCACTTTCAGATGATTGTGAAAATATTTACAGCATGAATTCTCTGAAATTTCTTGCAGGACCAAACTCTGTCTTCATTGAGTAGTTGTTCAATTTAAGCACATTGAGTCTAAAAGAATTTACACCCACCTTTTAAAAATCCACCTTTTGCAACTTTAAACGAGCAAATTTGCAAATGGAGTCTGGAATGGAAGCACTATATTAAATGCATTTCAATTTGCGCTCTCTGTACTTCGAGGATCACTTTTCGTCGAAGCCTTGTTGTGTCTTTGCTCTGCATTATTACAGGGGAATTTGTTTTCCCGCGGAGCAGCTTGATGTCAGTAAGCAAACAGAGGATCATGACTCACTCCCTAAATCAGTTTCATATCTGTGGCTTCTCACTGTGCAGCCACACTGTCTGTTTCATGCTCTCCACTCAGTAAACACCAAAACTCCCTGTTACAGCATGAACCTCCATGTGAGCTGCTGGCACTGTGAATGTTGCAGGCTCCAACCGAAATGGTCTTGTTTATGAGTGAGGTGTCAGAGAGATGATGGTGATGTGTGACTTGTGGATGTTTGGGGAACAAGCAGCTGCTCACTTCCTCAAAAACACTGGGACACCAACAAATCTGACGAACTTTACTCTGCTGGGCATTTATTGTCCCACCTTTGAAACTTGGGCTGAGATAATATTTAACAGCAAAGCCTGTGTGCTGCATAACTTCAGTGCGCACCGGGAGTAAAGCTGGCTGGATCCATGGAGCTGTGACTTGGATTATTGATCACACTCTTAACCTCAGATCAGAAAAGATGGTTGGTGCTGGTTTGCTATTTCTCATTGTAGATGTCATGTTGTGGAACTTTTTTTGGTGACTTCTGTGCTCTCATGTGTGAACAGGTTTCCATTGCCAAGGTGCTCATCGGAGTCTTCGGGGTAGCAGTGGTGGTGATTTTGATAGCCGTGCCCACAGCTATATTTTTGCGAGGTGAGTGTTTGCTGTTGAACGTTGGCTCATCGCACGACGGCGCCGGCTTTCGCGCAACATGTGGCCGGACGCATCCAAACAGAGAAGTTTACGCAAGCGTCATTGGGCACGGTCCATTTGGAGAGCTTAATGGCACCTCTTCAAAACACTGATTGGAAATGTGAAACAATTCAACTATGAGAATTTCCATTTAAGAATAAAACATGTGTTTGATGTGATCCAGTTTATGGCTTCGACCCAGGTGTTACATCACAAAAGGAGGGTTATAATTTGGTTTTGCTGATACAACACGTGCATTCACTCAATGACAATTCCCATAATTACCCCTAAACACACGCTGACATCAGCAATATTCCACTTGTCATTATCAGTTAAAGCCTTTACAGCACTTATCCTCTTTTATGGTGATGGCTGTGATATGAGTGTGCATGATGTTTATATCTGTGACCTGTGACCTTCCAAGCTTCTATCTTTCTGACATGTGCTTCAGAGGATCAGGGGGAAGACGTCACCCTGAGATACTTCACCCTGAACGATGTCTTCAACAGCTTGCTCAAACCAAAGTCCTACGGCATGAGGTGGATTTCAGGTGGGAAACCTTGACTGGCACTGATTACAGCCAGGGGCGTGTCAGTGTAAACTGTGGAGGTGTCACTTTATTGTCTCTTAACTACAGTATTGTACTTAATGCTGGTTACTAATTCACTTAGATTGATCCTCTCATTCAAGTGGGTGTTCATGCATGTCCACATTGATTTTTTTTTAAATATATTAGCTGGTTATAAACACATGTTGAGCTAATGCAAGACTTGATGATGATGACAATCAGTACAGTCATTCAGGATCCCTTTGTGATTCTCCTGTAAGCGCCACCCTGATTTTGACATTGGTTACTTTTGACTGAAAACTATTGAATGGAGTGTGATCAAATTTGGTTCATGCTCCCCTCAGGATGAATTGCAATAACTTTGCTTTATTCATTTCTCAAATCACTTATCTTCCTGCACAGATTATGAATATCTGCAAAAGTCCCAGGGCTCCATCCTCCTCTTCAACGTGCTCACAGACGAGTCCACAGAGTTCTTGAGCAAAGACAAGTTTGTAAGTCATCCTCTCCATCTGTGCTTCTTTCGTGTCAGCGACGTAAACCACACAACACCAGTATAAAAACTACACCCATCCAAACAAGTGCGGTGTTGTCTGAGCAGGAGGTCGGTGAAACTCTCTGAAAAGTTTTTTTCTTGTTTCCAACACAGGCTGAAAAAGATGCTTATGATTACCAAGTGTCTGCCGACCGCAAATATGTTGCATTCATGAGCAACTATAGCAAGGTACACGCAGCTCTTATTCATTTTAATCTGATGCTTAATTAAAGCTCCTGAAGTGACAGTGCTTTTCTTTTTGTCCCATTAGCTGTGGAGACATTCATTCACAGCTTCATACTCACTTTATAACCTGGCATCAGGGTACGTACCCCAACTGTCAATATTCATTTTTATACCACAGTGATTCTTCCAAAATAAAATAAGCTCACAAAACTTTTTTTCTTTTACTTAATTTCAGCACTTTCCTCACTCCCACTGACATTCCTGATCAAGTCCAGTACTTTGCCTGGGCTCCTGAAGGGAACAAACTGGTGAGCCTGGTCGGACAAATGATTGACTACATGTGCTTAACTTTGAGTTTGGCTTTGAAGTGGATGATAGATGACGAGGAAGCACAACCCTTCTCAAACACTAGAGCAGAGAAAATAGTTCAAAACGGGTTTGTGAGTGTCAGAAAACAAACCGACTGTCGTTTCTCAACACATGTATTTGTGCTCTTTTTGTATTTTCAGGCCTATGTTTGGAAAAATAATGTGTATATAAAGACCAGTCCTGAGTCGCCACCACAGCAGGTCACTTTCAACGGCAAAGACAATCTGATTTTGAATGGGATCCCAGACTGGGTGTATGAGGGTGAGTGGCACTTTAGACTATAAAGCCCATTTACACCTGGATTTAATATCTAGTTACATCATCTGGATGTTACCAGAAAGTAACAAAGTACATTTATTCATACAACAAATACTCAAATAAAACATAACTGAGGGGATAAAAACCAACCAAACCATCAGTTGTGGAAGTGAAGTACTTTTTTTACACACTGTGCTTAAGTACTATATTACTTCATTTTATCATACTTTATACTTCCACTCGACTGCATTTCAGTGGCAAATACTGTGATGATAAAGATTAAGCCAACCAACCATGACTGTGTCTGTTTGGGGCCCCTTTATCACACTTCCCCTTTTAAACTTCTCAGATGCAGATGTGAGTAGTAATGAGTTACTCCACTCCAACGCGTGTACTTGTTATTATAATGTAGCAATACTTTTACTTGAGTACAGTTTGAGGCTACTCAAGTCACACGGGACATTTTACTTTTACTTTTTATACTTTGAGTACATGTACTTCTGTACTAAATTAGATTTATATAAGCAGGACTTAACTGTAAATTTCCCCATTGTGGGACGAATAAAGGAATAACCATCTTATCTTAACCACTTATAAAACCTGAATGAAATCCTAACTCAGCTTTCTCCCTTCCAGAGGAGATGTTCTCATCCACTCAGGGCTTCTGGTGGTCACCTGGAGGGAAGTACGTGGCTTACATGGAGTCCAACGACACCGAGGTGGACACCATCGAGTACTCGTGGTACGGAGATAAACAGTACCCAAGCACTGTGTCCATCCCATATCCGAAGGTGGGGACATCTGTTCAGGGCCCGTTTGACCCTGACAAGCTCAGATCATTGTATTGTTTAATGTCAATGAACTGTGTACGTTCATTGGGTTCAGACTTAATCTTTATTATCTGCTGTGTTTTATGTTGTGGAGCAGCCAGGTACTCCCAACCCCATCGTGAAACTCTTTGTTGTGGACACTGACAACACAACAGAAATCGCTGAGGTTGTTGTTCCAGCCAAATTCGACACGAGGTAATGATATAGCTTTTATTATTTTATTATGTTAAACCTTGTATCAGGTCATTCTGTTATCAGGGAAGGAAATCAGCCACAAAAAGATGCTTCGAGCGTCATAATTAAATTTCTCTCTCGCCCTCAGTGAGCACTACTTGGCCAGTGTTACGTGGGTGACGGACGAACGCGTCGCCGTCCAGTGGCTGAAAAGATTACAGCAACATCTCATCCTTCAGATTTACAGTCTTGCTGGATCTGAATGGAATCCCGTTGAGGTAAAACATGATGTTGTGAACAAGTTTATTGTTTCATCTACATTAGATCAAAACATGGCATGAAATATTGATATTGACATATTTTCAAGCCTCTCTGAAACCAGTACTCACATTTGTTGGTGTATTTTTATAAGAATTAGCTGATATAAAAACCAATTCTATTTCTCTTTACAGCCCCTGGAGTTGACCAGTTCCACCGGTTGGATTGGGCGGGTATGTACAGAACCCTGTTAAATAAGTGTGATGATATCCTTCAGTAGGAACCAGTGGGTTGATAAACTTGTTCTTCCCAGTTCTCTCCACCAGAACCAGTTTTTGCTGCAGACAAGAACAGCTACTACCTGTTGATGAGTGACACCAATGGCTACAAACACATCCATCATGTGGTCGGGGTAGGTGGAGCGAGTCGTCGGTAGTCCAGGATCACAAAGTCTTGCACAATATCTTGAACCTTTTTTTATGTTACCACCCATAAAAAAAATGTTCTGATTCCTTCATGCAGGGTAAAGCTACAGCAATCACCTCCGGACAATGGGAAGTCATTGACATTCTGAAAGTGACTGCAGATAGTGTGTAAGTTGGAAAGCACTGCATCGTGTGCACAAAGCTGTATAAACATTTATCTTATGAAGTCATGCCTTATGGATATTTTTTCTTGACTACAATGTCTTATTATTATTCCACAGATATTATTCAAGTAACCAAGAGAATAGCAAACCAGGAGGAAGGAATGTTTACAAGTAAGGGTTTTTATTATTCTTATTTGTTAATTGATGGCATCATTTTAAAGCTTCTCTTCAGACTTACGGTGTGTTCCTGTGTGTCAGGTGGACCGCACAAGAGATCAAGTGTCTGACTTGCGGACTTGTGGATGCAGAAAAGTGTCAGTATAACTCGGCCTACTTCAGCCACAACGCCTCCTTCTACCGAATGAGCTGCAGCGGTCAGTCTGACTTCCTCATTTTTCTTTACCTCTTTAGTTTTTGCAATATATCACAATTACATTACTGTAATACTATTACTGTAATAATACTACTAATTTTTACACAAAGGTCCTGGCATTCCTTCCCATTATCTTGTGGATAACCTGAAGACTACAGGTAATCCACAAATCTTTAGTAAAATGTGAAATAACATCAAGGAGGAGAAGATGTGATTCTAGTGAGCTTTCTTTATTTCTACACTTGTAGAGCCAAAAGTTTTGGAGGACAATAAGGAATTTATCAACCTGACATCTGGCATCCAGATGCCCACCATGCGTCGAGAAAAAATCAGAGTTGCTGGATACGGTGAGTGGATTCAAGTGCATTTACTGAAGTGCTGTACTGATAAATTTGAGTTATGTGATCTTTACTTGAGCATTTCCACTTTGTTGCTTCATATTTCAGCTCTATGACATTTCAAAATGGAGCCAAAGAGACATTTCTCACATGGATTCATTTAATGAATTAGAACAACTTTTACTTTTTTCTTCCTTCCTCATTTATCTTCTCATCTTTCACATCTTCACATCTTTCTATGCGTGTTCACATTTTTGACAGATCTCTGGTACCAGATGTATTTGCCTCCAGGATTTGATGAATCCAAGAAGTACCCGCTACTAATAGACGTGTAAGGAAAACAAGGAAATTATTATTTAACTTTTCAAAAGAGGACAAATAAACTGATGGTGAATTTTGCCCGACCCCTCCAGGTATGCCGGTCCCTGCAGTCAGAAAGTAACCTTCACCTACTCGGTGGGCTGGTCCACCTACCTGGCCAGCACTGAGAAAATCATCGTCGCCAGCTTTGACGGCAGAGGCAGTGGGTACCAAGGCGACAAGTTAATGCATTCAATCTACAAACGTCTGGGAACCTATGAGGTGGAAGATCAGATAACAGCAGTCAGGTAAGGAAAGCGAGGAGCAGTTTGGACAAGTCAGTGCGTCTCCCACTCAAACAAACAGCTTCACCCTCTCCAGGAAAGCTTGATAAAACTGGATCTGACTTGTCTCTGTGCACAGACACAGACACAGGAAACGTCATGAGCATCACAGCATCTGTTTGTGTTTCAGGGAATTCATCAAGATGGGCTTCATTGATGAAAGCAGAATTGCTATTTGGGGCTGGGTAAGATTTTCTAGTGAAACACTTTTATTCAACAAGCTTATTTAAACCGAAAAATATCAGATAAAAGCAAAGCAGATTGCATTTGGCATTTCATAGCTCAGAGGGCAATAAATGGCTCTGAAAATCAGTTAATGTTTGACCCTTGTGTCAGTGTGATTGCTCTTTACTGAAAGGTTAAGATGAGCCACAGTGATGAGTTTGTCTTCCACAGTCTTATGGTGGATATGTGACGTCAATGGCTTTGGGATCCGGAAGCGGAGTTTTCAAATGTGGCATGGCCGTCGCTCCAGTCTCCAAATGGGTCTATTATGGTATTTTTGAGCTTAAGTTCTTCACGTTAACAAGCTTCCACAGACCTGATACGTAACATCTGTGACTATCTGCCTGTTTGTTCCAGATTCCATCTACACGGAGCGTTACATGTTGGAGCCGTCACAGAACCAACATTACTATGATGTAAGTGATATAAAGGCTCATCTGTTGTATCTGATGGTCATTATTACTCGTGTTTTTGCCCTTTGGTCGCCAATAAACACCAATGTGATTGTGTGCAGAACTCAACAGTGACTGAAAGGGCCAAGAATTTCAATTCAGTGCAATATCTCCTGATTCATGGAACAGCTGACGGTGAGTTGCGAAGGGCTTTTGTTTAGTCATGTGTTTATTTGATATATTATACATTTCCAACACATTAAAACACCACCACAACACAATTATTCATTAACTTACATACTACTAATAGTATCAGAAACTCAGAAGTAGTGAAACTGAACCAGATCAAATGTGGTAAATTAGCAGGATTTGTTTTTTTTTAATTAACTAGTTTAGACAAAACAAAACAGACAAAACCAAGAGGCTTTAAGATATCAAGCAAATTTCTCCTTGAGAAACACTTCACATTTGGAAAAGTAATGGTTGAACATGTATTTAATGCGCAGTGAATAGTCGGGGTCTGTCAAAGTCTTGGTGACCCCCTGACCTTTCCTTTTAGCACCACCTTCAGACCAAATGGGCACATTGCACTAAAAGCCTTGTTAATTATTTTTTTGTATGTTCTGTTTTCTAGACAATGTTCATTTCCAGCAGGCGGCCGAGATCTCTGAGGCCCTGGTGGACGAGCAGGTGGACTTTGAAGCCATGGTCAGTAATGTGGAAATCCAAAGTGAAGCATTTGAGTCAAGTAGTCATTGTATAGAGAAAAGATAGACATCATGTTGACTAATGTGTTTTAATATCAGTAAATATTAATACATTTTCTGTCGTCTTCTTGCAGTGGTACACAGACAAAGATCACGGGCTCACCGGCTCGGCCAATCAGCACGTCTACACCCACATGAGTCACTTCCTCCAGAGGTGCTTCGCGTGAAAGTCACTGGATCACCAACATCTCTTTTCATTGTCTCATGTGAATTAAAAAATCTTTGGGATAAAGAATTGTAAATGCGAGCTTGATTATTAGTCTTTAGAGGAATCGTGCTGAGTCATCATGTCTTTCTGTGTCTGTGAAATTGTGTCTCGCTTATATTCAGTCGGAAAAACATTTTTACTTCCACGTGAAAAATGTTTCATTTGTGCTTGTTTGCTTCATGAATTTAACTTTTAAAGGACATTACTTGGCCTGACCCCAGAAGATAGATGTGATAATGTGAAGGTTGTGTCAAAGTGTAACTGTACTTGTTCTATCTGAGCGTGAGGAGTTTTTACAGTAATGTACATTATGCACAGTAACATAATGCACTGCAGTGATTTTATACTGTTTTACTAAATTTATGATTGTTTGATGGAATAATTGTTTTGTAAAATAAATATATTAATATTGACAACTCTTTGTTTGAAATGCTTCATTTAGATTTAAGGGGAAACCTCTGTATCCAATTTCCTAACAATGCCACCAGAAGACTTCTTTTTATAGCAACAGAAATTTCTCCAAAACTGACTGAAATCTGACTGAATTGCAATTTAAATAGTGGTGTTAGTCATTTTAGGTCAAATTCCAAATAGGATATGATCCCTTATCCGTTCATCATCAGTTAAGGGAGCTTCCCATGTGTTTGAATTCAATAAATGAAATACATGGGACGGTATATGACAGTCATATAGCAATACATGGACATTTGTTTTTACAGAGCTTCAGTCTCTATTGAACAACAGCCCTTGTAAAAAGGAAGCGACAAAAAAAAAAAAAGGGGTCAATATTTCCCGTCTTTCAAATTTGATCGGAAAGAGCCCACGAACACTGACTCACCTTCCAGATATGAGCGCACACATATCACTTCCTATCGTGATGACACGGTAGCACATTAAAGCATCTTCCCTACTTTCTGTTTAACAGGATGAGCCGGCGTTGTTTGATCTTGACACCTAAGTACCAGCTGGCATCACGCATGAATAGCGTCTTTCCTTTCTGGACAAACGCTCGGCTCGTTGATTCGACCGATGTGACAGGGCCCGTGTCTAATGGGTTGAGAGTAACAGGTGGACCTGGTCGAGTGGTAAAGTTGTCCCACCTGAGCAGGCCCATCCTCCACCTCCGATTACAGTATATAAGACCTCAGAGCAGGAGACGGGGGTTAGACTCAGAGGAACTAACAGCACCGTTCTTTGGAGAGAAGGAAGAAAAGGTGAGCTGTATTTCATTGCAATGGTCAAACCACTTTACCTCCAGCTTTCTCATCAAGCTCTTTCGTGTGTGTGTGTGTGTGTGTGTGTGTGTGTGTGTGTGCTGTTATGTGGTGCAGGTTGTAACCATGAAAAGCATCCACTCCCTGGCTGGTATCCTTGTGGTCCTCGGCTTTGTCCAGAGCAGCTGGCAGGTTCCTTTGCTCGAGGCTGGTGGCAGCTCAAGGTACAGAGACATCACATCTGGACTAATGAGACTGTCTTTGTTTGAGGAATCAAAAGTTTTGCTACTTTTATTACCTTTGTATTAAAACTAGAGAGTACAGAAAAGTTCTTAAACTGACTGAATCGTAATTAAAGTTGGAGCATATTTTAGTTTAATTTCACAAATAGCTTTCAAGTATGAGGCAACTTTACATGTAGCCGAATCATCTGAGGCCAAAGTTCAGTCACATTGATTTGAAATCTGTAGGATTATCTTTACAACAAAACGCTCAGACTGAAATTTCATTGCTTCAGAGAGAAATTATATCAAATCAAAAATGGGAGAATTTATAATAAGAAATTGATACTGCTTCAAACCTGTGGTGAAAATATTCTTGGAGGATACAGATGCTTCATTTTATTATTGACTGAAGTAAAATAACCTCCTTGAAAGTACTGAAAAGAAATTGGAGGCATACATGTTGGATGTATACGTGTTTTTCCATTTCTTTTATTCTTCTTGTCCTTCTCTTGTCAGTCAGGAACATGTACTTACTTTAGCACATTTGCACTGTTGATGATATCCAATATGATATTTATAATAAAAAAGGCTCCACAGAACACACTTTAAGTTGAAACTTAAGTGTTTGATTCTCAGTCTACGTTTTCCCGTGTGTAGTTTTGAGGCAGACAACACATTAGTGGATGAGCCGAGTGAGCTGTCGAGCATGAAGAGACACTCGGAGGGAACTTTCTCCAACGACTACAGCAAATACCTGGAGGACAGGAAGGCGCAGGACTTCGTTCGGTGGCTGATGAACAACAAGAGGAGCGGGTCAGTGCGGGATCAATCAATCGATCATCATAAGAATCACACTGTAAAAATCTTGTTTCTCATTAGTTATATTCAAGCACAGGATGTTAGACTTTACTTTGAAAGGCCTGAACATCAGTGGTGGAAGAAGTAGTCAGATCTTTTAGAGCAATGTGAAAATACTCCAAGTAAAAGTCCTGCATTAGTACAAAAGTATTATTATAAGCATCAAACCAGTGAGAAAAACAAATTTCTATTTTTTAGGGCCTTTAACATTGCACAGTATTATAAGCTTTTCATTTAACTTGAGATTTAGAACAAGCAGCTTTTAAAAACCTTATTTGAATGAGTGTCACTGTGTGTCTCAGCGCTGAAGAAAAGCGCCACGCCGATGGGACCTTCACCAGCGACGTGAGCTCCTACATCAAGGACCAGGCAATCAAAGACTTTGTCGCCAGGCTCAAGTCTGGACAAGTCAGAAGAGAGTAGGCTGCCCCTCCTTCCTTCTCCTCCTCCTACAGTACCAAACCCCCTCACAGCCTTCCTGCCTGTGTCTGATTCCACCGTGACGAGAGAGACAGAGATCTTGAGAGACAAAGAGCCAATCAACTCTTCTTGTGCCACCTTTTTTCCTTTCTTTACTTTTTTTCCTTGTTCCTTGTGGTTGTGCTAAAATAAATCACCTGAACTTTTTGCACTGCGTTGATTGATGTCTTACTCCACCGTGTGATGATTATGACACAAAACATGCAACCAGACGACGAATCAATCATGAAATAATCACAGCAACAAAGTGTCGTCGCCAATCAGGAGAATAATAGAAATGATTTTCTGATGATCGCTGCACTAGACAACATTAGAGATCAAATGGCACGTTATGTTATGTGCCTGTGTACATGCTCAGATCTGAAACGGACAGGACAGCGTTCAGCAGGAGGCATGTAGACGGAAGCTTCACCAGCGACGTGAACAAGGTGCTGGACTCCATGGCTGCCAAGGAATATTTACTGTGGGTCATGACCTCCAAGCCTTCAGGGGAGAGGTAACACTGAGCTGATCTGATACGTACAGGAAATGTTCAGGCTTGGTGTGACTGTGATTTTCCTTCTTTTGCAGTAAGAAAAGACAAGCGGACCAATGAGACCCCCCTGAAGGACTCCCCCTCTGTGTGCTGCACACAAAGCCATATACAGGAGGAATAGAAAGCCATACTGCTTTGCATGTTCTAATACTATATTTACTTTTTTTTACTTGTGATGCAAAGACACAAAAACTGCTCCTCTTCCATAGTTTTCATGGTGCACCAGAGAAGAAACGTAATCGAGGGCATATTTTTTTCTACAAATTTAAGTTATTTTCTATATTTTTAAAAACAAGAACACAAAAAGTGAAATCTCAGGTTGGCCTATAGAAAGCACATGTAGTGTAGTTGGTTTTCATTGCATATTGTTAATCTGCTCTGCAAAATAAAGTTTCTCATTGTGTGTTTGTGGCTTTTGTCTGACTAATTCCCTAAAGTAGCTCGTCACTGGCTCAGAGAAAGAAGATATATGAGGCTTTGAATATTTGTTAGTAGGAAACATTCATTGTCGGTTTGAGTCCAGGGCCGGAGTGGGACTCATTTTCAGCCCTGGAGTTTCATGCCTCAGACTGGCCCACTTCAGATCACAACCTATTATTATTAAAATCATGTATTTATAACCTTACATGTTAAGTCTACAAGAGCACACTGTTCTGTAAAGCCTTGTGACAATAAATCACATTTTAAAAATGGCCATAATTCTCAGCACAAATCTCCCCTTTTTACAAAACCCTTCTGATCAATTCAGGTCAGTTTCATTAATGTAGTGCTGAATCATCTAGCATCTCAGGGCACTTTTCATATAGAGCAGGTCTACACCATACTCTTCATTATATTCATTCTAATAATATTCAGTCAATGAGCAGTCCTACCTGCCCACTCTGGACTTGGGGGTCTGCAGGGCCCCCTGTCAGTCAGCTGAGACCCTGTTTGCCTATTTTTATCTCCACTGCTTTGACAACAATCTGGAAACACAACAAACAAGTCACAAAAACAAACCTGTTATAATTTAGACCAAACAGTGTAAAAATATCAGTAAGTGTTTTGTTGTTTTGTGATTATGTCAATAATCAAATATTGATTAGGTGATAATCAAAAATACTTTTATTTATGTTTGTTTGTTCTATATATTTGTTGCATTTGTTATTGTAAACCAGTGGACAAATATCAGCCAAATCTGCCCCTCAAACAAAAGTATTATCTTTCCTGATGAAAGCTCATTTTCCCTTTTATTGTTCACATCCAACCTTGTAAATCCAAACAGTTTTGCCCTCCTAACATCTGATATTGTTCCCGAGCATGATAAATCAACCATTACCGTCTTTATTCTATTTTCTCTGCATGTTAAAGCAAAGTTGTGATACCTTTGAAAAATTAATTATACACACATCTGGACATATATTGTTGTAGCAATAAAATAAGATGTGTGATTTAAAACAAACATGTTAAAAATACATTTCTACTGTAAATGGATTTCTTTCACTTTGCTGAAGTTGTGGAAATAAATAATAAATAGAGACAGTACACACAATATTTCAATGCAAAAACAAGAATGAAAAACATGTTTTTGCACTTATATCAACACATATTCACCATATGTGCTGTTTGTGCTTCTTTCCATTGCAGCTGTCTCACCCCCACTTGGTACAGTCTGGCTTCCCCCTTGTATAACCCTAATTGGACTCTTCCGCTTCCTGTTTGGCCCTTTTACCTGGAGGACCAAGGATGGAGCATGTGCTACAAACATTTGGGTGAGTGGGACTCAAGTGAATTTAAATGTATTTAATAAATAAGACTGAAAATGTGTGTGTGTCCTGCAGCTCACTTCATGTTTCATATATCATTTTATGAGTTTCCTCGTTGCACATGAAAGTGAATCACATATGCATAAGTCAAAATTACTACCTCAAGATTTTTATGAGACATAATGGAGTTTTATTGTTGTCTGATTTTGACTGTAACTCATTTGTGTTGCGGGTTCAAACTTTTCTTTGTTGTTGTCATTGTGTTGTTTTTTCATGTAAAACTGAGAATTTTTTGAAGTTTGTTCTGTTGCACACAGTTATTCTTTATTTCGTTTGCTGCATAGACTGTATAATAATATATAATATACACTGATTTGGTGTGAGCAGCGGTGCTTTTATTTTGAAGTCAAATTTCAAGTCTCGCTGTTCTCGCGTGAGTACATCTCTCATCACCTGCAGCCGCTCAGTAATCACGGATCCATCCTGCAGGAAAAGTTTGTGTCGGACACCTCGAAGACTTTTCTCTTTGTGTCCTGCAGACAATGAGGTCAGTTACATATTTGTCTGAATTTAACTTTGGTGAAATGTTTGTGTTGACATCGTGTTTGTGTTGTTTCTCCTGTGTGTAGTTTTCACTGTGGTTTTGAAGGAGAAGCTTCAATAAACCAGCAACAACAAAGTCACGTGTGTGTGTGTTTGCAGATCAC